>CM045917.1:8800664-9305449 GCA_025169955.1 Salix arbutifolia | reverse complement strand
TACCATAGACAAGGTATCCTTACCACAATCAATCTTTGTGTTGGCCGTTTTCAAGAATGGTCTCCCAAACAATATAGGAGTGCTGGTTGATGAATCACAAGAATCATGTTCCATATCAAGAATATAAAAATCACATGGAATAACCAAACTATCAATCTTGACTAGGACATCTTCTATCACACCAAGTGGGTAAACAAAACTACGATCCGCAAGTTGTATTACAATGCTAGTTTTATTCAAAGGCTCAAGACTAAGAGAATCATAAACATGTTTAGGCATAACACTAATGGATGCACCTAAATCGCATAAAGCTCTTTTAAAACTAGCATTACCAATAACACATGGGATAGTAAACGCACCTGGGTCTTTTTGTTTCAAAGGCAGATTCTTTTGAACAACGGCAGATACAACTTCACCCATACTTACCATTTCATGACCTTTCAGTTTGAAAGCTCTTTTGGTAGTACACAACTCCTTCAAGAATTTTGCATACTTGGGAATTTGCTTGATAGCATCAAGCAAAGGAATGTTCAGTTCCACTTTCTTGAAAACCTCTAAGATCTCTTTTTCTTTGTCTTCTTTCTTTGACCTAGAAGAACTCACAGGAAAGGGTGGATTTGTTTTAAAACTGGAATTAATTGAGTGAAAAGTTACCTTTGGAGTGATGGTCTTTGTTTCAGTTTGTGGAGGAGGAGGATGTTCTTTCTTTGTACTCAATTCAGTTTCTATCTCTTCTTCCTCCATCTCAATTTGTTTCGACTTTTTCTCTTCAAGTTCTTTCCCACTTCGCAGCATGATAGCACTAACATTCTCTTTTGGATTCAATGCTTGAGAGGGCAACTTTCCATTTATTTGTGCTTCCAATTTCCCTACACTTGAAGCTACTTGCCCCATTTGCTTCTCCAAGTTGTGAATACTTGACCTTGTTTCCTGTTGAAAAGACATCACATTTTGCTGCAAGGTCACAGTGTTAGAAGCCAAAGTTTTCATCATCTCACGAAGATCATCACTGGATGATGTCCCCATAACATTGGAGTTGGTGAACGGAGGGGGCTGTCTTGCTTGATAATTTTGCTGGGGCTGTGGTTGAAATCCATGGGAATGGAACTGTCTCCCTTGATTGCCTTGTTGAGGTGGGTTCCCGTAGCGGAAGTTAGGATGATCTCTCCATCCAGGATTGTACGTGTTAGAAAAGGGATCATACTTACGCTGGGGCTGTCCGTTGAATGCTCCATCAATTGCATGAGCTTGTTCAATGTAATCTTCTTGCATTGTTGGGCACATATCTGTAGCATGTCCTTGTAAGGAGCATATGCTACAAACTTTCACCTGCTGCACATTTCCACAAGCCAAAGAACGCACAAGAGAAGTAAGATCATTAACTTTATTTTCAAGGTTAGAAATACTTACCTCATTTACTCGTTTGTTAGAGAAGTCTCCACGAGTGCCAAACTGTTTTGAGTTGGCTGCCATGTTTGAGATTAATTGGCGTGCAGCACCGGGTGTCTTATCTACCAATGCCCCTCCACTTGCAGCATCAATGATACTACGGTCAGTAGGCATCAATCCTTCATAGAAATATTGAATGAGAAGCTGATCGGGTATTTGATGATGAGGGCATTGAATACATAGTTGCTCAAATCTTTCCCAATACTCAGAAAGTGTTTCTCCATGAGATTGTCGAATCCCACATATTTCTTTCCTTATATTGGCAACTCGAGATGCTGGAAAATATTTCTCCAGGAAAATCTTCTTCATAGCATTCCAAGTTCCAATAGATCCTGGGAGAATAGAGAAAAGCCATGCCTTTGCTGCCCCTTTCAAAGAGAAAGGGAAAGCTTTCAACTTAACTTGTTCTTCATCAACTCCATTTGGTTTCATGCCAACACATACCATATGGAACTCCTTGAGATGAGCATGAGGATCTTCTCCTGCAAGACCATTGAATGTTGGTAACAAATGTATAAAACCAGATTTGAGTTCAAAGTTCACATTACTGTCTATGTTTATGCACAATGGTTGGTTTTCCACGTTAGGAGCAGCAAGCTCCTTGAGTGTTTGTTGTCGTGCACCAGCCATGATGTTGACGCGAGCTTCCTTTCGTAACCTGCGTAAAGTGTTTTCTATTTCAAGATCAACCTGCACTTGATGACTTTGATTAGCAGAACGGGTTACAGGCATAAATCGCAAAGAAAACTCAAAAGAAACCAAGCACACAAGAGATTGAAAACAATGTAAATTGTACGAATATTTTACGGTAGAAACTAAAACTGCCTAAAAACACTAGAACAGAAAGGAATTTGGCCTCAATAGAGTGGGGCTAGTGATTTATCACTAGGCTTGCTCATAACGTCCTTTTCCTTCAGGTAACAAAAAATCGATACCTAATTCCACCAAAAACTCTGTTTTGAACAGTACCGTTGCCGCAAGTGAACAGTACCGTCGCAAGCAAAAATTCTGTTTCTTTTTTTTTTTTCTTTTTTTTTTTTGAATCACAGAAAATAAAAATAACAGTACAAGCACAACAATCAACTAAAATTACTTCCCCGGCAACGGCGCCAAAATTTGTTGCGATGTCGCGGTCGCACAAATTAATTACCCTAGCTTAAAACACACAAGATAGTATAGAGCAAGCAAGGGATCGATCCCACGAGAAAGTTTCAAGTTAGATTTTTATGTTGTACGTTATGTGATTGGGGGGATTTGGTTTGTGATTATCTAAACTATGGCAGCAATTAAACTAGCAAACAAAATCAATTAAAACCGAAACTTATCAAGAAAACAAACCTTGGTCACAAGCATACATCCACCTACGGAAATTAGAACCGATCCTTGAAACTAAAAATGCAGTTCATGTTCTGAAATTTTATCTTTTCTTAACGTGATTAATTAACGGATCCGCCGTATAACTAATCCTAACCAACAAACAATCAAAATGTCCGCACTAATGATTCAATTTAATGGTAGCTTTAAGAACTAGATAATTTCATCAAGATTAACATACAAGTTGTCCGCAACTTGTGTCAATTTATTCAAATGTTCTCCCTAAGTTCAATAATGTAGTTCCGCCACAATTATCAAGCTTAGATGCTTCACAAGTTCATATATCACAACTCCGGTTTTGATATTAAACTTAACAATAGATTGTTCACAACAATAACTTAGAGTCCGCTCTAGCAATCATCAATAACAATCATAGAAAATATGCATAGGAAAACAATCATACTCATTCATAACATAAACTGAAAATAGAAGGAAGAATAAATCTCACGGTTCTTGAAATCCGAAGGTTTTTGTGTCCTTGCAACCAAGCAAAAGAGTCTAGCCTTGCATGTTTATTGAACAACTAAATAAAAAGATGGAAGAACACATGATTTAGGGTTTGGAGGAGGAAGATTTTGTGTTTTCTTATGTGCTGGCCGCCACTTCCTTGCTCCTCTTCTCCTTTATATATGCTTAGAAACCCTAGTGTCTATTTTACAAAATAGTCCTTCCTTGAGTTGGCAGAATTTAGTTGTCCCTTGTAAAATTCATATCTCCTTCATATCACATCTTTTCGAGCTTAAATTTGGAGCGTTTATCGGCCTTTGAGTCCTGAATCCACGAAAATTGAGTTTGCATCAATCGGAATTTTGTAGCTCGAGATATTGAAGTTTTAATGGACAAAGGTCGATATCGGCAGATTGCAAGATTTGACTTTGAAGGCTTCGATTTCCATGATCTTCCTTATTTTATTTCTTTTCCTTATCTTTCCATAAATTTATGGATGTTAGCTTTTGAATGTCACTGGAATCACTTCATTTCGATCTCTAGAGCTTCCACTCTGCACAAAACACCGACTGAAGGTCAAATCTGCCAATCATCTCCAATTACCTCCTTTTTGCATCTTTCATCCAAAAATGCCTTCAAAATATAAAACAAAGAATATCAAGGCATTTTATACATAAAAAATATGCAAAACACTACGTAAATATGGATGAAATTATCAAATAATATGGTCGCATCAGCACTAAATAGGCTAATCCAAGAGATTTGAGCTCATCCTAAAAAGATCAATATGAGCTCAAATAACAATCAAGGCTTAGTCCATGTCATCAAAGCAATTGAAGAGGCAAATTAGCATAAAAAAAGCATGACCACCATGGTTTGACCATTAAAGAGCACAAATTTGTTGAGTTTCAAGGATATTAAATAAGGAAATGAACTTGGTCTTGACTAGTTATATTAAATACATTGAATTCAGTCATTTAGTTCTTGTTGCCTTTAGAAGTCCAAGAGGCCTAAAAAACATGGGTACTTATTTATGTTGATGATTTGTGTTGTCTTAAAGCTTTAATAATGACTTTTACTATTCTTGGAGGGATGTTCCAAGTTTATAGATGGGTATTATGATTTGAAGAGACCTATTATGTTTTCAGAAGTTATCATCATTGTGAGGTATTGTGTTCCTTTTTATTCTTAAAAGAATTCTTAAACTTATCAAGCTAATCTTATGGCGTTCAAATAACCAAACTTATCACCTTGATTGTCGAGGAATTCTTAGTTTCTCGTGGTGTGTCATTTTAATCCTTTGTAGTCTTTGTTTTCATCTAGTTAGATGATGGGTCAAGACTCAACCAATCTTGGCTACATGATCTTAGGGTTTAAAACCATCATTATTATCAGGTTTTATCACAAAATCATTTGTAAAGTTCATATCATCAGCCTAATGACATTTCCTTTAATGGAAAATGCCAGCAACAAAAATAAATATTTCATTTCTGCATGTACAAAGTATGAATTTCATGTTTTTAACAAGATGAATACATAAGATGAAAGATTACCTGGTCTGAGAGGTATTTGTTTGTGGTTGTGCTTTCACTGCTACTAATTCATGGTGGCTTTGCCAAGAAGAAGAAAGGGAAATAGTGGGTTAATGGTGTGTGTTGGTGGCTTTGCCACGAAGAAGAAAGGGAAACAGTGGGTTAATGGTGTGTGTTGGTGGCTTTACCTGGTCTGAGAGGTATTTGTTTGTGGTTGTGCTTTCACTACTACTGATTCATGGTGGCTTTGCCAAGAAGAAAAAAGGGAAACAGTGGGTTAATGGTGTGTGTTGGTGGTTGGAGGAACACAGGTCCAATAACTTCTCTTCTTTTTATGTTAGTTTTGTTATGGGAAGAGGGTGGTTGTTTTATTTTTGGTGTGAAAAGGTGGTTGGTTCTTCTTTTTTCTTTGTTTTCCTCCTTTATTTTTTATTCTCTTCCTATTTTCACCCTTGTTTATAGAAGATGAAAGAGGGACAAGGGATCGTTTCTAGGCATTTAACTTGGCCCTTAATTTGCCTAACAAAGATCATAGTTGAAAAATAGTTAGGGTGTAGTATTAGTTGAAAAATAACAACTTAGTATTGCCAATACGATGTTGTTAGATTTGATTGATTCAAATTTTTAAAAGTATGGTACTAAATTGGTAGGAATATAGTTTAGGGTGTAGTATAGGTTCAGAGTTACCAAAGGGTGTATTTGTTGTCTTATTCGAGTTATGAGTGATGTATTAAATGACTCTAAAAAAAGTTCTATCGATCAATATTTTTAGGGTCAAATGAAGAAAATAATGAACAATGTTAAGCAACATTTCGTCTAACTTTTATTTTTATATTTTTTTTCTATCTCTATGTGGACTAAAATTATATTTTTTTTAACAAAAACACCATTTTTGTTAAAATAGGCCAAAACACATTGTTTTATTTAAATAAAAAGAGGTTTTAGTTTTCATACCTAAATCAATGCACAAGTCCCTCTTTTGACTCCAACCTTTAATCGTTTAAGTGTTCAATTAAGTTCTTAATTGAATATGGATTTCAAGAATGAGTTCAATTTTGCCCCTGCAAGATTTTAAAATGACTCTTTAAGTTTAAAGTGTTTTTTGACTTTGTCCTTGATGGGTCATTCGACACATCCAGGCTAAGCAGTCCAACCCCCTAAATGATGGGCCTTTCGGCCCCTTCGGGCTGGGCTGTTAATCCACAAAAAAATAAAAAAATAACAAAAACAGTATGTATAAAAAAAATATAAAATGTTTGCATGAAACAAAAAATATCTTTGTTAATGTTTAAAAAAACAAAAAAAAATGTGTTGTTTTTTGTGTATATAGCCAAATTTCAAGGTTTTTCCAAGTATATTTTTCTTAAACACAAATATAGCATATTTCTCATGTTTTGAAATGAAAATTGGATATCATAATCGATTTATGATTATCGTTGGAATTTGGCCACAAAATATAAAAAAAATTAACAACAATTTTGTTTTAGCTATTGAGGTGTAAAATTATATTGTAAAGTACACACTCAGACAGTAAAAAAAAAGGGTTTCTAAATGCTGTGTAATTGTTTTCAAATTTTAGAATGGTTAGGTTTTCGACCCAATGGGACAGAGACTTCTAATTTGAGTCTTAATAAAGATCAATGAATAAAAATATTAACTTAGGAAAAAACAATCAAATAACAATGCAACTTACCTTAGATAGGGTGCACTAGGGGTGATACGTCTTCCCCTTGCATAATAAGTCCCTTTATTTAGACTCTCGTAGACCATTAGATTTTCTAGTGACTTTAAATACTAGGTGGTGACTCCTAAGAATTATAGTCGTAACTTAATGACTATAGAACCCCTTTTTCCGTGCATCACCTCCCCGCTAAGGATGGCAGATTACGAAGTGCAAAAAAACATCGTCGCCACATTAAGCATAATAGAATTAAGAGCATCATAAACTATGACTACATGTTAAAATAAAATGAGTTTGAATTAAATATTATTTTTGTTTTCAATTATCCATGAATTTTGATACTTATAAATATCATGATAATTGTTTATTTATATGTATGTCAAAAATTATTTGTTATAAGACATCTTAGGATCACAAAAAGTTGATTAGTTATTCTTATGAATAATTAACATAATTGTTTGTAATCCAAATATGCTATTAGTTTTGTTTATTAATCACAAGATAATAAATGCATATATAATAATCAAATTAATTTCAATTTTATTAGAATCATTAAGATTACTTTTGTATATCATTGCATTACCCAAATGAGAACATTGACATACATTTATCGTTCATGTAAATTATTTTTATGAATTTGTATCATGTATTTATGTTTTAAATTAAAACATTAAAGTTTTCACATTTTTATTAATCTTTAAATTATTTTCCTTGTTTCTTTTTTTCAAATGCTTCGTACATTTCAATAATTTGGTGAGCTCATTTATCTTTAATTAGTGTGAATAAGTCCAATTTCTCATAGATGTTTTGGATCTTGATTTGGCACTTAAATGTTAGAAAATTAGTATTATTACTAGCAATAGATATATTGAAGAAAATTATTTACATAAAGCTTGGAAAAGATCAAATAGATTGAGCCTACTATTTGTTTGAATAAGTATAGTAAACATGTTACATAAAAAATAATCTTTCTAAAAACTGAAAGTTCTTAGAATTTTTTTAAAATTTCAAAGAGTGATGCTAACCTCGTTATCACACAACCTATAATTAAGATTGTATTTGATCCCAGAAAGTTAATAAAAAGTCTAATAGTAGTATGACACAATGAAAACATATCCCAAGACACCAACATTATTGGAATAATACAAGAATCACTTTCACACAAGTTAAAAACACGTTTTGAATTCTAGTTGATCAAAAAAAGGTCGTATCTTTAGTTTTATAAAGGTTTTTATACTTGTGAAATATAACTCTAATGGATATACCCTAATGCACTAATTTGGCCCGCTTACAAAATTATCCCAACCTTAAACTTAAAAGCCTAAAACCTGATTCAAACAAGCCTTCAGTTATAGCTAAAAAAAAAGATCTTAATATAAATCCTTGGTCTTTAGTCAGAAGAGGACAAGGAAAAATAATATTATAGAACTAATTCAAGACTTATTTATAGCCTTCCATGCAACCCATTAATCCTAGAAATTGAAGGAAATATAATTATCCATGTTTCTTTCAAGTTATAGCAGAATTCTAATCTCAAACTTATATTTTTTTTCCTTCTTTGAAAGGAAAGTAATTGATGGTATGAATTCCCTTCTTTTTCCACCTTTTAGGATCCATATAATACTAGGAAACACATTCAAAGTTGCTGGAATAGTCTCCTTGTATAATTAGGAAACTTTGTCATCAATTTATTTCCTAATTCAACTTGGATTCTTTTGTTTTTGTTATTGTGTTTTCTCCTAACCTAATAAGTAAATAAACAAAATAACAAATCCTTATACTCAAAGGAAAAGATTAATATTCCTATACAAAATAGGACGTCCAAAACTAGTTATAAATCTGCGGAACATATGGAAACAACAAGAACACAAGGCTATTTTTTTTTGGAAAATTAGCAACCATGTAAATGAAACCTCATGGCCCAAAATAGGTTGGATTGGACCATCGTGCACATGTATAAGCTGTATTAAGACCTACTCTTAATGATCTAGTGGACTCTTCAAATTTGAGTTAGCCAAAACCTTTAAAATCATTGCATTTAATGTCTCTTTCAATGTTATTATCTTTGACCGAGTCATTGGCCTATTTAGAACAACGATGCATGGTGGATATGGAGGAGTGTTTTATAGTCGTAAAAATTATGATTATAATTATTAGGAGTCGCCACCTAGTATTACGGTCACTAGGAAACCTATTGGTCTGTGAGAGTCTAGGTAAGGGGACTTGTTGTGCAATGAGAAGACATCACCCCTAGTGAACCCTACCTAAGATAAATTGCATTGATGTTTGATTGTTTTTCTAAGTTAAAATTTTTTTACACTCATTTTAAAAAAAAAACATTTTTTTGTTTGCGGGTGTACTTTACAATGTAATTTTACATCGCAGTTAAAAACCTTTTTTCTTATCTACAGATATACTTTATAATGTAATTTTACACCATATTTAAAACCTTTTTTTTATCTATGGCTGTATTTTACAATGTAATTTTACACCCTAATAGATAAAACAAAATAATTATATTTTTTTTTGCTTTTTTGGCCAAATTCCAACAAATAATCGTAAATCGGTTACAATATCCAATTTTCATTTTAAAATATGAGAAAGATGCAACATATTTTTTACAAAAAAATATAATGGGAAAAACCTTGGAATCCAGCCGTATTTATGAAAACAACATATTTTTGGTTTTTTTTAATACAATTTTTTTGTTTTTTTTAAAAAACTAGTATGGGACTGGCCCAGCTCTGCTGGACTTGAGCCCAGCCCACCAACTAGACTGGGCCGAGAGTAACCAGCCCAAAAGCCCAAAAAAGAAAAGAAGAGAAAACACGTGAACAGTAACTTGGTGGTCAACCGACGACGAGAGGCTTACTTGCTATTGTCGCCTGGTAGAGGAGGCCAAGGTGGTTCTCCCTATGGAGGTGGTGTCAAAAATGGTGGTCTGAGCAACAAGAGGGGCTGGTTTGTACTTGTTGTTGCTGCTGCTCCTCGTCACTGGCACTAAAAAAGAAGGCTGAGCCGGAGTTGCTAATGAAGCTTCTGACACTAAGGAGGGAGATCGGGTAGTGGTCAGCGAGTTGGCTGGAGGAGCAAGAGAGGTTTGCCGAGGTTGTGGCTGTGTTGGTGAACGATAGAAAGAGGTGTCAACCGACTGGTTTTAGAGAGAGAGAGAGGGTTGTCAAACCGAGAGAAAGAGGGACACCAGTGCTAGTCCTGCCAAAGATGGGGAAGAAGAACCACGGGAGATACTGCTGGAGCTGCTAAGGTGGAGGGGAGAGAGATGGTTGCCGAGGTTGGTGGCTGTGCTGGTAGAGTGAGAGAGCTGACGGTGCAACTGCCGGAGATGAGGAAGATGAAGAGTGATTGTCGCATTCTCTCATCTCCCTCTCTCTACGTAAATCTCCCCCCTGTTCTTCCCTGTTTTTTTTCTTTTTTTCTCTGGTTTTTCTCCCCCCCGTTCTCTCTAGGTAAATTCTCCTGTTTTTCCTCTTTTTATTTTCGTGCATGGTGGCTTCTATTATACATGATGGCTTGCTTTCGGCTGGGTTGCTTTCGGTTGTACCATGCCTGCAGTGTGGCTGTCAACGGTGGTGCAGGTGGGCTGTCAGCAACGGCGTGCCTGCAATGGTGGCGTGTTGGGTGTCCACTGCGACAGGACTACAATTTTAGGAAAGGTGGAAATGCAGTTTGGTCTCTCAATTTGTTATTGTTCTAATTGCACCCCCAATTGGCTTTGAATTTTTAATTTTGTGTGATTGTATCCCGTTTGACTTTCAACAGCAACCTTAGCTTTGCGTGCCTTTTTTATTCTGGTCCTTGGTTTTTCTGATTTGTGCGATTTGATCCTTAATTGACCATTAAACTCTTAATTATTTTCAATTTGACCCCTAACTTTGCACAATTTGCTTGGAAAATTTCAATTGGTCTCCGAAAATTCCAATGTTCTCAATTGAGCCCGAATTAAGCCCTTAATTAATTTGATGTGACCAATTTATAGTATAATTAAGTCCTTGTACTTAATTAAATCCTTCAATTGGACCTTAAATTAATTCCTAAATATAATTACACTTTAAATTGGTCGACAATTAAAATCAAATCAACCCATAAAAATATAATTATGTCATACGACTTATTTTTTACACAGATTTATCCAACGATAAATTATTTTTGCCTTAAATCTGTATTTCCTCTATTTTTTGGGATAAAAGAGATACTATCGGACTCTCGAAACAATCAAAATTTCCACATTGATTTTTCTACCAACACCGACCTCTTTTATTTTATTTTAGTTATTTTTAGATAGATTTTGGGGATTAACCCAGAAATTGGGTTATGACAGGCATGTGCACCAAAACTCAATCACCTGGTTGGAAAACAACATGCCTCTTATTAGCTTGGGAAGTATGCAACTTGTTATTTATCTCAATCTGAAACTGAAAAAAAGTTTGCGATATGAGATGCATCATTTGTCTTATGACATACAATGTACTGTGTCATCTTAAAAAACCTATCAACGACAACAAATATTGAATCTTTATCTTTCTTTGACCTAGGTAAGTGTATAACAAAGTCCATAAAAATATTCATCTAAGATTTATAGATACATACAATGGTGTATACAAATTATATGGTTGAACTTCATATTTATTTTTCTTCATGCATTGCATTGTTCATAGATTCATTGCATATTTTCATCTTTGGCTATTAAAAATGCTCATGCAATACATCTAAGGTTTTTGCAATCCCAAAATGACCCATTAAATCACTCTCATATGCTTCATGAAAAAGAAATTCACTTAAGGAACTGGTAGGAATACATAATCTTTTAACTTTGAACAAGTAATCATTTATTGAATAAAACTTACCAAAAGTTAAATGTCCAAATATAGTATAAATTTTGCCAAAGTCATAATTATTTACATACAATTCCTTCTTATATTCAAAACCTAATAATCTAGTATTCTTCATGGTTTTAGAAGAACATACTTGAGCAAAAAAACATTAACCACTATGTTTTTTTAGCCTTTTTATACTTGATTACATAAAAACTGTTTCAATGAATTTAACTCATTTTGCATGTTTTTTATTCAACTTACCGTATGTTTTTAAATGCTTCAAAAACTTATGAACTAAATGGATTATGAACTCTTTTGTCCATATGTAATGTTACTATGTCATAAGTGTTCTAACAACGCATAAAGTTTTTTTTTTATCATGAATAGGATATTTCAAGGTTGCCACACTTAACTTCTCACTAAAATATGCAATAGCTCTTTGATACTGCATCAAAATAGTGTTTATTCTTATTCTAGATGTATCACATTCTATTTCAAATGCTTTCATAAAGTTAGGTAAAGTTAAAACAGGTAAATAACATAATATTTAAAAACACAAAAATCAATTCTTGATTTTCCTCCATTTAAACATAACTAACTTTCTAATAACTATATTTAAGGTTACAACTAATATACTGAATCTATTAAAAAAATGCCTATCAAAGCTCGTTAAGACATGAAAACTCCTTACCTTATCGATTTTGATGTGGACCAATCTCAGATGACCTTAATTTTCTTCTCATCCATTTGACACCCTGTGCAATTACAACATAACTAAGAAACATAAATTTCTCTAAAGGTACACTTTTTAAGATTGACATAAAATTTCTCACTATCTAAAACATTAAACATGAAAAAAAATGTTAAAAAAAATGGATTCTGAGATTAGTCGTGGTACGTGTAAGCTGCGACGGATACCCCGGTTATAAAAAAAACAAAAAGAAGTCTGCTTAAAAAAAAAACAAAAAGTCCCTTTTGTAACAATAATGAACAGTGAAAATCAATGTCCATTATTGAAAAAAAAATATATTCGGAGATTAGTCGTGGTGCGAGTGAACTATTCCAGACAACCCGGTTATTAGAAAAAAAACAAAAAAATGCAAGGGGAAAGCACCTTTTACTATTCAATACTATGATTTTCACTGTTCATTTTTGTTTGAAAGTAAGCGTAAGTTGACCTGGATACCCTGGTTATAAAAAAATGAAAAAAAATGTATAAGTGAAAAAAAAACAGGGAAAAAATGTTTTAAAAAAAGTGGGTTCGGAGATTAGTCGTGGTGCACGTAAGTTGCCCAAGACATCCTGGTTATAAAAAAACAAACAAAAAAAGGAAGTTCGGTTATAAAAAAAAAGTTCAGGGGGGAAACACCTTTTCAAACAGTAATGAGAAAAAAAATCATGATGCGTGTAAATTGACCCGGACATCCTGGTCATAAAAAAACCAAGAAAAATGTATAAGTGGCAAAACAAAAAAAAAATTATAAGTGGCAAAAAAAAATAGGAAACAAAATGTTAAAAACAAATGGGTCCGAAGATTAGTCGTGGTACGTGTAAGCTGCAACGGATACCCCGGTTATAAAAAAACAACAAAAAGAAGTCTGCTTAAAAAAAACAGAAAGCCCCTTTTGTAATAGTAATGAACAATGGAAATCATTGTTCATTATTGAAAATAATGGATCTGGAGATAAGTCGTGGTGCGAGTGAACTGTTCCAGACAGCCTGGTTATTAGAAAAAAAGAAAAAAAGAAAAAAATGCAAGAGGAAAGCACCTTTTACTATTCATTACTGTGATTTTATTGTTCATTTCTGTTTGAAAGTAAGCATAAGCTGACCTGGATACCCTGGTTATAAAAAAAACAAAAAAAATGTATAAGTGAAAAAAAAACAGAAAAATAATGTTTTAAAAAAAGTGGATCCGAGTATTAGTCGTGGCGCACGTAAGCTGCCCAGGACACTTGGTTATAAAAAAACAAAAAAAAGTAAGTCCGGTTATAAGAAAAACGTGCAAGGGGAAAACACCTTTTCAAACAATATTGAGAAAAAAAATCATGGTGCGCGTAAATTGACCTGGACATCTCGCTCATAAGAAGAAAACCAAAAAAAAATGTATAAGTGGCAAAAAAAAAATAGGAAAAAAAATTGTTAAAAAAATTGGGTCTGGAGATTAGTCGTGGTGTATGTAAGTTGCCACAGTTACCCCGGTTATAAAAGAACAAATAAAATAAGCCTAGTAAAAAAAAAAGTCCTTCCTGTAACAGTAATGAATAGTAATTTCACTGTAATTACTGTTCATGGCTGACCTCTTCAAAATTATTTTCGTTGATTGTGAGATTCGAACTCTCGCCTTTGATAGCACCCGCATACCTTAACCACTAGGCCAAGCAACCTCGTTGTCATGTCCACAATGCTTCTGGGTATAGATGAACAATGTAAAATACTGTTTACAATCGTGAACTCTTTTAGCTTTATAGATAATGTCACCCTCATCAACTTAACCATTTTCAACTTTACTATTTACATCCAATCCATCATTTGAACCGTTCACATTGAATTTATATAGATATATTTCTAAAACTCCATCATGTCATCCAATAAACAAAAAAAATTCTACCCACATGTTTAATAGGCAACATTATTCAATAAAAAGAAACATCATAGAGATTCTTTCTTTACAAGTAGAAAAAATATCATATATTTTCCATTGATTTGACTTTTACACTTAACAATTTAAAATTATTGTTTTTCATACCCTCAATCATTTAACATTTAATTGTTTTTATTACGGTTGATTTTAGTGGGATTATCACTTTTTATTAACTTGTCATATTATATCAACACCATTACTCTATTGTTAACATATTTTCAACTCCACTAGGTAAAACATACTCAAGATTTATTTCATCTTTTAGCTTAGTGGTCCACTGCATCACATGGTTGGAATATCATTCCATTCCCTCTCCTTTGTATACCCATGTTTGGAGAGATTCTTCTCACATAAATCTATAAAAAAAATTCATAATTTTTCTAGAACCTTTTATATTAAACATTATAGCTGGTAGTTATATTCCAACACGCAAATACCATTATTGCTAATAGGATGTAATTCAGCTACTAATTCAACCATAATTTATTTTCATAGCACATTAATTGTCAAAACAATCTATATCATATTACAAAAATGTTATTAGATATATGTATTTATAACATTATATATGTATCATGGACACAATCCTAACTTTGTCATATAGTGATATACACATGTTTCAAAAATGTAACAATCCCAATTTTTAGGTCAACACATAAATAAGTAACTATAAAATTTTAGAAAAATATTTTATATATATATAAAGGTCCATCAAAATCTTCAATTGAAATTTTGGCGAAGTCTCTCATATACCAAGTTATCAACAAGATTTACACTTTTAATTTCATTTCACAACTCAATCCAATCATTCTAGATCTCAAACCAACTCTCATCATCAATATAAAACATCTTATTGAATAACATCACACAATTCAAGTTTATAAAATAACAATGCATAATTCAATTGTTATAAAATATAGATGGTTGTTTGAACTTGTATTTTAGATTCATTATTGAACACAAATCCAAACAAATTCATTGTTACAATTAAAATTAGATGGGATGATGTGGTATAGGTTTTAAAGTGTTTTTTCATTTAAAAATATATTAAAATTATTTTTTTTATTTTATAAAAATTATTTTTGGTATCAGTACATCAGAATAAAAAAATATTAATTTAAAATAAAAAATAAAAAGATATTTCAAAAATATATTTTACAAAATAAATTTCATTTTTTTTAAAATCAACCCCCACACACTTTCAAAAATTGCAACTCTATTTGACCTATCGCTGCTCTTTCCTGTCTCCTCCAAAATTTATCGTTTAAAAGCTTAAAGCAGAAAAAGAAAAGAACTTTATAATATTAATGTTAAATAAAGGTCGTGAGAGAAATTTGGTAAATCGTTTACAAGAATGAAATAACAATATTAATAATAGCATATAATAAATAATCTTGCAAAGCTAAAAACCTATGTTTCATTAAATTCCTGCCCTTCCTCCCTCCCTCCCTCTCTTCGTCGTTTCTTAACCCAATCCAATTCGTCGGATCCTTTAAACTTGGGTCAAATCATATCAAAACAGTCTCTCCAGGAAGCCAAGCTCGAACTTCATTTCCTAGAGCTGAAATCGGGTTCGTGTCCGTGCTAGGGTTCTTAAAGGTGGAATTGAATTATGGCTCAGGCTTCAGGGTCGAACAGCAGGGTAGTTGGAGACTACTTGGTGGGCAGGCAAATCGGGTCGGGTTCTTTCTCGGTAGTTTGGCACGCGAGACACCGGGTCCATGGAACCGAAGTAGCGATAAAAGAGATCGTTACGAATCGACTTAATAAGAAATTACAAGATAGTCTCATGTCTGAAATTTATTTCTTGAAGAGTATTAATCATCCTAATATTATTCGCCTGCACGATATTATCAAGGTAGGTTCGTCTTTTTTTTTTCTTTTTTTTTTTTAATTTAAGCATTTCTGGTTATTTATTTATTTACTGGAAAATTATTATTCTGCTTTTAAATTATTTAAATTATCCGTAAGTTTAGTTATTTTTTGTTAATATTAAATATGATAAATAATTAGGTTCCGGGGAGAATATATATAGTATTGGAGTACTGCAAGGGTGGTGATCTTTCTATGTATATCCAACGCCATGGAAGAGTTCCGGAAGCAACTGCTAACCATTTTATGCAACAATTAGGTATTATATTTTAAGTAACTCTCTTGCTTTTCGTATTTCCGGCGGAGTCTAACAGTATTGTATTTTGCAGCTGCTGGTTTGCAAATTCTCCGGGACAATAATTTGATACACCGGGATCTTAAGCCCCAGGTTTGGTTGATCCTTTGTTTCCTTTGATGGACGATTTTGATCATTGCATTAATCTGCTTGTAGTTTACTTTGTGTATAAATAGTGTACTTGATTGCATTAATCTGCTTGTAGTTTACTTTGTGTATAAATAGTGTACTTGATTGCATTAATCTGCATGTAGCTTACTTTGTGTGTTTGATTGCATTAGCAATAATAATAATGATATGCCAATTCAGAATATTCATACAGGGAAACCGTCCGGTTTAGGTGATTGTGTGTAGCTCTGTTTTGTCAGCTTTAATGTGAAGCATTATAAAAATTGGAAATTTGTAAGAAAAGTATGCTGGCACATTCATGAGGATTAGTGGTTTGTTGATGCACAAGGATGTAGTTTCTTGTCTGCTAATCTCTTGTCCTTGAAGAAAATTTCATATGTGATGTACCTCATTTGTGATATGCACAGAATCTCCTCCTCTGCACAAGTGACAATAATGCAGTTCTAAAAATTGCAGACTTTGGATTTGCCAGGTATCTAATGATCATTATCTTAATATTTCTGTTCCTTGCTCTTAACCTGGTCTAATCAGTGATTACTGTTATTATTTCCTTATAGAGAATTGGTGGAATATTGTCCTCTGAGCCATCCCCTCTTACCCCGTGTGTTTTGCAAACTCAGACCTACACTAAAACCACTTGTGTTAACTTCCTGTCTAATGTTGAAACACGCCTCAATTTTTTAGATACTGAAGTTCTCCAGCTTTAATATAAATTAATGTGCATGTGCTCGCAAACACAAATAAATATATGAAGTGTTAGCTTGAACTGATTGTTATAGATGCCAAATTGTGTGTCCATGCAAGAGGTGTTGTAACAAACAAACTTTTGATAATACACTGTTTGTTTATAGTGACTTCTATTTATGGCATGCTGAAGATATTCATAATTAATAGCCAATTATTTTATAAAAAAAACATTGCTAATCTGATTTTCTCTGCATTTTCAGTTCCAACATCTTGAACTCTATTTGCATCAAACTTCTTATATTTTTTGTATCAACAATAGAAAATTGCTTAATATCTTTTCTTTTTCAAAAATTCACATTTACATATATTCCAAAATTAAAAGATTGTTGTTTGTTGTTTTCAGATCTCTACAACCACAAGGCCTTGCGGAAACCTTGTGTGGCTCACCCCTTTACATGGCTCCAGAGATAATGCAACTTCAAAAGTATGATGCGAAGGTAAAATTCACTGTAATATGCGAAGTCTTAACGATATGTTTATGAAATATTTCCTATTAACCTTGAGCTGAATACACAGGCAGATCTCTGGAGTGTTGGTGCCATTTTGTTTCAGCTTGTGACAGGAAAAACCCCATACACTGGAAACACTCAAATGGAGGTTGGATTAGCTTTGTTTATGTGCAAAACCATATGACTTTTTGGATTGATAAGCACATAAACATCTAGATTCCATGGGTTTGATAATAACTCTTAACCTCAGTCAACCTAGTGATATCCATGCGTTTATTGTTGCCTTACCAATATATTCTCTATTTTGTGGTGCACAGTTGCTCCAGAACATTGTCAAATCAACTCAATTGCAATTTCCTTTGGATAATAAGGATTTGAGTTCCAATTGTAAAGATTTATGCCAGAAATTGTTGCGTTGCAGTCCAGGTATAACATGCAATGTTGCTTGAAATTTGAATTTACATGGTTCAAAGCTTCAAGAAGTTGGGAAAAATAGGAGTTTGTGCATACACACATGGGATCATTGATATATTTTTTATGAATGCTGTGCTGTATCAAATTTCATATAATTGCATGATTAAATGTTTGATGCATGCCTTCATCTGCATACAGCTGAAAGGTTTATGGATGTTCAAGAGATGGACCAAACAAGTCACTTGTTCTTTTTTTCAAAAGAGAAGTTTGGTTAGCCTATCATGGTTCAATTTGAATTCATAAATTTCTAATTCTTAGAATATTTCTCTTATTTCAAAGTCCAATTAATGAACAATTTCATGCAAAATCCAAATTTAATTAGAGAGAATAGGAGCATATGGTGTCTAAGAACCATCATAATCCTCAACCTTGTTCCCAACTATGTTGAATGGTTGCATATGGTGTCAGAGAACTATCTCATCCCATAAGTTTAAGTTATTGGTGAGGCCTTAAGAATGAATTTATATTACTCCAATATATTCTCTTAAATGAAAGTCTTTTGAGCTTGAAACTTGAACAATTCACCATTGCCGTGTGTTTAATTTTATTAATTTAATTAGAGAGAATGGGAGGTGGTGAGATTATCATTAAAACTTTGATACCATGTTAAAGAATCATCTCAACATAAAAGCTTAAGTTGTATTAAGTTCCAAAAATGGTTTGATATTACTCTTAAACATAAAGAACATAGCAACTTTTTTGAGTGAGATTGGTATCATAAATTTGTTCCCCTCTACCCATGTGCACACAAACAACCAACTGTGTTAGAAAATTCATTAGCTGTGTTATAAATATTTGCTTAGCATCTTATTTCTTGTTTGCAAAAATTCTCTTCATGTTATACAGTGGAACGACTTACATTTGAGGAGTTCTTCAATCACCCTTTTCTTTCTCAAGGGAAAAAAGATGAATCATTGAGGTACAATGAGAAAAGGTTCACATCTCCATGATCTTAATATATGTTTATTTCAGACTGTAAATGATACGTGTTATGCAGTCGCAGGAGATCTTCAAGGTCAGTAGATGGATTTCCTTTCTCTGAAGGCAATCTTGGAAAGAATGCTGATGACAATTCTCAGGAGGATTGTCTTCCTTTCCTTCTAGATGATGATTCTAGTGGTCTAGAGGGTAGCCCTTTTGTTTCTAAGAGGATGTTGCCGATGAAGTCCACCTATGGATTTTCTGTTAATTCAAGAGATGGGGGAAGGGATACATCTAATGTTCTCAATGATGTGAATTTTACTTCAAGATATGTTAGTGCCAAACAGAACTTTGAAAATGCTAGTATTAGGCATGGCATCAATAAAGTGTCGAATGAAAGTCTAAATGAACCTCCAAAATCCATCAACCAAAGATCAGCGAACCTGAGATCAAGAGGTAGCATGAACTTCATTGTGTTCTGTTTTCATCATAATAATGCACTTAGAAGTTCTAATTATACCATTATCATGGTATGAAAGTCTTTTACTTACTATACAATTGTAATACAGTTGTGGATTCACTGGAGTTGATAGATCAAGATTATGTTCTTGTTTCTGGACCCCCTTTGGACGTGTCATCTTCTACAACAAGTACTTCCAAACCAAGCAATGCAAAATGCAAGTCAGAGAGTCCTCCTCGAGCACCTGCCTACATAAACACTACTCCAAGTGTCCCAATGCCCATAATTGGCACTGCCAGTAAAAATCTCTACCTTGTTGGAAGCTTGGAAATCCCGGGCTCTGCTCCTGGGACTTCTGAAGGATCTGTTGATCTGGGAGATGCTTTTGAGCAGCCATCAACTCACTGCATGACTAGGATTAAGTCATTGCAGCAGTGTGCATCTTCCATAACTGAATTAGTGCTCGAAAAGGTAGTCTTTACTCTCTGTCGAACTA
The DNA here is from genome assembly GCA_025169955.1 of Salix arbutifolia. Lineage (NCBI taxonomy): Eukaryota > Viridiplantae > Streptophyta > Magnoliopsida > Malpighiales > Salicaceae > Salix > Salix arbutifolia. The sequence goes on along the minus strand of CM045917.1, from coordinate 9,285,644 downwards.
GTTTTTATACAGTTCTCTGTTTTCTTTTAAATTCCTTGTGGAAGTTTGAAAATCATGTTTTTAGTTTAACCAGAAATGAAAGAAGAATATTTTATAGGCCTCTGTTGGCTAAAAACAATAGAGTTGCATAAATGTTTAATTAGCTCATGCAGACAATAGAGTTGTATATGCATAGCACTACTGCATTTTGTTATTATTTTGAAACTTTTTGTGTGGGTTACTTTCGAGTTATAAAACATTTTCTTCTGCGGGTTACACCTATTCTATTTCTTAACATTAGTTAGTATACCCATTGCATTGGTAGACTACTAAAGTTTTTGATGCAAATTGCAAGGTGATGGTCTTGCCTTCCATGTGTGATGCCTGCCACTGCTGTTGACTTTCCTTTCATGCAATAAATTGATATGAATTTTCTTTTCTTCTACAAGTTTTATTACTCTTAACTTGTACTGTTGGTGATTTCAAATTAAAACTATCATTTCCCTGGTATAGATAAAGGAAAATAGGCTACTGGAAGCATTCTCGATCCAACTTGTCATTCTTGCAATATGGAAGCAAGCACTGCATATCTGCCATACTCAAGCTGCATCAGCTATTGAAGGAAGTCCAAGCCAAGAGAGCTCAAGACTGAAGAGACGGAGCATCAAGAAGCATGGGGCTCCTGATACAGAAGATTGTCTTGATGTTGGGCCAGAGAATATGTCCACTGAGATTGAGGGGGAGTTTTTACAGGAAGTTGAGCGCGCAGAGGAGCTTTCCAAGGCCATTGAACCTGGTATGTGTTAGGCATTCTGTGATCTCTGCAAATTTGTACAAGTTTTCTGTCTTCCTTGTACTTTTTATTCCCACCATGAGAATATGTGATCTCAAAGTTAGGTGAATGGCACCTGATTGTCCTGGCATTTTTCCTATCCATAGTTGCGAAGTGTGATGGAGTCTTAACATGCTACAAGTTGACACACATTTACTTTAGAGTCAATCAATGGCAATTTTAATCTTTGTTCGTCTTGAAACGGCACCTTGTTGGTACCAAATGATAGCCCTTCATATTTTTTTCTTGTGATGTTACAAAAATAAAAACAAACAGAGTTCTCAACTATTCATATTGTTTTCAGGAAGTATGGAGATGCCTGATGCGATGGAGACAATATTTCAATCTGCCCTTTCTCTTGGAAGACATGGAGGGGTAAGTGTGTTTTGATTTTTTGTTTGATTGCATTAACCATGAATTGCTCCTTCCTCTTTACATCTTTTTTCTTTTCTTGGTAATGCCTTTGCCACACCCACAAGTCGATTGGCACAAAATTCTGAAGTGATGTAAAAAATGTCTTCCTCAAATTGTATCAACTTATAAATTTTTATGAAATTTAAGGATAAGTTTGACATTTCATCTTAAAAGAAGTTCCAATGTCATCACCCTTTCTTTGACAACTTTTTCTTAACACTTCCTAGTTGTCACTAATTGTTGAACACTTTAATATTGTACTGGGATTTGAAGAAAATGTAGGTCTGTAGAGATTCTTCTGGAGTAGAGGTCTCTACTTCAGATAGGCTTGAAAAACTGGAGTGCAATTTCTGGAATGGTGGCTACTAGATCAGACGAACAAGAGCCTTTAATAACCACTCTATGTGCGTCTAGAATGGGGAAATTGCTTATGCAGTGAACTGGGAGAAAAGACTTACAAGATGGTTGAGTTTGTGCAACATTTAGAACTACTGAGTATTCTTTGGACTCGAGTCTTAACTTGCGTATCGGTTGTCTAATTACTTGAATTCATCTCCTTCACTCAAAGAAGCATGTATGCAATTGTCAAAATGAAGCTTTTGACGCAAAATATTGCTTTCAAGTAACTGCACAATGCTAAAGAAAACTTGTTTTACTCATGTCATGGCAGGTTGATGAACTCATGGGTGATTTGGAAAAAGCAGCATTGCTATATTCAAAAGCAGTGCGTTTGTTAGTGTTCCTTCTAGTGGAAGCACCGTCCCTTATCCTCAACCCTCCATTTTCTCTCACAAACTCAGATCGGTATAGGCTCCGCCGTTACATAGACATCCTTAATAGTAGGCAAGACCATTCACGGTCTCAAAATAAATAATGCAGTTTTTCTCTATTGTTTCTGGTGTCCTACCCTGTTTTTTCATGTAAAATAATCTGTTTGTACAGTTATTCTTTAAATGACTGGGACTGGTTAGAGGTAACCCTGTGTATAACGGTGGGTGTGGGAAGGAGGCTGATAGACTGGCAGATTTCTTATTTTCATTATTCCCGATTTGTGATCCTGATGCCTGGGAAAGACATGCTAGTTTTTCTTCTTTATCACACAGCTGATTGACGGTGATATTAACGGAGCCGGTAGCATGTATCAATTGATTGTATTCAAATAAAGTCGATTAACAAAATTTTGAAGGTTTAGTATTGATAGGGACGACGGTGGTTGATCACGTGGTTTGCGGTATGGTTGTTGTAGGTCCTGTGTTTTTTAAAACAATATTTTTGTCTTCATTTTCTTTAGTATTGTTTAATTTGCTGATATAAAAAAGTTAAATGGATAATGTAGAATCGATAAGGAAAATTTACTTGTGAGATTCTATTTTTTTTTATTTTTGAATCAATAACTTTAAGGTCACTTCAATTATTAGAACTAAAATGATGTTTTACAATATGAATATCTTTGCAGATCTTACAAAGTTCAATGAAGAGAACTGAGATGGAAGAAAAGAGAAAATTATCTTCTACAATTATGGAAAACCATATTCTTTCATAGGAGGTTATGTCCATATTTATATAAGCAGAGGAGCGGTTACATAGTGGTTACCTTTCAGTTACTTCTCTAGATAAATTGATCAGGTTCATCACTCATGAGTGAATCAAGCCAAACTCAATAACCAACATCTTTTACTCGCTCATGAAGGGCTAGATTTATCTAATACATTATATTTCAAACTTTTATAGATATTTCATATTTGACGAACGGACCTTACGACCTGAAGCACACCAAGAAAGGAGCTCCAATATATATAAACCTAATATAGGCCATATAGGAGACATCTATTTTATAATTAATTATTCCTTAGTGTACTAATATACCCCAAGCATTTTTAGTTACACATGAATGAATATAATTCAATCCCTCAAGAATTTCGTACTCAATCCATCATGACAATTACATGTATTCTAAATTATATCAAATGTATTCAAATGATATGATCTCGTCTAGTGAATACAAGTAACAAGTGTAGAACTAAAATTACTTTTTCTTTCGCTTTCACATCACTTATATCTAAATTAACTCGTTTTTTTAAGAGTATTCATTCAAGTCAAATCATTTCATGACCATGGGATATACTCCTAAAGTAGTGATCATTTATCCATCACCTCATGATATAGTCAAAAGTCACAAAGGGTAAGATTTTGAGATCTTAGATATGATCTTTAGGACTCATATAATAAAGAAACAAGAATCCATTCTTTACTCTTGTAATAGTCGTCAACACATAGAGTATGAAATACATGTTATAGTGGAGCGTACTCTTTTCCTTTTCTAAAGACAAAGAGTGTATGTCGTTGTTCTTCTTGTTAGAGAAAATACACTATATAAGTCTTAGTCTTGTTGCCAAAAACATAGACTTCAAATCAGAAATTGTCATTTGCTCATTGTCATTAATGACAAATGAATAATTTCATACTCGACTTCAATATAATAGACACATGAATGGTGGGAATTCATTCATGTTGATTCTTTTATTTAAGAACCTCATCTTGGTTCCAACCAAGGTGACTCTTTAATAATCATTTTGAGTTAAAATTGCTCCCACTACACCCAAGTTATTTTTTTAGCATTAAAACTCAGTTAGTCTCATCTCTACACACCTTATAAATGCTAAAGGTGATTGCTCATGTGAATGAGCCAATCTAAGTCTATCAACATACTTTAACAAATTGTACTATACGATACTCAATATATCTATAAACAAATAATGAATAAAATGATATTCAAATGGAATTTATTCATACTTAATTACATTCTACACAGATCTAAAGATTTCACATGTCTAATGAATGCATCCCTTGCTATTGGTTTTGTGAGTGGATCTGCAACCATAGAATTTGTAGAAATGTGTTTTAGGATCATATCATGGTCATTAATCTCTTATCTGATGTAGTAATATCTCATCTTGATGTGTTTGGTCTTTCCATGATATTTTGGATCTTTGACCACATCTATTGCAGTAGTATTACACAATAAATTATCACTGAATCCGATGTTGATTTGACATTTTTCAAATGATACAGAAAAGTTTTTAACCAAACGACATCTTGTGTTGCTGTGGAACAAGCTACATACTCATCTTCCATGGTAGATAAGGCTGTGCAGGATTGTTTATTGCTCCTCCATAGTATTGCACTATCATTGAGCAAGAAAGCACATCCTGAAATTGATTTAGATTGATCGACATTTCCTCCTCAATCAGCATCAGAGTAACTAATCAATCGTAAATCTTTCTTTCCTTGGTAACATAGCATGAAATTTGAAGTTCCTTTCAGATATCGTAGAATCCTTTTGACTGTCATCTAATGTTTCTGACCAGGATTTGATTGATATCAGCTAACCAATCAAACAACATAACATATATCGGGACGTGTGCACATCATTGCATATATCAATACCTGACAGCAGTAACATAAGGTACTCTGAACATTTTCTTTTTTTCGTTTAGAGTCTTGGGACACATATTACTACTTAGGCCCAAACTTTTATCAACTTGAGTGTCTATTGGTTTGCTATATTGCATGTGATAGCGCTCTAACATCTTTTTGACATAAGTCTCTTTAGTTAAACCCAAAAACCTTTTAGCGCAATCTCTAATGATTTTCACACCAAGAATAAAATTGGCCTCACCCATGTCTTTCATTTCAAAGTTTGATGATAACCACCTTTTAGTAGTATCAATCATCTCTTTGTTGTTTCTAGCTATTAAAATATCGTTAACATATAAGGACAATATTACAAAACTTTTGTTAAAACATTTTAAATACATACAATGATCTTCTTCCATCATTGTAAAACCATACTTCAGGATAGCTTGATGAAACTTGATGTTCCATTGTCTAGAGGCTTGCTTAAGACCATATATGGATCTATTAAGCTTGCAAATTTTATGCTCTTATCCTTTAGTCTTGAATCCTAAAGGTTGATCCATATATATCTCCTCATCTAGTTCTTCATTCGAAACGCAGTTCTAACGTCCATTTGGTTTAATTCTAGGTTCATATATGCAACTATAGCTAAAATAAGACGAATTGAAATAATTCTCACAACTAGTGAGATGTATCTTCATAATCAATTCCCTCTTCTTGAGTAAAGCCTTTCACTACTAGTAAAGTCTTATAACATTCTATTGACCCATCCGCCTTACGTTTAATTTTAAGAACCCATTTATTTTCAATGGATATTCGTCCTAAAGGTAAATCAACCAAGTCCCAGCCTTAATTAGTTTTCATCTACTCTATTTCTTCTTCCATAGCTTGAATCCATTCTTTGGTTTTAGGACCAAATAAAGCATCACTGAATGTTTGTGGCTCTTCATCATCTTGTGGAGCAATCATGAACGTTTCCCCTTCAATCTCAAATCAACGACGAGGAATTGGTTCACGAATGCTACTACAAGGTTGAGATTGTAATAGCTAAAGCAATGATAGTAATTATAATTATAATAATAGTTATAATAATAACGATAATAATAATGATAATAGTGATGATAATGGACATAAATAATATTAATATAACTAATGATAATAATGATGATGACGACGACGACGACGACGATAATAATAATTATGTTGCTAATAATTGTAACAATGATATAAATACTATTAATAGTAATAACAATGTTAATAATTGTAATAATAATAATTTGTTATAATAATAGTGGTGATAACAACAACAACAACTACATTACATAACAACATTACAATTATGTTATTATTATTATTAACATTATGTTAATAATAATAATGATGATGATATTATTCAATAATAATACTAATAATTACAATGATAGTAATAATAATAATTTGTCATCAAAAAAGAAACAATTAACATAATTATAAAAGTATAGACATTCAAAATATAATTAAAATAGATAAGAAAGAATTTTTTTTTATGAATTCTTCTATTTTCCAAGTTCTAAGAATACAAGATAAGTTGAATCTATTTATAGGAGAAGAAAATGAACTCAAGGATCATGAAAATCCAAGATACTAAACTCAATAGTCATGGATATTCAATACACATAATTACTTAAAAATATGCCTTATTAAAAATGTTTCAAAGAAAAACTCAATTGGAAAAAGAATACAACATTCTTGTGTGATTTCTAAATACTTTAAAATTCAATAGAGGGCTTTATATAGATACAATATCCATATCTGAACACTTTAGGATTCGTTAAATGAATGTCAAATTGATTCATTAAACTTTGCAAAGAAAAACCCAATGGGAAAAAACCTAAGCAAAAGAAAATGAGTAAAATTTGCATTGACTTCACTTCAAAAATACATGTCTTATGATAAATCTTTAAGATGACACATTCTAATATTATGGACAAGTTTCTTGAAAGTTGAGGCTGGTTAATTTCCTTCAAAAACTATTTTGGTCTTGTATAATTTGCAAGATATATAAGTGCTCTGATAGCACTGAGATATGATACTTCAGGACCGATAATTTCTTCATCCTCTTCTAGAGGTCAAAAAGGATCTCTTGTCGAATCAAGTGATAGAACCATAGGTGTATTTAAAGGATGAGCATTGTCTATATAAAAACACTTTAGGGTTTTTTGTATATACATCGATTGATGTACAAATATTCCATTTGAAAGATGTTTGATTTATAAACAAGGACAAAAAAATTTCTTTCCAGAATCTTTCATATCAAATTCATTTTTCAAATAGGTTGGAATTTTTGTGAGCTCTTCAAGAGTACCAATAAATTTTAAATCATCAATAGATACTACAATAATAGCAAATTCAGATATTGTTTTCTTAATAAAAATGCACGGACAAATCTTATCATTCTCAAACTCTCTCTTTAAGAAGTATTCATTAGGACGATTATACCACATTCAACTAGATTGCTTCGACCCATATAAAGACTTTAGTAGTTTAATGGGATAAACACTTCTAGGTTTATTACAAAAGGCTTCAAATATTATAAATCCTTTAGGGTTTTTATATGGATGTCTTTATCTAATGACCCATATAGATATGTTGCACTTACATCCATTAAATACAGATCTAGAGTTTTCAAGACTGGTAAACCAATAAAAAATCTGAAAGTGATTGTATCCATAATTGGAGATAAGTTTCCTCATAATCAATGCTAGGTCTTTGTGAGAAACCTTGTGCAACAAGGTGTGCCTTAGATCACACAATTTCATTGTTTTCATTTCATTTTCTAACAAAAACCCACTTATATCCAACGGGTATAACACCTTTAGATGTATGAACTCCAAATCCAAATAATTCCCGTTTTACATGTGATTTTAACTCTGTTTGGATTGCTTCTTTTCATATTGGCCAATCATTTATATGTCAATATTCGTCAATAGTTTATGGTTCAAATTCATCATTATTTATGATAATGTTATCTCACTCCCAAATCTCTCTTGTATGAACAGAGTTTATGGAAACTTCATTGTTTTCAAGTACCTAGTTTTCTTTAGGAGGTCCCTCTTTAGGGAATAAGTATTAGAAGATGATTTGGACACAAGTTTTGATGTTTGTTTTGTAGGTGAAGACTCTCCATGAATACCATTGTCTATTAGTTGCAATTTTCTAGGATTTTTTTGTCTTTAGCGCCAATAGGTCTTCTGCGCTTCAAGCGTAGTATATATTCATTTGCTGTTATGATAAAAAAAATCTTTCAGGGATTTCAATTCTAGATGGAGCATTTATACCAGAAATACAGGATTTAACTACCCTTTCACTACTTTTGGAAACGTCTAGTAATTGATTTGCAATATGTTGTAAATGAATTATCTTTTGAACTTCAAGTTCACATTGATTTATCCTTGGATCAAAATGAGATAACTTTGGTTATTTCAAGTAGTATCTTATTTTGCTTCAAACACTAATTTTTCTTTCCTAATGATGGAAAATGTTCTCATCAAAATGACAGTCTTCAAAACATGCTTTAAAAATATCACCAGTCAAATGTTCAAGGAAGAGAATAATAGATGTAGAATCAAAACCAACATAAATTTCTATTATTCATTGTGCACGAATTTTAGTCTTTTATGGGGATGCTACAGTCACATATACCGTACAACCAAAAGTTCATGGATAAAATATATTTAGTGGTATACCATAAACAAGCTGTAAAGGAGAATAATTATGATAAGCACTTGGTCTAATTCTAATTAATGATGCATCATGTACTATAGCATGTCCCCAAACAGATGCAGATAATTTTGATTTTATAAATAATCTATACCATTTTGAGTATGTACATGAGAAAAAAGATGTTCAACATCAATTCCAATACAAGTGTAAAAATTATCAAATGCTTGAGAAGTAAACTCACCAACATTATCCATACAGCTTTTCTTGATAGGATAATCATGAAATTGCAATATTAGCCTGATAATCTATGTTATTAGTCTAGCAAATGCAATATTTTGACTAGAAAGTAAACAAACATGTGACAACTTACTTGAAGCATCAATTAATACCATAAAATAACTAAAAGCTCTGCATGGTGGATGAACTTCAACGTCAACGATCCATGACAAGTAATTATTTCAAAAGATATCAAGGGTGGTAAATTCAAGTTTTGTCAGATTTGACATTACCTTTATCTATAAAAACAATAAATAACTTATTAAATAAAATCATGAATATAAAAGAAAAGATTAAAATCAGTCCTTTAAAACTGTTATTTATTTAGCTTTAGAAATACTAGTTCTTCAGGAACTGTATTTAATTTATTTAATTCTTCAAAATTTTGCAATACTAGTTCTTCATGAACTTGTTTTAAATTCATTTAATTTTTTAGAAACTATAAATCTTTTTATTTGAATAAAAGTGAGAGAAAATTTTCCAAAAATAAATTACAATATTGAAAGGTGAAAATCTTAAAATTGATATAGTCACATAAGATTCGTGCTGATAACATGTTGTAAAAGAAGAAACAATTAACATATAAAAGCATAGATATTCAACATATAATTAAAAGAGACAAGAGAGAAATACTTTTTTTCTTATGAATTCTTCTATTTATTCAAGTTCTAAGAATATAAGACAAGATAATCTATTTATAGGGAAATAAAATGAACTCAATGGTCATGGAAATCTAAGAGACTAAACTCAAGAGTTATTGACATTCAATGCATTTTATTATTGATTTTTAATATAATTTAATTTTTAATATTAAATTTACTGGGAATTGAATTTTATATTTTTTTCAAATTAGATAAGGTTTAAAAAATATACTTCGCTCAATTCTTTTATTTTTATTTTTTAATACTGGTTTTTGAAAATAAAAATTATTATCCAAGTTTAAATTGCATCAAATTACTTTTTTATATAATTAAAACTCATTATTTAAAGATCTATCTTCGTAGATGATTTCAAAAAAATCCCCTGCACTCTTACTAAATATATATACTAGCCATTTACCTGCGCCTCGTTGCGGTCGGAATCATATGTTTTTTAACGCAAAAAATATTAATTGTGTGAGTTTTTTTTATTATAATAAATATGGGAAAAATATAAATTCATGCAAAATTCCTTTGAAGTGTGAGTTTCCTATAAAAAAATAGAAAAACATTCTTACAAAAAAATAAAAAAATAATCACTAAGATTATCATTATTATTGCGCAAAACTTGAAACCATAAAATCATCTGATTTGAAGAAAAAGGGAAAAACAAGAAATATTAATTTTAAAATGATCACCAACATAAATTAAATTTCATGATTGAACCGATAAAAATAAAATCCCAACAAAAAATTAAAACAAAAATTAAAAGCATAGATGCATAATTACGGGCAAAAAATAAACATTGATAAAAAAAGGACTAAAAAAACCAAAGGGATTAATACTACATCAAAAATTAAAAGAATAAGGACCAAAATGAAAAAAAATATAATTAATTCCAATTGAAAGACAAAACTGCAACAAATTAAAACTTTGTGACCGAAACAAATAAATGGATTTATAAAAAAATTGTAGTGTAATTTAAAAAATAAAATAAAAGAATAAGGACCAAAATGAAAGGTAACATATATGACCAATTTCAATTGGAGGACAAAATTAACAGAATAAGGACTGAAATGAAAAACAACATATACGATCAATTTCAATTGTAGGGCACAATTGAAAACAATCAAAAATTTCATTGAAAAAATCATGAAGAAAAATAAAATTGAAATGTTAGGGACTTCAACAAAATAACAAAAAACTGTCCATCAAAGATTTCCCGACCACCTTCACACAACACGTGCCACACTAGGAGGAAGAGGCCATGAAGGCATGCCTAGTGGCATGATGAACTGATATTTTCCACCATATATAGACACCACACGCGCCGCCTAACAGGCCCTTGTTATGCGTCCCGCCTGAGGGTAAAACCGATATTGCACTATTTAATAATAGAGAAAAAATCGAAAATACTCCCAATAGAACCTCATGTTTTTGTTAGCTTCCAGGGGTAAATAGGTAGTTTCACTATGCAAATTAAAATGAAAAATACCAGAAGACCCCAAACAATATGCAAATACAACTCAAGTCCCCTGAAAATATCCAAAATACCCCTGTTATTGAGGTTAAATTTTCCAGTCCGAAGGGTAAAATTTATAATTTTTCTGTTGAAATCCACAATGATCTATGTTTAGGGATAGTAAAACAACATGTTTTATGTTTTTTTTTAATTTTTTTTTTTACAAATGAAGTATTTTTTATATTTTTCCTTCTTTCTTTCATAAAGACAAAACTAGTTAGATTGTCCGCACTACGTGCAGGTTGAGCAAATAAATTTTATTATTGTTGGATTGAAGCAATTAATAGTATTTGTTAGTTCAAAAATAAAATATAACATCCATACATGCCAGGTTTGATGTAATAAAAAAATCAACATAACCTATTATAACAACAACAACAACATTGAAGTTTGAACATCTAAAATTATCATTACTATTACTGCTAAAAAAATAAAAATTATCATGAGAAAAAAAATCTCAAAAACATTAACAAAAGATGAAGCAAGAAAAAAACTAAAACTATTATTATTATTATTATTATTATTATTATTATTGTGTTAATAATGAAAAAAAATTAAATCAAAGAATAATAAAAACCTAAAAACTTTAACTAGAGAGCAAACAAAAAAAATGATAAAACAAAAATCAAATTATTAGTTGAAAAAAAATCATTTGACTTGAAAAAAAAAAGAAAGAACAAAGAGAAAAAAATAAGAAATATTAATTTTCAAATGATCATATCGCACAAACTAAAATTTCAGAACTAAATTTTTCAAAAAAATACTACCTCAACAAATAAGAAAATAATAAAAATTAAAAAACAAATCTAAGATCACATATATATAAACATTGACAAAAATATGGACTATTTTAGAAATATAAAAAGAAAGGAATTAAAGTTAAAAATTAAAAGTATAAGGGCCGAAATGAAAACCAAATATATTATCAATTTCAATCAAAGGACAAAAATGAAAAAATCAAAACTTCTATACTGAAAATATTAAGAGATTGAAAACTAGTCCCAAAATTAAAAGAATAAGAACTGAAATGAAAACATAATATATAATCAATTTTAATCGAAGGATACAATTGAAACAAATCAGAACTTACATGACAAAAATAAGGACCATACAACACAATTAAAAGATGAGGAACTGAAATGAAATAACCATAAAAACAGGGTCTGTCGTGTAATTTAGCAATCAGGAGAGAGAAAGTGGAAAAAAGTTCAATTAACCACCGTCACATCGTCGACAATCATGTGATGACATGCGTCACTCTATGAGAAAGAGGACATGACAACGCATCAGATGAGACGTCGGATGAACATTTTTTTACCACTGTACGACACCTCACACATCGCCCGAAGTTGGCATGAGGCTGAATCTTGTCGGCATGTGTGTCAAACGCACACATAGTATTCTACATAAAAGAATAATAAAAATAGTAAATTATTGGAACATCCCTATAACCAATTATTCAATTTTGTCTTATTAGAGGGTAGATAAGTATTTAGATATTTTCAAAAAATATAAAATATCCGAAACACCCCTGTAGACAACCCTTGTTTTTTGTCGTTTTGGAGGGTAAAATAGTTATTTACTATGCAATTGAATGTGAAATACCGTGACACCCCCTCCGACCACTGCTGTTTTTTGTCTTATTTAAGAGTAGAATGATTATTTTACTGTGTAAAAAAATATAAAAAAATCAAATAAACCATGACTTGCCCGTACTGAACCGACCCAAAAATCAAACCATCTCAAAAACACTATTACAATTCACAATATATATCCATTCCCCCATATATATAATTATTTTCAATATATAAATATCCGTTATATATAGTAGAATATATATATATATATTGAAAATGATTTAATTATATTAAAAATATTTGTTTTTGTTTTTATTAAAAAATACCTCAACATGTAAAAAATTATTTACAAAATTAATAATTATATTGTTGAAGGGTTTTTTAAAAGCAATTATTTAATTATATAACTTACTTCTATTAATTGTATAATTAAATTATATACAAAATAATTGCACTATATTTAAAATGAAGATATTTTACTAGATGTTGTTCATCAATCACATGGTCAGGAATCACAAACGTGTTCATGTATGAATTTAGTTCGTGATGAAATTGCAAGTAGTTTGATGGGAGAATATAAACAAATATCTGATTTACTTGAATTATTAATTATATTTTACTTTTATGATTTTTAATCTACAATATTTTAAAAAAAACTATATAAATATGTGTGTGTTCTTTAAAGTAATTTCAAAAGTTGATAACAATATAAAAAACATGGTAATCAAACACACGAAACTGTTTTTTATTAAACTCAAACTCAACCACAGTTTTAACCAATCACTAAAATTTCAGTTATAAACCGCAACTAAAAACCCTTTTTATGAAACTGTTTTTTTTCAACCTCAACCACAGTAGCAAAAACACTATAAGACATTCTTTTTGTAAGTGAAAAAAAAAAAAAAAAGCGCCCACACGATCTCTCTCAGATCCAAATCTCTCCTCTCCTTTTCTTCTCTTAGATCTCTAATTTATATATCCGGGTCATTTGATCGAGAGCTAACTTTCATTCTCGGATCTGATTACGCTCTCAAAAAACATTTCTCGGAACCGTACCCAATCATGAATCCCTTCTCCTCCGGTACGCGTCTAAGGTGAGTACAATTTGTATACTTTTTCTCATTTGCTTCATGAAATGCTCTCACCTGTTTAGCAGCTGGAATTACTCAATTCTGGTTTATTTTAAGCAAGAACTGGATGGTTTTTAAAATTAAAGGGACATGATTCGGGCAATACGGGCATGCAAAACTGCGGCGGAGGAAAGAGCTGTTGTAAGGAAAGAATGTGCTGCAATTCGCACGTCGATGAATGAAAACGATCAAGATTATAGGCACCGGAATCTGGCAAAGCTTATGTTTATTCATATGCTTGGCTATCCAACGCATTTTGGTCAAATGGAGTGCTTAAAGTTGATTGCGTCTGCCGGATTTCCGGAGAAGAGAATCGGATATCTTGGCCTCATGTTGCTTCTTGATGAAAGACAAGAAGTTCTAATGCTTGTTACCAACTCTCTAAAACAGTATCCGAATTTGCACCCTATATTTTACCTGTTTCGGTTGTTTATGATATTTTGGGAATTGCTGGATGAGCTAAATGAATGAGGAAAGGCAAAACGTTAATGTCTGTTTTAGTTTCCTTAACTTATATGCAGAGATCTTAATCATTCGAACCAGTATATAGTGGGGCTAGCACTTTGTGCTTTGGGAAATATTTGTTCAGCAGAAATGGCTCGTGATCTTGCACCGGAGGTGGAAAGATTGCTGCAGTTTCGGGATCCCAATATTCGAAAAAAAGTGAGTTGCTTTTTTGAATCAATTTAGTTTCTTGGCAGCAGAAATAATATGGTTTCATTGGTTGGTAATTTTTTTCCTCATGAATTATTGTTTATTTGTTATGGTTCCAATAGTTAATGAGTGGGAAATTGAAAATTTGCAAGGTTTAGTCCATAAAAGCTTTCGATCCTCCCTAATGAGATGATAACCGAGTAAATCAAATATATATGTAGCGAAATAATGTGGTTTCATGTCTGCATTTGGATCATATAACGTGAATAAAAAGCTAGGGTTATGATTCATAAGTTTACAGACCAGGACCTAGGTTGTAGAGAAATTTATAGAAAACCTTATAGTATTTTATTAAAAACCTGAATTTTTCTCAAAATAAACTAGAAATTTCTATATATATTAGTTTTAGACCTAAGATTCAATATGGATTTTTAGTTAAAACTAAAATCCTTTATAGAAAATGATTCCTAATTAAAACTTACCTAACTAATGTAATCCATTTAGCATTAGGATTCCTAACTAATAAAATACTAATTAAACTGAAAGTCCTAATCTACATAGGAAAAAGAATCTAAATACAACAATGTAAACAAAAAAAATCTTGCATAGTAACTTCCGAATCATATCTGAAAACCTTTCCAATCTCTAATCATCATAAATTTTTAATCCAATATGAAATAAGGCCTTTAAAATCCTATGTCAAAAATTCAATTTGATCTAACGGTCGAATTAAAAGTTATGCTTGATTTACCAAACCCTGTCGTGGATTTTCATAAACTGTTCTAAACCTTCACACCTTAATTATTAATGAAATAATGCAATAAATATTGCCAGAAATATTGAAGAAATTTCCCCGAGCTAGTCTGCCTTGCTATTGAAAAACTTGCTCTTGAGTTATTTGTCAAAAATTGAACTCTTCCACTCCAAAGGAATAGATTCTTAGAATATAACATTGTCACCAATGTATGCACGAGATAATTTGTTCCAAATATCTTAAACTCAATTTTAGCAAAGATATATGGAGGTAGAATTTTGTAATCTAATTCATAACTTATCATGACTTAAAAACTCAAACTCACATAAAACCATCTTTTGTGATGATGACAACTTTAATTGACGTGTTTGGTCATCCCTAACAACAATGTCCCAACTATCAGTTGATTTGATAATTTCAAAATATTGATCCAACATGGTTAAGCTTGGTTTGGATGACACTTCCACACTTAAGTCCTCTTTGATGTTAGCTTTAGCCTCTTGAGCAATTTCAACTTGTTCTGGCTTTTCTTTTAGTGCTTCAAGACTATGTGAATAACCACTTTATACTAAAGAGCTTTTTTTATTTCTTCACCATTAGTAGATGAAACATTGACATATAAAGTATTATTTGTAGCAATGTTGTAGTTATCACTAAGGTGACATTGAAACTGTCTACTTTTAAGAGATTACACCTCTTTAATACTTTTCTTCCTTGCTATTTTAAAAGGTTGAGCAAAAGGCAAATAATAACAATTTAATTATTTATCTACTCAATATAAAATCTCTTCATAATCATCTTATACAAACTCTAAAATTAATGATTGTCTCAAATCTTGCCAAGATCTAATTAAAGACATATCAAATGTAAGTTCTAAAGTCTAGAAATTCAAACTGCCATTCATTAACACTATAAAAAAGTTTGTGTGACAAGTCCTACCTTGATAAACAACCTTGTTTTTGTTACAAAATAATATAAATAATATCTTGGGGTCTCACCTAAAAGCTTAAGGTTGTAGGTGACATTGTGCCTTAACATGGTATTAGAGCCTTGTTGACCGAGTGGTCACGAGTTCGAATCTCATCACCCTCATTCTATTTGATAAAAATTAAGCATAAGGTAGTGTGGGTCTGTGTAAGTTTCAAGTCCAAAGGGCTTTTATTTCAGAGGGTGTTTTAGAGAATAATATAAATAATATGTTGAGGCCTTAAGGTTTTAGGTGAGATGGTTTCTTGACAATTTCAACAAAAGCAAGCTTCCAACTCAGTCAATCTCATAATAAAACTTTTCTTTGAAAATCTTCCTTCATATAATGGAATCTCATCAAATTTAGGAATAGATCTAGGGTTTGGACTGCCTTGAGGTATGTTTCTAGGCCAAGTCCTTTCCCTTTCACGATCTCTATTTGCATTACCTATTAGCCGAGTTAGAATTGTTATGTCTTGCTCCAGGCAATCCATTCTTTGTTCTTAAGCTAGTACAAAACAATGAGTTTTTGGTCTTAAGCTCGCACAATGCCTTAAAGGGTCTCAACTCTTGCATCGAGGAGTGGATTGGTACCATCTTCATCCATCAAAGAGGCTAACCTCTTTTATATAAATTGATGTGACGCATAATGTAGGTAAAAGCTAGGGTTCCCTAGCCCTAAGATTACAAACCTTACCAATAAATGTTTTTAGTGAAAACTCTCTAGTATTTTATTAAAAATTAGAATAGTTTGAAATGTTATCAAAATAAACTAGATATTTTAATTAATGTTAGTTCTACACCTAAAATCCTTTATAGGAAAGAATTCCTTATTAAAACTTACTTCACAAATACAATTCATTTAGCATTAAGATTCCTGACTAGTAAAAGACTAGTTAAATTGAAAGTCCTAATCTAAATAGAAAAAAAGAATCCAAATACAAGATAAATAAAAAAGTCCCACATAGTAACTTTTAAAACTTATTTAAAAGCTTTCTCGATTTCCGATCATCATGAAATTTTAACCCAATATGAAACAAGGTCTTCAAAATTTTCAATAAATTTTTTAGCTTGATTCAACAGTTGGATTAAATGTTATGCTTGATTTACCAAACTGCATCTTGGACTTTTTAAACTTCTTAAAACCTAAAAAACTTCACCATTTATGAAATATTGTAATAAATATTAATATTGAAGAAATTTCCTCACGTCATTTTAACTGCTTAATCACATATTTTGTAGGTTGTTGGTTGGGCATTTTTCTCCTAAATTGCTCTAACTTTGTGCTCATCTCTCATTTGGTTTCACTGATTTGTGGCTTTCTTCTAATTTTTACTGCACTCTTGCGCAAACATAGGCAGCATTATGCTCTATACGGATTATAAAGAAAGTCCCGGAACTGTCAGAAAATTTCATAAATCCTGCTGCTGCCTTACTTAAAGAGAAGCATCATGGAGTCTTAATAACAGGAATTCAACTTTGTACAGATCTATGTAAAGTCAATCCAGAAGCCCTCGAGTTTTTGAGAAAGGTATTTATCATTAGGAAACAAACATTTTGATTAACGCTAAATTGGTACATTGTTGAGCTTTTTATATGGCATGAATGAAATGAACTCTCAATATGCATATATCAACCTAGTTCTCTTTATATAAATGCTTATAGTATAGAGATAATGTTCCTGGAATATTTGATTCTGAAGGTAATTTTATGGTCAATATGGTCTTTACTATTTAACTGTGAGAAGTTATAAAATCATTCATGTAGAAACACACAAATGGGTTGGTCAAAACATTAAAGGATGCTGTGAACAGTCCATACACACCAGAATATGACATTGCCGGCATTGCAGACCCTTTCCTCCATATCAGATTGCTTAAGCTTTTGCGTGTGTTAGGACAAGGAGACGCTGATGCCAGTGATGCTATGAATGACATACTTGCACAGGTCAGTTTCCATTTGCATTTTGTATCAGTTTGTTGTATTTGTTATCTTAGTGTTCAAAAAAGGCTGGTTCATAAGCAATGTGTCAATTGTTGATGGCTCGGATCACTTTTGTTGAGTTGAATTGAAGATCAGGGAAGGATAGAGATGGTATGAGTTTGATCGACGTGATGAAGTTTTGTTTCTTTCAATGCTTTTTTTTCTACGGTGAAGTATATGCATTTAAGAAGAATTAAACAAAGTCAAAGCTGTATGCTACAAAGTTCCTCGTGCATATTTGAATTCTAACATTATGAAGAAATTAACTGGCAAATGGAAGAAATTGTTCCTCTTGCATTGATACTAGAATGAGACTTGCTTTATAGAGTGTGTGGGTAGAATTATTACTAATGGAGGTCAGGTCCATCTTGTTTTTGCTAGTTTCTATATTGCTCAGCTTGCTATTGATGAGCAATGAGTTTCTTTTTTTGTTGTTAACTTTATGATGGATGCAATTCATTAAAGAGGGCAGGTTGGTTTTAACTTCCTCGACGATAGTGAATTTAGTTCGCCTAACCAATAATTAATTTTTTATTGCCTATAACAACTGAATGAAGGAAGTTGATCTAGGTTGCTAAGCTCAACCACTTTGGGATAGTCAAGTCAATTTTAGATACAAGTAATATTCCTGTTACCAGTGGGTTCAATATTATTGTCTATTTAGACCTAGGTTTATGTAAAGTGTTGGCCAGTTGTCTGCTTCATCTAAACCCTTTTGTAGTCTTGATTGAAAGTTTGAGTAATCTAATTGGCTAAAATTCTATTAACTGGGCTAAGTTGTGTTTGTGTTAAAATATTTGGTCAATGATTGATTGTAAACTGACCAACATGTGAAGTTGAACGTCTTCTCAACCTGTTTCACTGATCCATACACTCTAGCTTGTCAACTTGTTATCACCCTGGACATGGTTATAAATGATCACAGTTCCCTACAATTGTTTATCTTTGGGAAATTTGCCTCATAAATTGACAATATTTTAATCTTTCTTGTTTGGTTGATGTCTCCTTAGGTGGCAACAAAAACAGAGTCAAAGAAAAATGCTGGAAATGCTATTCTATATGAATGTGTTGAAACTATCATGAGCATTGAAGATAATGGTGGCTTACGAGTGCTTGCTATTAATATCCTAGGAAGATTTTTGTCTAACCGCGACAACAACATCAGGTTTTGTTTTGTAAGACTATAATGTGGATATGATTTCATGGCCTATAGTTTCATTCCTTTTTATGTTGTTTCTTAATAAACTAATTGCATTAAATATTGTTGGGCATATGTTTTATGATATATTCTCTTGATTCAATTAGAATTGATCCAGCATTGGCATGTGATTTCTTTTTCCTCTGATGTTCTGTTGAATTTATTGATTTATAGGAAATGATTTTGGCAAGTTCCTATATGATTATCCATATGATTTACAAAATATAAGATGATTGCTTTATAGACAGCGAGGCGTACTGATTAACAGAAAGTTTACTTTGACATGTTTTTTTGCTCTGTGATTATCATCATTGTTTACTAAATAAATATAGGGAGTTGCTTGATAAAGGGTGACTTTAGGTGCTAATGCACTTGCTCGAGCCTATGGACAATGGACAATCATTATCCTGATATTCTCATATAAATTTGCCATGTTATATTTTTTAAGTGACATAATAAACATACATAACTTTAGTTTTTTTGTTTTTTTAATTTTCTAGTATTGCTTTTTAAATTATTTTTCTCAATGTTTTCTATTTGGAAGACAAGTTCTGAACATAGAATGTTGTAAAAAACTCTAGTTTTCCAATTTTCCAAACAATTGTTTTTAAAAATTATTTTGCTAGAATTTTCTCTTTGTAAGACAAATGCTGCCAACTTGTGTCTTACATTTTTTTTTTTTTATCATTTTGCTATTTATAAGTGAAGGAATCGAGTCTCTTATTTTGTATTTCTGAAAATTGAATAATAGATCAACACATTTTCTATACTTACATGGAAAAATGAAAATAGGAAAAGGCAGTCTGTAACTATTTTTTCCTTATAATACCCATGCATAATGTTATTTTATCTTTTGATTTATGGATATAAAACCAGACACATGCTCTGTCGTTTCTGCACTTGTATTTAATTGTTATTTTAAAATCAATAAACCTGATTTGCTTTATTGTCCTTGTTTTACTAAATATAAAACCGAATTCCACTCTTGTTTCAGATATGTTGCTTTAAACATGCTGATGAAGGCTATTACTGTAGATGCTCAAGCTGTACAAAGGCATCGAGCAACGATCTTGGAATGTGTAAAGGTTTGGGGTTGCATCTTGATCTCTTTTTATGTTTGAACAACTGGTAATTATAGAGAAGGTTACAAATTCTATGATCTACATAAATCATATCCATTAAACTTGTTAAATATTATTTTCCTTGTCTAAAACCATTATAAGTGGATATGTTTATAAAATTCCAAAACTACCATTTTCATTTGAATTTATTAGAAAACTTGGGTATATATTTTTTTGCTTCAACAAATATTTAACTTCTACACTCTAATTCTTTTTTCAATAGCACGTTCTATTATAAGGTATTGTAAGTTTTATGATTTACTCGTATATATGGAATTGATCT
This sequence comes from Salix arbutifolia, assembly GCA_025169955.1. Lineage (NCBI taxonomy): Eukaryota > Viridiplantae > Streptophyta > Magnoliopsida > Malpighiales > Salicaceae > Salix > Salix arbutifolia. The sequence goes on along the minus strand of CM045917.1, from coordinate 9,265,198 downwards.
GCAAAGAGTGAAGAGAGGTTAACTTGAAAGGGGATTAGGCTTCTAACCATATATTGGCTTAGAATAGTTCATGAATGGAATAAGCTGGTTATGGTTAAGAAGAAGGATTATTAATGCCAGAGTATAACTTTCCAAACAAACTTGAATGGTTGTTGCAGATCCGGGTTTGGATATCATTTCTTTTCTTACTGTGGGATGTCTAAGTAACTCAACTCAATAAGCCTCAATCAAAAAAAAAAAAAAAGGTTTGTTTACATGGGGAACCTATGGTTTTGGAATTTGAATAGATAAAGATAGTTTTATCATTCAGGACTAGGCAAATGATTTTGCATCTAAGACTACAACTGATCTAATGGAGACTGTTATTCTGCTTTTTCAACAACAATAAATCCCTTTCTTTAACATCAACTCTTTTTTTCATCTATATGACTGTTATTCTTTTTTTTCTCTGCATATCCATGTTACTTGTGTTTGGTAATAAGCAAATATTAAGTAAAATATTTCAGTTGATCTGTTGAAGCTGAACTCGATGCATTACTTTTGTGCTTCATTCTTAATGCTATTTACAAAATGAATAAGGATTGCAAATTCAGAAGCTTGTGATTTGGCTTCATTTTTCAGGATTCAGATGCTTCAATCCAGAAAAGGGCCCTTGAACTTGTTTATGCTCTGGTGAATGACACCAATGTAAAGCCTTTAACAAAAGAGCTAATTGATTATCTGGAAGCAAGTGATCAAGATTTTAAGGGGGATCTTACGGACAAAATTTGTTCCATAGTTGAAAAGTAAGTTGGTCAGTTCTTGAACTAAGATATGAAGTTGTTTACCCTGATTATTGGATTTATTAGATTCTTCTTTTCTCGTATGTTTTTGTTTTTGTTTTTATGAATGTAGCTCTTAGTTCCACCATTTCCTGCCTAATTAAAAGAAGAAATTTATAATGGTTTGAATTTGGACTTGCTTTGAATCGATAGTGCTTCTAGGTGGTATCCTCTAGAGATGGTTTTGACCTGAAACAATGCTTCCTAGAAAATATTTTCCTGAAGCTATATATACCTCTATTGCTTTGGGTGCAATTTAAAAGAAAAATAATTTCATTGAAAGGTAAATTGGGTGTGTGTTCAATCTATGTAAATAAAAAAAGATGTAACTAATGAAACATAAAAAATCAACACACTCCTTAAGTCAGCATATTTCCTCCTGGGATTCAAGCCTTAGCCTGTCACACTCAAACTATCATGGGACTATAGCATAAAATGGGATTGCTGGATCTGAATCTTTCATCTAAACAGCATTTTTCCCAGATAATTTTTTTGATTTGTTTACTTGTACCATGTCATGCCTCACAGGTTTTGTTTTCTCCTCCCCATCAAATGCAGGATGTAGAGTTAATCATATAGTTACATTCAGTAGTATAGAGTGGGATCGTAAATCATTATCATCTAGAACTACCTTTTCTGCTATGTTTCTTCAATATACCTTTTCTTTTTTATGCTTTAGGTTCTCCCCTGAAAAAATTTGGTACATTGATCAGATGCTCAGAGTTCTTAATGAGGTAAAAATGTTAATTGTCAAGTCTATCATTCCAGTTTTGGCTGTTAGTTTGAACCTTGTTTGGGACATTTCAATATTGTTATTGTCATCATTTTTCTAAGAGCTTTCTATTATCATCATATGGTGTGGCTAGATGAATATTTTCATGTTTGGTATTATAACAGCATGAAAGCACATGTTCTATCAGCTTAAGCCACATCTTTTCCCACAGTCACCACCCATGTTCCTGTCTTGTAGCCATCCTCTTGAGACATTTCAGCTTGGCTGATTGTCTTTGCTTCTCTTCTTTATTGTACTATAATCGTAGTACATTGCCATTGCTTTTTTAATGTTCATGATACTATCTGATTGGAAGATGGGGTCAATCTTATTACTTTTTTTTTGTCATTTATGAACAGTGTTTATAATCTCTCATACTTGACCCATTCCCCTGGTTGATCTGTTCCATTGAATTCAGTGTTGAGCTTCCTTCAGCAATGACAATGCAGTGTATTGTTTATCATTAAATCTAGATTATTAAAGCTTGCAAAATGAAGTTGTTTTGATATATATATATGGATTTTTTTATCCTGTAAACTAAAACACGGTCAAAGATGAGACCTGAAAAAATTAACCGAGTATATGAAAGATCAATTCCAAGTGCATGAATCTGCTTATTGTTAATTTATGCTTTCTGGGTGTAAAGTAACAATATCTTTTACATATCAGTTTTCTGATCTTAATATTGTGCTTAGCAGGCTGGAAACTTTGTAAAAGATGAAGTATGGCATGCCCTTATTGTTGTGATCAGCAGTGCTTCTGACCTTCATGGATATACAGTCAGGGCATTATACAAAGCTTTCCAAACATCTTCTGAACAGGTATTCAGAGTTTCTTTTGATAAAAGTGGATGTTTTATTTGACAACCCATGAAATTCAGCATTTAATCTTGCATGTTGTACTTGTCCACTTGTAAAGGAGATGTCATTTCAATCCACTTCAAAAAAAAAATTCCATCAGGAAAGCCTTGTTCGCGTTGCAGTTTGGTGCATTGGAGAATATGGTGACATGTTGGTCAATAATGTCGGAATGCTTGACATAGAGGATCCCATAACGGTATTTATTTTGTTACACACTTCATTCTGCCACATTGAATTCGATGGGTATTGTTATTACTTAATTAGAGCACAGGTTAACAATAATAGAAACTTCTAAAAAAATCACTCCATACGTCAATATTTGTATACTACTCTTAACAAGAAATTTAATTTATTTCTTAAAAAGATTCTGATGATCAAATTGTAGAAAATGAAGAAATCTACAATTTAAATATTTTCTTTTAAAAAATGAAAATTCTATTTTCGTGTATGATATATGATAAATATCTTCTATATCGTGTATTGTGATGTCCACATTACTTAGATTAAGATATGCGTTTGTGATGAAGCAAACTTTTGTGACTTTGCCACAATGGAAGTACTTAATTAATTTGCATTTTTGAGTCCTTATGTATGATGTATAATCTCTAGTGGAATGTAATAAAAATGATGTGAATCACATCATGACTTGGTCATGTAACTCCCATGACCTGAATAAAACCCCCACTCAACAATTAAAAGGAATTGTGAATGAGAAGTATAAGGAATGATGCCATGAAAACAATTATTCTTTGATAATTTGATTTTCAATTCATCCAAGAACAAAAATTCTAGAATCCTATCAAACACATAATTCATTCATCAAAGTCTAGAATCAAGAGTTTTTTTTTTTCCCTTTAAAAGGGCATTTACAGTTTACCAAAAATAACCTAAATCTAAAGAGCTAACGGTATGTACATAGACCAATTAAAAATACAAAAGTCTAAAAATATCAAAACCTAAAGCTGAATAAAACATGCTGCTGAAAGTGTCTTGGAATTAAGGAGGTGACAACGTTGCTTTTACTTTGTTTTTTCCTAGGCACTCCAAAGCTCAAGGAAAAAAATTGTGTTTGGTGCCATTAATCATCAAAATACAGCTCAAGAAAATCTTGTGTTTGCTGCCCCATTGCTGCTGAGTACCTTGTATCATTAAGAAGAGAATCCATTTCAAATAAATGTCTACAAGTCATAAGGAACCAAATACCAGAACTCTGCAGCTTCTGGTCTGTGTTGCATTACCATTTTGAATACTGATCATCCTAAATTTTAACCCAATATAAAATAATGTATGTAAATTCCTGGTCAAATGTTAGCACAATCCAATTGTCGGATTGAGAGTTATGATTGTTGCTGTATAACTGGAAAGTTCAAAACATTACGGCAGAAATCCGAATCTGATCGTTCTTCCATTGCACAGATCGTATCAACAAATATGTTACTATTATGCTAAAGTTTGGCAAAATATGATATATAATTTCCGGAGGAAACTAATACAAATTTGCTGCTATTGTACTTGAGTGTTGGTATAATATGTTTTAGCGGCTGAAAGCAGTCATATAAGAATTGTCTCTCCTGTACTTTCCCTTGCATTTAGTGAATACATAGGTTCCATGTAGGACTATAGAAATGAATCAGCTCTTGATAATACCGTTTCCTTTATGTGAACAAGGATATTTTTTAACAGTTTATCTAACCCAACTACTAATTTATTAGAAGTAAATTGATCCGGTTCTCTATTATGTTTGATAATAAAAGTTAATTGTTGGACTTATTAGTTTGCCAATCTGTTATTTTGTGGATGGTAGTTATTGTTGTTGGTTGTCTCTGCCTTTCTTGTTTAATAGCTTTTTCTGAGCAGGTTACAGAGTCTGACACTGTGGATGTTGTCAATATTGCTATAAAACATCATGCCTTGGACCTCACTACTAAAGCAATGGCTCTGATGGCTCTCTTAAAGCTTTCCTCCCGTTTCCCATCTTGTTCTGAGTATGTTTTTCTCAGTTTCTATTTTATTGCTGCACCTTTCCTTTGCAATTTTACTAGGCTTCTCTCCTAGAGGCATTGCTTTTTTTTAAGCAGCAGAAAAGAATGAGGTTCTGGCTGTCAGTTTGAGTCTGTCATTATTGCCAGTCAGTGTTTCTATACATCTAATTTGGCAATTCCTTTTTATTTCTTTACACAACAAGAAACTGTAATTGTTATTATGGTTAATATTTGTGGGAAGACCTCAAATTTATTTATGTATAATGTTGAATGATATCTAGGAGGATCAAAGATATAATTGTTCAGCATAAAGGCAGCTTTGTACTTGAATTGCAGCAAAGATCTCTTGAATTTAATTCCATTATCGAGAAGCATCAGAAAATAAGGTATGAAGTTAAAATTTGTTATTTTACCTTGTTAACCTAGTAAAGTTTCCTTATAGTTGCATCAATTTCATTGATTGGGAAACTAATTACTACCATATGAGTTTGTGCAGATCTGCACTGGTTGAAAGGATGCCAATTTTGGATGAGGCTACATTCAGTACTAGGAGGGCTGGTTTGTTGCCAGCAGCTGTTTCAACTTCCGGTGGGGCTTCCCTTGATCTTCCCAATGGTGTTGCAAAGCACTCTGCAGCTCCTCTTGTGGATTTGCTTGATCTTTCAGATGACCTTCCAGCACCCAGCTCTTCTGATGGTGATTTTCTTCAGGATCTTCTAGGTGTTGATTTGTCTCCAGCTCCAACACAGTCAGGTTGGTTTGTAGCTGTGATGCATGACTTATTTATGCACATCTTTGGAACAGTATTTATAGTGTATAAGAACTTGCAATGTCTTCTTACAAATCATCCTCACAAGCTGAAAGTCTTATTGCATTGCATATGGTCATTTGGCTGCCATTGGAGTTTTGAACCATCTATGATAACCTTTGCAGACATTAGCTAATTTTAATTGAGTCTCTGTTGGCTGAATCTATGTTGTCCCAGAACCGTGATAATTGAACAAGCACCTCCTACTTTTAGACTGTAAAATCTAGTGGGGATTCTATCATTTTAATAGCAAGTTATTGGGTGTGGAGCTTGGCATTAAAAGCGTAGTCCTTGACAACTTTGTGGGAATGGACTAAAGTTTTGCAAGCTTTTCCCTAGTAAGTGTTATTTGGGGTCTATGACCACCTAATCTATTCAATTTTTCTAAAATATGACAGCATTAAACTTTATCATGCTTAATACATTTTTTCGTTGGACTAGTATTTGTTTGGACATTCCTTTGTTGAGTGAAGAGCTAATTTGAAGCTAAACTGTTTCAGTGCTCTGTCACTGATTGTGCATTTTGTCTGCTTACAATCACTTGTCTAGTCTTAACTATAAGTTCTGCTGCCATTTCTTAGGCTTAGGCCAGATTCAGAAAGCTGACACAGATGTTCTACTGGATCTTTTGTCAATCGGAACCCCTGTACGAAGCAGCTCACCTACAACTGAAATTTTATTACCCAGTCAAAATGACAAATCACCAATTGCCACACTAGATGCTCGGTCATCATCCTCTTCACTTTCTGCACAAGCAACATCTTCTCCTAGAGCTGCTCCAATGATGGATTTGCTGGATGGCTTTGGTCCCAGCCCACTGAAGCCTGGTAAAGTTGTCCACCTTGAATTTCTCTTTTGCTGCTTGGTTGCTGTCCCAATTGTTGATTTGCCTTTCTATTTATGAACAGAGGATAATGGTTCAGTTTATCCATCTTTGGTCGCATTTGAGAGCAGCTCTTTGAGAATAACATTCAACTTCTCAAAGCAACCAGGAAACCCGCAAACAACATTAATCCAGGCAACTTTCACAAACTTGACACCTAATGTCTTCACAGATTTAATTTTTCAGGCAGCAGTCCCAAAGGTAAATCCTGATGTACTTCAGTCAGCTAATTTTTCTTCTTTTCCTTTACCATGCTTTACCGCAATATCTTTTTCTTGGTCAACATGGTGTTATGATATTTCTCTTTTGCTTCTGTTGTCCAATTACAGTTTCTTCAACTGCACTTGGACCCAGCTAGCAGCAATATTCTGCCTGCTAGTGGTTCCATCACGCAAAATTTGAGAGTAACTAACAGCCAACACGGGAAGGTATATCTCTTACATTGCCATCTAAAATTGCATGCGCTTCAGTTTCCGGATTTCATGGCATCATATGATTAAGTTATAGTATTGCTATGTAATATTCTCAAACACCCTCTCTGTCCCACTGAGTGTCCTATTTGCCCTGTTATTTCAACCAGTATTTATTTTTAAAATTAGTTTCAACAGGTAAAAATGAGAAGAAAAATAATAATTCCTACTAATGTATTTCAGGACAAACTAAAATAGAAATCCGGTCACTTAGAAGTTGGAAAATGACTTTCAGATAAATAGCAACAAATTTTGTTTGTGTACTGCAGAAATTTACTTCTATCAATGTGGTTAACTACTTCAAATCTGGGCTAGTTTTGAGTTTAGTGAAATTCTCTTAAAAAAAAGTACTTCCTGGCCCACCTAATGTTTTATATGGAGCCATTGTCCAGCCTTATAATGTAATCAGCTTTCATTGAACTAGAAGCTCCTTTTGGATTGTGATTTTATGAACGATGATTCAATGACCATGCTTGAATTCCTTTAATGTATCATTTTGAAATGCTGTCAACTTGAGTAGCTGAAGTTACAGGAGAAGACCATTTCTGCCCCCATTAAACTCCAGTGAAGTTCATTCCAACCACTGAAATTAAATTAATGCTATACAAAAATTTTCTCAAATGAGGCAGCATTTTATGATTGTGATGTGTGACAACTCCGCATTTTATGATTGTGACGTGTGACAACATTGGAGATATCTATCATTGTTTGGCTGATTAGAATACTTGGTTTTTGTTCTAGGCTTTTACTTTTTCTTCCCTTTCTGCAGTAATGTTCAAGTTTTGGTGCTATGGCAATAGAAATGTCCAACTAGTTATTGTATTTGTAACTTGGGAACAAGCCTATCCAATAAACGTTGGTTCAAGCAGACAGAGCATAATGCTTTATTTAGAAGCTTGATATGTGAGCGGAGTGTACTGCAATTTGAAATGATGTTTCTGAATTCTCAACCAAAGTTTATGACCTTGGGATTAGGGACAACTGCTATATTGCTCCATTTTGTTTGCCTGAATCATCTCTCATGTTTCATTGTAATGACATATTCTCAAGTTATTGATGACATTAGATCGTCATGAAAATCATGTTGTTTCAGAAATCCCTCCTGATGCGCATGAGGATGTCATACAAGATTGACAACAAAGATATGTTGGAGGAAGGACAAATCAACAATTTCCCCCAGGATTTGGGAAGTTAGTCAAACCGGAAAAATGCTGACGATATGCCCTTTTACAGGCTCTTATTTTTTTGCCCACTGAGAAGCTCCTTCTCAGTGTTTGTAGTGATAGTTTAATCCTTCTTTTGTATTCATCTATATGGTTGAAATATGGCTAATAGCAGTTGGTATGGGATTTTGCTCGAGTCTTAAATACGTCCACTGTCTCATACAATTTTCTGTGTTTTAGGTGATTTGTGTACATTATACAAAAAACTTGTGTATATTGAATCAAATTTTGCCTTCGTGGTGCATAGAAAAGGGAATCCGTGCTATATTGGAGTTGTTAACTTGAGTTTATCCTGTAATTTAACTTGTTGCAACTCTTGTTTATTAAGATCGGAGTTGTCAATATTACTTGCATAGGTTGTCTACTGTAGATGTCATAGTTCGCTGTGTTTCTCAATGCAACAGATCACGATGTGTTTTGATCTGAACTAAGCTAGAGATGAGACGCCCTCTTGCTCTGCAAGTCATCTAGTCATTCAAGCGCTTTACAGAAGAACTCTTTGGCTAGGCTGGTCACTGATATATTGTGTTTGTTTTATTAATGTTCATCAAATAAACTGGAGACAAAACTGAACTGCATTCAAATAGATCCGTTTATTTGTCCATTCCTTCAAAAAAACATTTTTAACAAAACACAAAGGATATGGTTAAATTATTGTGTTACTGAATTTTTTTCCTATAAAATAAAAAACAAAGGATATGTTAGAAGTGGGATTTCATGATTTTTTTTATTAATTTATCTTGATTTCATAAGTTGTGTTGTTAGTTTAATATGTTAACTTGGTTGATTCAAGTTCTTTTTTTAACTGTCTTTTTGAATTGATTTATTTTTTTATTTTATTTTTCAACATTGAGTTGATTTAAAATTAGGTTTTATAAATGTTTTTGATTTGTTTTATATGAGATTTTGATCTCAAAACTTGGGTCATGAGTTTGACAAGTTTACTCGGATAGACTTTAAATATTTGAAGGGTATTTCTTTAATTGATTTGTTTTTTAATTGAGTTTTATAATTTATTTTTATTGGATTTTTATTGGGTTATCCTGATTTCATGACTTTTAGTTGTGAGTTTGGAAGGTAGACCTGAGTTGAATTAAATTAATTTTTTAAGATACATTTTTAATTGATTTTATTTTTCAATTTCACCCCTTAACAACTTTATATTTTTTTCAATATTAGGCTGTTTGGAAATCAAGTTTTTAAAATTATTTTTTGTGGAGTTATCTTGATCTCATAGTTTTTTTTTTTTTTGTCTATCGAGTTCAACCTTCAATATTGGGTTTGTTAGATAAAGCTTTTTAATTTATTTTTTATGAAGTTATCTTGGTTTCATGACCTATGTCACGAGTTTACAGGTTAACCTGAATTGACTTGAGTTATTTTTTATATTTGGGAGAGAGTATTAATGTGTTTCTATTTTGGAAGCATCCCTCACTATTATTATTTCCTTTTTTTTTTTTTATAGCTTAAGAAACTCTAGTCCATACTTTACAAAATAATCCTCTTTTAAGTAAATAATGTTACATTTAAATACCTCAATAAATATTTTTTTGAAAAGGATAAATATTCTTGCATGAGATTTTCAATTTTTGATTTAAAGGAGCTAAATTGACGAAATAAAGATGGGTGTCAGTTTGGATGCTTTGGGACATAATTTGAACTTGTTTCTTCACAAAATGTATCCACTCGCATAATTATGTATCATTTTAGAGAAATCATCTCTCTCTCATATGAGCTTGTTTTCCGATGAAATTGGTGCACTTATCTTTGATCAAGAATCCAAAAAAATATGAGTTTGCATCACATGAACTTCTGTAGATCAAGATATTTAAGTTGGAATGGTTGAGGTTAACATTGGCAAAATACAAGATTTAACTTTAAAGACTACAGTTTTCATGCTCTTTTTTTTCTTGCCATGTATTTCCAAAAAGGTATGGATGCTAGATTTATAAGGCCACTGAAATCACTTCATTTCAACTTTTATAACTCGAGCTCTGCACAAAACATCAACTGATGGTCAAATATGTCGATTTCCTTCAATTTACTTCTTTTTTAATCTTTCATTCAAAAATACCTTTAAAACATAAAATAAAATATATCAAGGTATTTTATATATAAACATAGGCAAAAGGCTAAGCAAATATCGATAGAACTATTAAGTAATATGGTTGAATTAACTCTTTTTAGTAGAGTTGCGGCTACAAACTTGTCCTTTATATAAAAAAAAAGAGTAAAGTTTTTTTTTAAAAAAATCTTAGTGATGAGAAGAACATATGTATATTTTTTAAAGATTGTAAATATAAAAGGTGCACATATGAAAAAGGTTTAGTTGAGAAAAGGCAAAGTTAAATAGCTAATATAAAAGAAAGCCAAACTTGAACCGTTGCCAAGAATAACTTAATAAGTTTCATCATATTCAAAGTGAACATATAAGTTCACAAGATCTCTTGTGATATTGTATAAACACCAAGTTTAAAAGCCATGATTTATCTTTGCGTAGCGCAATTTAAATTGATATTATTTAATTGGGAATAATTTTTTTTATATTGTGACCAAGCTTATCATAAAGCTAACACTTTAACTGGTAGTAGATCCACTATTGGTCCAATAACCTTCTTGTAGTATTTTATTAAGAAAACACAGGGTATTAAAACTCTTACAGATATTTATTTTAATTGCCATAAATTTTTATTTAATAAACTATACCACTCATAAAAATAGATATTTTATTATTAAAATAAATAAATAAAATATCTGCTATTATTTTGATTAAAAAAAATATTCTCCACTTAAAATATTAATTATTAAAAAATATCTATTTTACGTTTTATATAATTAAATAAAAATAGAGTTTAGAAGCAACTCGCAGCATCGCTCGTTGACTCATAATGGCATGGCGCAGGTAACAGCGTACCAATCACGGGTTGCAAAGAAAATCAAAGAGCATGACATGATGCAAATGTACAGGTGGACGGCTCAGATGGGAAGCATAAAACGTCCGGGGCCCATACAAACAGAATCTATCAATCATGTCTTTTATTTTCTTTTTTTGTTTTTGTCCACACAGGGAATAGACTCCACCCCGCCCCCACTCTGAAAAGTAAAAGCATAAAACCAAACGCCACTACTGCAACGTTATCTTCTTCTCGTTTTCGGCACACCGACGCGACCTCTAGTTCTTCGATCGCTTCCTTCCCTCATAAGATCATACATATCCAACGCGCAAGACAGAGAAAAGATTCAAAATGCCTGGAAACAGAAACTATGGTGTGGCTATGGACTTCTCGCCTAGCAGCAAGAACGCTCTCAAATGGGCCATCGATAACTTGGTCGATGACGGGGACACTCTTTACCTCGTCAACGTCAATTCCAACTCCCTTGACGAGTCTCGTAACAAACTTTGGGCTGATTCTGGTTCTCGTAAGTGATTAAATCCCTTTTTTCTTCTTACATGATATATCCCTCCTGGATTTTTTTTTTCATAAAAAATATCTGATGTGTTTTGATTTCTTGATTAGCTCTTATTCCTCTGGCTGAGTTTAGGGATCCCGAGATTTTGAAGAATTATGGTGTTAAACTAGATGCTGAAGTTCTTGATATGCTTGACACCATTTCACGACAGAAAGAGGTATTCCTAGTAATATGAGCAGATTTTACAGATTGATCTGTGTTCTTAATGGGTAGAATTTGATGTTATTGAACTTTTATAAATCGTTTGATCTTAGGTGCAAGTTGTTTCAAAACTGTATTGGGGAGGAGATGCCAGAGAGAAGCTTCTTGATGCAATCCAAGATCTGAAGCTGGACTCTTTGGTCATGGGAAGCAGGGGACTCGGCCAGGTCCAAAGGTATCCCTATAATTTCAAAATTAACTTACTTTTTTTTTAACAAATAATTCACATTGATTAAACAAAGTTATTATCAGTTGATTTTCCAAAAACAATTTCACATTTATAGCAAAACAAATAAAAAAAAAGTTCGTATTGTTTGTGATTGTTGTGAAAACAGGATACTGATGGGGAGTGTGAGCACCTATGTGATGATCAATGCTCCCTGCCCTGTGACCATCGTCAAGGAAAAGCAGTGATGAGGAATGATGTGTTTGGCACTTGGCAAGGAAAAGCAGTTTAAATATTAAATTAATGTATGTTTTAATATAATAATGTAAAAAAATCTTTTTATTTCCAAAAACAATAATACTGAAATAGCTTTTTCGATCCAAACACATTTCATTTCTGTCCTTCGAATTATCAAACACGTATGAAATAATCTGGACTGAGCTTTTACATTTTCCATGGGGCGGGTGGTCCAATTTTATTATGCTTTGTATTTTAATCCAATGTTTAATGTTTTGTTAATTAATCAATGGTGATGGCTATGGATGTATGTCCGTTATTATAATTTCCATGATTTACTGCTGTGATGACTAAAATTATGTACTGCTTGGTATGCTAACTTTAATCCCAGAGAATAATTTGATCCTTTTGATATATATATTACTTTGAAAAATTTAACCCCGGGTATTGAGGTTATTTTCAATATTTCTAGGGACATGAATGATATTTCTGAATTTTTTGCACAATAAAACTATCATTTTACCCTTGGGTGTTGACAAAGTGGGGGTGTTTTTGTTTTTTCACAAATTCTTGCACAATGTAAATATTAAAATAGCCCTCCAAACGACAAAAAAGAAGCCCTGAAGCCAAGGGTATTGCGATATTTTTATCACTGGTTTTTTCATGGTTATCGCTGAGTCTAAGGGTGTATAGGTAATTTATTATTTTATTATTATTTATCTGTGGATACACTATAGCTGTGTCGTACGAACATGTCAATAATGTTACACGCGCCATTCAGGCGGCATATGCTGCATTGATTGGCCATGGAATCTAACCTTCCATTGTACCATCCGGTGCGATGCCATGTCCTTGGTCTCCTGGTGAGGCGCGTGTCGGTGTCAAGTGGTCGGTGAATCATTGGGGGATGATTTTTGGTGTTTTCTTCCTTTTCTCTCTTCTATTGCTGGAAAGTACAGGTAGGTCCTTAATGTTTGTGATGTTTTTATTTTAATCTCTGCTTTTTTATTCTGGCTTTATTCCTGGTTTTTTCCATGAAAAATTTGATTTTTTTAAATTGTTCCATTCAATTGAAATTATTAAATATGCTGGTTTTCATTTCAATTCTTATTCTTTGATTTTTGGTTTTTTTTATTCCTTTAATTTTTTCCGGTATGCAGGGTTTGATTTGTTTTAATTTGACCTTGAATTTCCATTGTTTCTTCAATTTTAAGAACATCAAAGTACTATCAAGTTGATTTTGTTTAAAATTTTCAGTTTGATTTTTCCACCACGTTAATCCTTTTGTTATTATTATTTTTTATTTATGTTATTTTTATTTTGGAAGGTTAAAGGTAAATTTGGTGAATAACCCATACATGATTTATGACAACAAGCTTGGGCTACATTGTTTTACATAAAAACTATTTTTTCTTATACATTGTTTTACATAAAAACTATTTTTTCTTAATATTTGATAATATGAGATATTAGTGTGATTAGGTGTTTGACAAACTATTTATAGAATGACACCAAGCCATGAAAGCTCTAGACATCAAAAAAGGTTTTTGGAGTTGGCAAACTTAAGATTACCTCTACTTTGCATGAATTAACTTTGATTTCTATGTTAGAAACAATATAACCAAAGAAAATAATGTTATCAAAAAACAAAATGATATTTTATAAGGTTGATAAATAGTTTATGATTCCCTAAAGTTTTAAAAAACTTCTTTAAATGTATTTTCCACTATTGATTATACTTGATGTACATAAAAAAATTCTCAAAATAGATCACCATAAACATCTTAGAAAAGGATAAAATATATGTGTTAAATGGCATGGCTAGCCATTCATATAAACCTTTATTGGTTTTAAAAAAAATTCTATTCATCTCCTTCCCGCATTCATATCTATTAATACCAACCTATTGGTTCCATTTTGTAGAAGACTTTCACTATATATACCTAATCAAATTATTCATCAAGCCTTGAAATAAAAAAAAAATGATACTTGATGATGATTTTATTGATTTCTCTATTATTCATGTATATTTTCCATGTTACATGTTTCTTTAGCATAAGTACGGCTAATACTACATAAAGGCTCATACTCTTCCTAATTAGTCCCCTAACCATCAACTTTTTCATGTACTTATGTAGTTTATTTTATTGAGTTGGATTCAATTTATAGGCATCCTTGTTTGGTAATGAAGCTCCAAAGCAAGGTCTATATGATGTTGAGTTTATCACAAACTCAAAAGGATCTTGTTAGAAATAACATCTTTAAGTTCTTTTAGAAATGGTTATACAAGCTTGTTATACTCATTTGAAATAGTTCATTTACATCTACAATCATTAATGCAAATAATTTTTTTTTCTATAATGATACTTTCAAATTAAGAACTGTTTAGGAATAAGTTACCTTTTCTTTTAACTACAGGTAATGCTCTAGAGATATGTATAAGTGCTAATTTGATATCGACTCCTTCCTTATAAACATAGGTGTTAAAAAAACTTATTATATATAGCGTTATTATCATATTTTCATGGTTTACCAAACAAAAAAAGACAAGCATCTATACTAGATTTCATTAACTATACTAAATTTCATCCTTACAGTTCTTGCTAGTGAATAATGATAACAAACACTATTTTGTAACCTTTGATTCATTACCTTTTTAAAACCATATAGGGTCAACGATAGGGTTTAGTTTTCAAGCTCAATTTTCTGAACAACTATTCTTAAACTATATAAGTGCAAGTTCCACCATTAATGATAACATTCTAAAATTCATCATGAGAATTACATCTTGTTGGAATGATGTTACCCATTAATCATGACTCTTTCTCTTTGTAGACTAAATGAATAATTCTTTAAATCTCTAACTTTTCTTCTTTATCAATATATTCGGTCACCTTTTTAAAGTTTTTTCTCTCTCTCTCTTGATTCCCTACCTTCTTCTTCAACAACTTTTTCAACAATTGTCATCACTCTTCTGTCTGGAAAATCAGTAGCTATATATTCATGCTTTTGACACTTAAAACACTTCTTATTATATTTAGAAGTATTTATTGGTTATCACTTTTACCCTCGAGTTTAAATGGAGAAATCCCTTCCATAAGGATATTTGATCTTGATTCTTACTCATCTGGTTGGAGAGTTTTGTCTTTAAGGTTATCATTTTTTTATCCTTCTCTATTGTTATACATTCATTATAAGGTGTTGAACTTTATTAATTTACCAAAGATTTAAAGATGGGTCACATCCAAAATATTCTTCTTAAGTCCTCTTTAAAATGTTACAATGTTTTACTTTTCAACTCTTCAAGCTCCACCACGTCATATTTCAACATCAAATACTCGAATTCATAGGTGTATTCCTCAACACCCTGGTTATTTATCTTCAAATATTTATCTTGTTTATAACCATCTTGAAAAAAAACATTGAAGCTCTTTTTTTCCTGTTATTCCTTGTTCAAATTTGATTTATTCCTTCTTGAACACTTTCCATCTTTAAGTTTTCCCATCATAATAATGCATATGTTTTTATCTTAATGGCCATCAATGTCACTTTTCTCTCCTCTGAGTATTCTTTAAAATAAAAAAAATTGCTTCATTGTGTATAACCAACCAAGGAAAGCATCTCCTTGAGCATGTCTATCAAACTCAAGTACTAACCCTAAAATCTCCCTCTTACATATTTGTTTTGTTTATTTATCATGGATACCAATCATATTCATAAAATAAGTCATTCTTGATAGCAAAGGGATTAATTGTTTGGCCTTTTAATTGTTGCTAGCGTTATTATGGTTGTTCCACCATTCTTCTTAGCTCAATCATTTCAATGTCATATTGAAGTTTTTCATCTTCTTAAAATATAATGGGATGTCTTTTTTGCCATGATCTAACTTATATCAACAAACTAGTTTTAATACCAAATGATATAATTTGAGTTGAGTAATAAAATTACTTAAAACCACAGTGATAACTCTTAGAAATAAGCCACATAACAATGAATTTTACAATAATTGGTTCAATTTCACCATTAGGAAACCATCTAAGAGATAATAAATTATAGTGAAAAACTTCAAAAAATATTAGAATTCATTAACTATATTGTCTTAAAAGAATATGAAAATAAAGATAAAAAAGCTTGAAAAAACCATCAAAGAATAAACAAAGCTATAATAAACACACCAATTAAAGTCATGACCAAATTTGATGTTTACAACAAACCTCCAAACAAAGAAAACCTAAGCAAAAAAAAAGGAAAAAACTAAATAGATTAAATAAAAAAACTTGAATAAAATTAAACATAAACTTTAAAACTAGATTCAATCCACACATTGAGGTTTAAAGTTTCTAATTTGGCTATAAGATGCAACCAAGTTCATATCCACCATTGAGATAAAAAAAAAAAGTGTTTGCATTATGTTGGAAATTGTATGAGGAAAAGAATGTATAACTAGAAAAACGAGAGCTTAAGAGTGTGTAAGTTTGAATATTGTGTTTGTGATGAATCATCCCAACACCACTCCTAGACATGTCATTGACCAGTTGATGGTGTAAAGTGGATCTATTACAAGAGTTAGGGCAAAAAAAACTTAAAGAGATATTGAATGGGTTAGGTTAGTATATATGGAGTAAGATAGAACTAGAGGGATAAAAGACAAAGCTTAAAGAGTAATCTTTGATTCATCTAATCCAACTTTAAGAAGGGTCTCATCCAAGTTTTAAAAAGAGATGATGTGTTAGGCCCCAAGTTAGCCTTGATTTGGGCTTATTTTTTCTAGTATTACATAGAGTCCAAGTCAGCATATTATTCTCCTTAGGAATCAAAAAAAATTCTTCCAATACTTACTAAAGAAGGGAGGATTTTTAGCATTCAAAAAAGAAGTTTTTTACTCTACAAAGAAAATTAATAAGCTTTTAGATTTGTTTCCTAAACTAGGAGGATTATTTAATGATTCTCCTAGTCTAGGAGGGAAACCTAAAAGTTAGCAACATTAAAGACCAAATAAGATTTTTTTATCTTATTTATATAAGGCAGGAACTTATAGTTTTTATTTTAAATTTATATCTTATGTTTTAGGCTTAATAAACATCATTTGGGCTTAAATACTTTGAGATTTGGGTCTGATTGTAAGTGGGCTTTATAGAAGTTCATATATTTAGGTATTATAATGTTTAACTTAAGCTAAAAATACATATGTAACCTAAGTTTCATATTATATTTTTCTTAATGATATTTAGATTTCGACTATAACTTTGTGTGGTTGTGAGGGTGAAAATTCTCTCTTCCTTGGTTCTCTAAAAGACTGAAAACAACTTATCGAGGTTCAATTGATTTTATGACATAAATTCATACTTTTTGTTCATCAATTGTTATTCGTTGAGTGGGGGTTTGAATCCAATATTTTGGGTGCCTAGTTACAAATTATCTTTGTATCACACTTTTATCAAACTTGATTTACTTTGTTTTTCAAGAATTAATGTCTTTGCGTGTGGGTTGCTTGACCAGGTGTTCAAGAGATTTGCATCAGTATGGTTATGTCCTTATTACATGGTGACTTGTGGTATTTATATATATCTCAATCACATGAAATTATCGTGTGGAGTGTATGAAAAACAATTATTTATGGATGTAAGGTGCTGTGACCATTTTTACATATTGATTAAAAAATTAAGCCCAATTTTCCTCTGATTTGTTTTATCCTTAACTAGATAAAATTATGGAAGGAAATAAAAAGGTAATAAGATTAAGACATGAACAAGAAAAAACAAACTAAAAAAACCTTTTAGAAATTACCATAGACCAAACTCAAGTTATTTGACAAACTTGTAAAACATAGAATTATTAAGCAACAAGAGTTGCAACACATTAGCAAATCATCAAGCTCACTGAGCAGGAACAGAAGGAAAGAAATTGTAAAATTGTAAAATGCTACCATCTTTAAGGTGAATGCAGTTTTTTAAAAAGTAAATACTAAAGAAAAGCCCACTGAGCAGGAACAGAAGGAAAGAAATTTATGTATCTTCTTTAACGTGAAGAATATCAGGGTGTCTCTATTGGTGGGGGGGATTGGAAGCATAACTGATGTCCTGGAAGCCTCGCAAATGATTTGTGAGAAGGTAAGTTATGTCCATGCCTGCGTAGTCAGAAAAGAAGAAAAAGCATTTAACCTTGTGTATAATTGTGGTCATGTTAATGGCAGCTTATCTTTGGTCACAATAATACGAGACGAACATATCGTTTAAAACTCAGAGCTTTCTGATGCCAATGGAGATAATTCTTTGTTTAGTGATCAAATTGAAAATCACGTTATGTTGGGGTTCTCTGTACTCGGCAACACATGTCCGGAAACAGTTAATGATGTAATTGCGAGAAGTGGTTGGCCCCGGCTGAGACCCGTCTGTTGGCCCAAGTTAGGCCTACTTCCGGGAGCCAGATTCGCAATAGCAAGATGCCGCAGTCATAGCAGTGTCATTATATTAATTTAAGACGACTACTAGCAGAAACACTGGATTGAAACTTAATTTCATTTTCATTTTTTATTTTAAAATAATATAATGTTAAATCAAGTTTTAATTTGATTTTTGTCTCGAGCCACATTCAAGGCATTCAAATTTCAAAATCTAGCGGAGCCTCTCATTCACTTCTCTCACGTACTGGGGCTTGAGTAATGAAAACACAAGCGTGTAATGTCCTGCAAGCATTTATTCAGGCACAGTCCGTTCGAAATCTCCACCGTCTAAGCTTTGTTTGCTTTTGAGAGGGGATCTATTTTCGTTTTACCAAGTCTTCCAGCACGAGCCGAGCATTGCAAAAGTGAGAAAAATACATTTGTTCCCGCAGATGGAGTCTAGAACATTATTTCCATTTGTCTATAACAGGAAAATATTTTGAGGGGTTGCATGGAAAGGTCCGAATTGGGAAAAGAGACCCAGTAAAAAAGGTTTTCTGAAGGATGGTTCGAGATTTAAATCAAAGGGGATGGCTTCACAGAGGTTGTTTTCTTGGAATAAAGCCATCCCTTTCCCTCTAAGGTTGTTTTCAAATTAGCAGTCAACATCAACCAAACAACTCTCTATGGTGGCTGCTGTTCGAAGGAGCCTTTCTTTACACATTTCAGCTGGAAGGACCAACCAGCAATATATATGGCCATGAAAAGTCTTGCGAGGAAAGTCACAAAAAAAGAAAGTGGCGGTGTTTTACTACATAAAATTTCAACCACAACTCTGATGTCATTTTCGCCATCATCCTCAGCGTTGGTTATATTCTGATTTGTTTGTTGCTTCCACACCTTTATGGTCATTTACTTCAAGTGAGTTCGTGTTGAAATAAAGTTTTTTATTCAAATTATGAAAGGTCTTATAATTATGAAATTAGGTGACTAATTATTCAAATTTCAAACACCAAAAACTATTGGAAATTAAGGAAACTTTTGTTAAAAATTTAAAAGACTGACTATATTGTGTTACCAAAATACCCCTAAGCCGTAAAAAAGATCCCATTGAAACTAGAATTCGCAAAAAAAACAAAATTGATGTAAAAGCTAATAGAGAATTCCAGGATTTACATGTAGATTACAAAAAAGAATGTTGATCTCTTGGATGTGGAAATGTTGTCAATATGTTTATACACTAGATAGAGAAGGCCAAGCTTATGTGAATCTAGAGGATGAAAACCCTTGAACCTATACTCAGGAAAAAAAACAAACCCAAACAAATTAATTAAAAAATTAACTAGAAAAATATTGTGATTCCCACGTTGTAGCTTCTAGATCTTATCTCTAGGCTTTTCCATTGTCCTATCGCTATAAATTTTAAAAATATCTAAAAAAGACCATTGAAATCTTCAACAAAAATAAGTTGAGAATCAATTTAACTTGTCCAACTATTGCATAGACCATATTAATTAAGACATGATCATTTCTTGTCGATATATAAAAGTTTAAATTGACCCAAATATCTTGAGTAAGTTCATTAAGTGTCTCTTTGAGTTTCTTGCCCCTTGACCTCATAATTAGCGCAACTGACACCTTTAGTGGATCCCTTAATGTTGTAGGTTGATTTCCATCATTTCCCCTCTTCTTTTTAGAATTTGATCTTCAATCATCATCTATATCAAACATAGAAAGGTTAAAAACATTAAAAGTAGTATTAACATCATACTCATATGAAAAATCTATTTTATAGAAATTGTTATTTATCTTCTTTAGAATTTGGATTGAACCATTTTCCCTTGGTTTCAAATTAAAATTTCATATGGGCTAGAAATCTCTCACTATCCATATGCACCCAAACCCAATCACCTGGTTAAAAAATAAAATGCTTACACCTCTTGTTACTTTTGGTTTCATGCTAATCATTCTTTTTTTTTTCTATATGCTACTAAACACTTTATGGAATGCCTTCACTAAATGTGCTTTTCTACTGCTATGAAAATTAATCTTTTCATCAACAGGTAAATGAATCAAATCCAATATGGTTAACATATTAACCCCATGAACAATTTTAAATGATGAATAATTACTAGTGAAATGTACACTAACTTAGACTCTAACTTCCCCTACAAGACCTTCCAACCTAAGAAATTTAACATCATGATTTACCTCGTACACAAATGGGAGTGAATTTCGTATTTGCTATAGTTGATAAGTTATCAAAGATGGTGTATTTTATCTCTTGCAAGAAAATGAATAATGCTTTTTATACTTGCATGAGTTTTCTTTCGAGCAAGCAATTACTTGTTTGCAGAAGGTGACGAAGGCCATCACTTGTGATTGAGAAAATAAGCTCCTCAGTAGTTTTTGGTGAATTTTATGAAGGGTGTATGATTCATCATTACAATTTAGTAGTGCAGCACATCCATAGACAAATATGAAAATAGAGTCGCTGAATTGAACAATTAGTGGGATTTTTGTAAAACAGACGATGACATACGATTGATTAAGTAAACCGTTGTTTGGAAAGCATATGACCAGTAAGAAGGAGGGAGATGTGCTTGACTCAGGAGGGTTAATCCGGTTTCAACAATGTGATGCTGACAGCGTTCACTAGTGCCATTTTGTTGAGGTGTATGGGGAGCTGTAGTGAGCCAACTAATGGAATTGGAAGAGAGATAGTTGCGAAGAGAAGAATATTCCCCCCCATTATCAGAGTATAAGTGTTTGATTTGAAATCCAAACTGTTTTTCAAGCAGACCTTTCAGTTGACAAAAGATTGGACGAACATCACTTTTTCGATGAATTGGGAAGAGCCAACAGTATTTAGTAAAGTGATCAATAAATAAGACATAAAAACAAAATCCATCAATTGATATTGAAGAAGCAGGTCCCCAAACATCGGTATAGATGTATTCAAGAGGATGAGTACTGGAAAGAGAAGTAGATGAAAATGGTAACTTATGACTTTTATTGCATTGACAAGCGGAACAGAGTGATGATAAGGAAGGACGAGAGCCAACAATAGGAAGAGAAAAATGACAAATAATGAAATCAACAAGTTTATATGATGGATGTCCAAGTCTTTTATGCCATCTGTTAGTTGACGTTCGTTCCACAACAAGTGCTAGAACAGAGGATCGCATGGCAGCAGTAGGCCTGGGCATTGGATAAACACCATCCTGACATTTATCGAGAAGAATAGTCACCCCCATGCTCCGATCCTTCACAAGAAAGTAAAATGGATGAAACTCAATAGAAGTATTATTAGAACGAGTGAAATTATGGATTGAAATCAGATTTTGATGAATATCAGGAACACAAAGAGTTTTAGTGAGTTTAAAGGATTTAGAGGGAGAGGGAAGAGTCATTGAGCCAACATGAGTGACTTGCAAACCTGAACCATCGCCGATGACCACTTGATCAATGCCATCATATTCTGAGTGAATTGACAAGTTTGTAAGATGAGATGTGATGTTGTGGGATGCTGCTGAGTCCATAAGCCATTTTTTGTCTTTGGTTCCACTTGAGGAAGCACAATTCACAGATTTGTTGCGGGGAACCACCCTGCATGTTTTTGCTGAGTGTCCAATTTTGTCACATAATTGATAGATGATTGGAGGCTTACCATGCCATTCTCGACGACCACGATAGTTATTATTGACTGGATTGTGACCAGAGAAACCATTGTTTGATCGTTGGTTACAATAAAAGTGTGGAGGCACTTGACGATGGTGAGTGCTATTTGCAGTAGCAAGAGTGATAGAATTTGAGGTTTCAATACGCTTGAGATAGCTTTCGTGAGAAACTAGCATGTCATGAAGTTCTTCAAATGTAAGAGAAGACTCATGATTTCGAATGAGGGCTGCAATATCTCGAAATTCAGGTCCAAGACCATTCAGGACATACAGAGTTATGTCATCTGTTGAGATTTGTGAGTCAATCACTGCCAGTTCATCAATAATGATTTTGATGGTATGAAGGTAATCTATGATTGACCGAGACTCTCGCTGTATGAGAGTTAACTTTTCCTTGAGTTGCATAACATGGGTATGTGATCGATTTGCAAACAATTGTTGCAACTTAGTCCATGCATCATGAGCAGTGGATGAAGCAACAATGAGAGGCATTACTGATTCTGAAACAGATGCAAGAATGGTATGAAGTATCAACTTATCTTGCCTAATCCAACACTGAAAGGCTAGATTAGGGACACTTGCAGAGGTTGAGTCGGTTGAAGGAATGGAAGATGATGGGCAGACAATGGTGCCATCAATGTAACCCTGGAGATCATATCCTATGAGCAGGGATGTGAGCTGAGCATGCCATAATAAAAAAATAGTAGAGGTCAATTTTAGGGGTAATTGAGACCTAGCATTGAAAGCAACAATAGTAGTCTCTTTATTGACAAAGATTGTTTCTGATGATGTTGTCATTTTGGAAGAAAAACTCGTTAGAGAAGATAGCTCTGATACCATAAAGAATTTGTACAGAAGAACTTAACTTTATTGATAATGCATCCTGTATTTATAGGATTGCAGAAGTTGTAATACAAGTAGGAGTGTACAACGTAGATTGCGATATATGTAATATATGTGATAAGGATCATATGGAGATATCTGTTAATCTAGTGATAGAGATTAATACAACTTCAGTTACGTGATTTCCTTTATAGGTTTGTGCTCTTGCACAAGAAGAATTCATATACAATAGTGTTAGGCATAGCACCCCGATAAATTGGCATTTGAGATTGCATATTTGCAATGTCCAAGGTGTGTGCTAGATTTGGTCCAAATTCAGAAGGGAGTTAGAATAGCTTTGTCGATGAGAGGGTGAACGAGGATGTTTAAGCTACGTTTGAAGATGTGAGGCAAAACTTGTTGAAAATCAACGACAAATAGAAGAAGGCTACCGATAAACACCATCGTGCTAAGCTTAGGATTCAAAGAAAGATACATATGGTGATGGTATTTCTATGAAAAAAGAGATTCTTGGGGGGGATGTATAACAAGTTGCGGTAAATTTATTTAAATAATCTTGTAGACTATTTTTTCAGATTGGGTTATTGAATTACAAACTTTTCAGAAAACATTAGTTATTTCAATTTATTTCTCTACAATTTTGTATAGTAAATTTAAGAATTTTAATCTTTATTGGCATTAAAATCTTCCCGGGAGACAAAAACACATCCGATATCTTTTTAACACCATCAAGCCGTGGTGGCCGAAAGCGGACACAGATTTACTTTTTGTTCGTTTTGGTGCCAACGATGGAGATTTGCAAGGAAAAAACAGCATTTGCAAACTACATTTGCATCAAATATGTGTCGTGCTTGCTTAAAGGAATCTGTGTGTTCACTGGGCAACAAGACAGTTCCATATTTAGAAACAACCAATGACTTCGTTTTCCTCTCCTCTTTCCTTGCCACTCAATGTAATATCACGCTAAAGTCAAGTTTTTGTGCTGAGATTATATTTGTTGATGTTTGGTTGAATCTTAAGCAGATCATAAATTTATTAAAAAAAAAGATAAGAATATAAAATCAAGTAAGAAGTGGTTTATCGTATAAATCATCCCACGAAAACAAGTGATTGATCCTTGTAATTTTGCTTTCACGTTATGTAAAGAAAACTCAACTTGCATGGGTAGAATAAGTGTAGCAGAAGCGTAATGATGGGAATGCATCTACCTAACGATGCTGTGTGGTAATTATACCAGTGCCTAGATAAACATGTATTGCTTTCTTCTACAAAAATATTCGAGTTTCATCTCTTAAATCTGTCTTCTTAAGCAAATGGTAAAAATTATGGATATTCCAGAACTATTGCTAAATGCTCGCATTCGCATTTTTTAACAGAAAAGAAGGAGAGGATATTAGTCCTTAATCACCGTAACGAAGGATAAATTAGGAGACCATCATTGACCGATCCGTTGCTTGCACGACTCCCATGGCCTTACTTTATTATATTTCTCAAACCCATCTTTCGGAAACATTAATACACTTTTATTTTTTAACCCTTGTCGAAGCAAACCCTTTTTTTTTTATTGTGTTCTTCAAAACAAAACAAAACAAAAAAAGAGTTAAAAATGACGGGAATCATCATCAACAAGGACGAGCCTTTTCCTGTCTCTTTCATGTCATGTGTTGGAGCAAGTTTCAGTAATCATAACTAGCTTCACCCCCGCACCACACACAAGTTTATATAGGAAGCTCCCCACATTTCCAAATTAATAACCAAAGCTTTTTATTTTTGTGTGTGTTCCAACTTCTGCCCCACTTAACAAGAAATGGTTAAGACCTTATGGATAGAGCTTTCACCCACCAGAAAGAAAGAGAAACAGCTCACCAACAGGAAGAGCAACATTGTCATTACCGGCTCAAGCTGTGTGTGCCAGTACTAGTGAAGCTAAGAAGCTCTAATAACCTGAAATCGTTTTCTCTATTGGGCTTCTGGGTCTCAAAATCTCTTCGAAACTTATATTGCAAAGCTAGATTCTCAAATGGGTTCTGCTTGAAAAGACTACATTTTAATGGTATGGTAATGAACAACTCTGCTTTTTGTGATTCACCTGGGGTGGTTTTGAAAGAAGAGGAAAGAGAAATGGAGGGTTTGATTGAGAAGAGTAATGAATGTAACAGAGAGAAAGATACAAACTTTGATGAAAAGAAAGGTGAAGTCCAGACATTTGGCGACTTGATTGAAAACAAGGGTAGAGAAAGCAGTTCAAGTTCTGATTTCTTAACTTCTGAGAACACAGGGCATGAGGAGCATAGTCATAGTAGCTCTGAAGAGGACTCATCTTCTCCTCGTATATTGGATTGGCCTGTGCAGAAAGATGAAGCATCTGACTGCACAAGTACCAATGGTGCAACTGATGATGGAGAAAAATCCACTTTGGATGATAGGAAGTTGGAGAAACAAGGGTCTTCAATTTCAGGTATTGATTGGTTTTTTTCTTCCTCTTCTATGTTTACTCTTTGAAGATCGTGATAAGGTGTTTAATGTTATGAGTCTGGTTTACGGTGTGATAGAGACTGAGATGATGAAGGAAAGGTTTTCAAAGTTGCTGCTCGGAGAAGATATGTCTGGTTGTGGAAATGGGGTTTGCACAGCTTTAGCTATATCAAATGCCATTACTAATCTATGTGGTGAGTTGTGTGAGCGTGTGTGATTATTTTGGTATTATTGATCAGTTTACTTTCTTACAGTACGCATTGGCTTTTATTCTGATGGTTATTGCTCTTTCTCTGCTCAATTTTGCAGCTACCTTGTTCGGACAACTATGGAGGTTGGAGCCTCTAGCACCACAGAAGAAAGCAATGTGGCGAAGAGAGATGGAATGGTTTCTTTGTGTGAGTGATCACATTGTGGAGTTGATGCCTTCTTGGCAGACATTTCCAGATGGAAGCAAGCTCGAGGTACAACTGTGCATGTGTGTGGTTGTATTTTTCTTTTTCTGAATAGATACATTTCATTTGTTACCGGCCCTGGTTAATGTGGCCAGCCATGAATTTCTTTCAATTTTCTCTTTTTTAGAATGCTACAAGTCTTTGCAGATCTGACAAATTCGAATATTGAGTATCTGTTTTGAATTAGACTGTTGGTTTAACAAATTGATAATTGTTATGAACGTTGTTGTTGCTGTTATTTTCATATTGGAATTCATTATGGTTTTGTTGGGAAACTATAAACAATAGAAGCAAACTTCAATAGAATAGATTTGAGTAGTTAAGGCTATACCACTAATTGCAGTAATGGTCTAATGAATATTTTGTTTGTCCTGGTGATTCATGGACTTGGAACTTGAATCCTATTGTCAAACATGGAAAAGTGAACAGCTCCTTGTGGCAATATAATGAGTGACAACATTTTATTTTATCGTTATCGAGGGCAAAAGGATGGAGAGAGAAATTCTCTTTAAGGCTCAATGGATAAGTGATTCTGACATTTGTTCTCTGTTTTTTTTTTTTTTTTTTAATGTTGTGAACTTGTGATCCAGGTTATGACCTGCAGACCTAGATCAGATCTTTACATAAATCTTCCGGCTCTTCGCAAACTGGATAACATGCTTCTTGTAAGATTCATCAACACTAGTTAGTTCATAAATGCTAATATTTGTCACGAGTTCATTCTGAATGTGAATTTCTTATGCAGGAGATTTTAGATAGTTTTGACAATACTGAGTTCTGGTACATAGACCAAGGGATCCTGGCCCCTGATGCTGATGGGTCAACTTCTTTCCAAAGAACCCTGCAGCGCCAAGAAGAGAAGTGGTGGCTGCCTGTGCCTAGGGTTCCTCCTGGAGGCCTCCATGAAAATTCAAGAAAGCAGTTGCAGCACATACGTGATTCTACAAACCAAATATTGAAAGCTGCTATGGCTATCAACAGCATCACTATATCTGATATGGAAATCCCTGAATCATATATGGAGGCTCTTCCAAAGGTATAATCACCTTAGATCAATGAATCAATTTTTGATATAAGAAGACATGTTTCTTAAATATTGCTACCTCAAACTTTGTTTCAGAATGGAAAAGCCAGTTTAGGGGATCTCATCTATCGATATATCTCTTCGGATCAATTTTATCCAGAATGTCTCCTTAATTGCCTGGATTTGTCTTCCGAACTTCAAGCTATAGAGCTTGCAAACCGAGTGGAAGCCTCAATGTACATATGGCGCAAAAAGACCAACTCGAAACCTGTCAATAGTACAAATCGCTCCAGTTCAAAGTCATCCTGGGAATTGATGAAGGAGCTGATGATTGATATAGACAAGAGGGATTTGCTTGCTGATCGAGCAGAAAGCCTCCTCCTTTGCCTGAAGCAGCGATTCCCTGGTCTTCCACAGACAACTTTAGATATGAGCAAAATCCAATACAACATGGTTTTGATTTCTTAGCCCAATATATATATTTTTATCATCATGAATGTGTCTGTTAATATAAGTTTCATAATCAGTTCACTTGTTTTCTTAGGATGTTGGGAAATCCATTTTGGAGAGCTACTCAAGAGTTCTAGAGAGCTTGGCATTCAATATTGTGGCACGGATTGATGACCTGCTCTACGTGGATGATCTGACAAAACATTCGGATCATTTCTCCTCAATCTCCAAAGTCAGTGTCATTGCTCACAAAAGTGTAACAATTCCATACTCAGTCCCAGTCTCAAACACTCCATATAAAACAGCTTTCACCACCCCAAGCTTTTCACCTGGGCAACGAGGAAGCCCTCCTGTAAAGGGAGACCGCTCTCCCTTCATGACCAGTGGCAAAATTCCTCAGCGTGGTTTAGGCGTCAAAAAGGTCCTGACAGATTATCTCAGTACTGATACAAAAAGCAGGGTTGGTGGCAATACAATCGAGGGAACAGACAATGTGATTCGAAGCACCGCAGCTTCTCAAGCTGGAATTGAATCGTTCGGGTCTATATTAGAAACAATCAGCACACCCGAGAACAGATTTTCTGATATCTGTTGAAATCAGCTGCTGCCAGCTCTTCTGCGCATGTCTTTCCCCCCCATAGATGATGTTATTTAAATCTTGGTAGTAAGAAGATATCTGTAATGATAATGAGTTGAGTGCTTCATTCATGATGTTCAAGCCTTGTGATGAACTTCTTGTTGTTGTTGAGCTTTCCTTCCTTAACCCAGCCCAACTGGGCAGCACATTTACTGGTCGGGAACACACCAAAAAAAGAAAAAAGAAAAAAAGGGCAAATTTTAAAAGTGAAGTTCAGGGAGTTCTAGCACACAAGCAAGAATTACCCCTAGACCGTAAGCTATTGTTAAATCAACATTAAATTCTTAATGGATCCGCTTTAAGGTATGGACCATTAATATAATTTATGATCTAATTTATTAAATATGAGTCCTGCTTTTTATTTGATATTATGATATTGATTATTTTTTAAACTATCTTTTCATTTAAAAATATATATATTAAATTTTATTTTTAATATTAATATATCAAAACACCACCTTTTAACTCCTTCTAAACACTTCATCCTCTTTATCAAACCTAAACTTTGAAAGGATTATTGCTCACGGCTTCATGAATTTCACAGTGCTTCCCAATGCTTGTTGGTGTCTGTTACAGTTCATTATTTTCAGTTGTAAAAGTTGTTATTTTTGTATTCTTTAATTCCCTGTACACATGCGTGTTGCATGTTAAATCAGTTGTAAGTTTGTTTCTTCAAAGGCTATAAAAGCCAGGTCAATCACATAATGAGAAGAGACTTCAAAATCCAAATTTACGTCCAAAGTTAATCAGTTCTTCTTCTCAGCAAAGTAATTGTTCATTCAATTATCAATTGTTCATTCAACTGTGAATTAACATCTAGTATCAGAGCTTGACAATGGCAGCAGAATCAAGCAACTTCGCACAACCTTCCATTCCTAAGTTTGATGGAGATTATGAGCATTGGTGCATGCTCATGGAAAATCTCTTACGCTCAAAGGAGTACTAGAGCGTAATTGAGATAGGTTGTGTGGAGAACACACCAGGGGAGACCTTGACAGCAGTGCAGAAGAAAGCCATGGAGGAGATGAAACTGAAGGACTTGAAAACCAAGAATTACTTGTTCCAATCCATAGACAAGTCCATCTTGAAGACAATTGCTCAAAAGGACACAGCTAAACAAATTTGAGACTCTGTGAAGATCAAATACCAGGGGAATGTGAGAGTCCAGCGTGCACAACTTCAAATTCTGAGAAGAAACTTTGAAGTATTGGAAATGAAGGTTGGAGAGTCTATAACAAACTATTTTTCTAGAGTTCTATTGGTTGCAAACGATATGAGGAACTTTGGAGAGAACATGACAAGTGAGAAGATTGTTGAAAAAATCTTGCGAACCCTTACTGAAAATTTCAATTACATCATTTGTTCAATTGAGGAATCAAACGATATAAACTCCCTTACAGTAGATGAACTACAAAGCTCACTACTGGTCCACGAACAAAAGTTCAGAAGAAACGAGGGGATGGTCAAGCACTGAGGATTTATGATGAACGTTTTGGTGGCAGAAACCGAGGGAGAGGTAGCTATAGAGGAAGAGGTCGTGGAAGAGGATCTCAGGTGTATAGCAGAGCTATAGTAGAGTGTTTTAAATGCCACAAGCTAGGACATTTTCAGTATGAATGTCCTAGCTTTAAGGGAGCAAATTATGCAGAGATATATCAAGAAGAGGAGATGTTGTTAGTGGCACATGTTGATCTGCAGAAGAGAAACACAAATTATGCAGAACTGAATCAAGAAGAAATGTTGCTGCTCATGGCTCATGTTGATATGCAGAAAAGAAATGGAAAGGATGCTTGGTTTCTGGACTCGGGTTGTTCAAATCATATGTGTGGGGAAGAAGGTATGTTCACCAACTTAGATGCAACATTTCAGCATTCAGTTAGGTTGGGAAATAATACCAGAATGAAGGTAATTGGGAAGGGAAATGTGAAATTAATTCTGAATGGAGTAACACATGTGTTGAGTGAGGTGTATTATGTGCCAGAATTAAACAACAATCTTCTTAGTATTGGACAATTCCAGGATAATGGTTTAGCAATACTTTTCAAGGGGGGATTATGCAAGATTTATCACCCAGAAAAGGGTTTGATTTTGGAGACTGAAATAAGTGCCAACAGAATGTTTATTCTGTTGGCTGAAACTCAGAAGAGGGCTGGTGTGCAGAAGTGCTTGCATGTGAATTCCATAGACTTGTCAAGTCTGTGGCACAGACGTTATGGTCATTTGAGTTTCAAGGGATTGCAAATGTTCCAACAGAAGGGAATGGTCTGTGGTCTCCCTCAATTCAAAATTGCAGAAATGGTGTGCACAGGTTGCTATCTGGGGAAGCAACGAAGGAATACAATCCCAAAGAAGAGTGTGTGGAGAGCATCAAAACACCTTGAATTAATTCATGCAGATATCTGTGGACCCATTTCACCTACATCAAATGGTGGAAAAAGATACATATTGTGTCTAATTGATGATTACAGTCGAAGGGCTTGGGTATATCTACTGGCAGAGAAGAGTGAAGCTTTTCAACATTTTAAGAATTTTCAAAAAATGGTTGAGAAAGAGAAAGGGTTGCCTGTTAGATGCTTGAGAACAGATAGGGGAGGAGAGTTTAATTCAAGGGAGTTTACAGATTATTGTAAGCAAAATGGGATTAAAAGAAATTTGACAGCCGCATACACGCCACAATAGAATGGCGTGGCTGAAAGGAAGAACCAAACCGTGATGAATATGGTGCGTTGCATGATGATAGAGAAGAAAATTCCTAAGAGGTTCTGGGATGAGGCAATGGTATGGACATTCTATGTTCTAAATAGGTGCCCATCAACAGCAGTGAAGGAGGTAACACCGCAAGAAGCTTGGGGTGAAAAGAAGCCATCGGTTGAACACTTTCGTGTTTTTGGTTGTCTTGCACATGCACATGTTCTCCATGAGAGAAGGGGAAAATTGGATGACAGGATCATCACTTGTGTCTTGCTTGGATTCAGTGAGGAGACGAAGGGCTATAGGTTATATGACCCTATAGCAAACAAGGTCATTGTCAGCAGGGACGTGATCTTTGAAGAAGAAAAGGAGTGGGACTGGAGTGTGGATTATCAGGATCAAATCTTGATAGATTTGGAGTGGGAAGATGAACATGAAGTGAATGAAAATGAGAGTGTAAATGATGTTGCAGAAGGCAGAAATGATGAGGGAAATGAGACAGGGGAAGCTGCAGAAATTGATGCTGAAATTGCAGATGAAGCAACTGAGATTACAGATGAAGCAGCTGCAGAAATAGAGGAGTGCACTGGTGCTGTTGAGACTGAAGGGAGAAAAAGGCATGCCCCAGCATGGATGCGAGATTATGTTGATGGAGAGGGTCTAGGTGAAGATGAAGATGAACTATATGTGACGTTGGCAGCTGATGAAGAAAATTTCTGTGATTTGGCTGATGGGGAGAATTTTACAGAAATGAAGAATTCTGGGGATATTGATGAATATGCAGCAGACTTTGAAGATTCTGCAGTTTTTGGTGAAAATGCAGCTGTTAACAAAGAAATTGATAAGGCTGCAGAGAAATATGAAATGGGTGATGTGGATCCCTTTTATTTTGAAGAAGCAGTTAAGGAATATAAATGGGTTTGGGCAATGGATGATGAAATTACATCCATTGAGAAGAACAATACATGGACACTAACTGAGTTGCCATCTGGATGCAAGAAGATTGGCGTCAAATGGGTTTATAAGAGCAAGTATAATGAAACCGGGGAAATTACCAAATATAAAGCGCGTTTGGTGGCAAAAGGTTACTCACAAAAACATGGAATAGATTACACAGAGGTGTTCGCACCAGTAGCAAGACTGGATACAGTGAGAATGATCATATCCATGGCTGCGCAAAAGGGTTGGAAGATTTGACAGCTGGACATAAAATCAGCTTTTCTTCATGGGGAATTAAGCGAAAGTGTGTATGTTGATCAACCGAAGGGGTATATAAAGAAAGGGAAGGAACACCTGGTCTACAAATTGCACAAGGCGCTGCATGGATTAAAATAGGCCCCACGAGCATGGTTTAATCGAATTGAGGCACACTTTCTTAAGGAAGGCTTTGGGAAGTGTGAAAGTGAACAAACATTGTTCACAAAACAAAGTGATGCTGGTAAGATAATAATTGTGAGTATTTACGTTGATGACGTAATTTTCACTGGTGATGACGATGGTATGCTGTCAGAGTTTAAAAGAATTTGACATGTCAGACTTGGGAAACATGCATTTCTTTCTGGGGATAGAAGTTTTGCAAAGAAATGATGTATTTTTATATGCCAACGAAAGTATGCTGTGGAAAATTTGAAAAGGTTTGGGATGTCGGAAAGCAATGAAGTGAACAGTCCGATTATTCCAGGTTTCAAAATCAGCAAAGATAAAGAGGGAATTTGTGTGGATGAGACACATTTCAAACAATTAGTGGGGAGTTTGATGTACCTTACGGCTACAAGACCAGACATGATGTTCATCACGAGTCTGGTAAGTAGGTATATGGAAAAACCCACTAATTTACATTTGCAGGCTACAAAGAGAGCTCTTAGATATCTAAGAGGAACCGTGAACTACGATATTTTCTATCAGAAAAGTGGAAATGGAAAATTGAGTGCTTATATAGACAGTGATTATGCGAGGGATGTGGAAGATAGAAAGAGCACGAGTGGATATGTTTTCTTGTTAAACTCTGGTGCAGGCTCATGGTGTTCATAGAAACAACCAATTGTTACTCTTTCAACAATCGAGGCTGAATTCGTGGCAGCAACAGTGTGCACCTGTCAAGCCATATGGATAAGAAGAGTGTTGAAGGAGCTAAGGTACAATGATGAAGATTGCACTCATATCTAGTGCGATAATAGTTCTACTATTAAACTTTCAAAAAATCCCGTAATGCATGGACGTAGTAAGCACATAGATGTGAGGTTTCACTTCTTGAGGAATCTTACAAAGGAAGGTTTAATTGATTTGGTTTATTGCGAAAGCAAAGATCAGTTGCCAGACATAATGACCAAACCACTAAAAGCTGATGTTTTTCAAAGACTTCGGAGGTTGCTTGGAATATGTGATATGACTGAATTAAGCTAGTTTCTTTATGGTAACTAGCTTAAGGGAGAGTTTGAAAGGATTATTGCTCACGGCTTGATGAATTTCACAGTGCTTCCCAGTGCTTGTTGTTGTCTGTTACAGTTCGTTATTTTCAATTGTAAAAGTTGTTATTTCTGTTTTCTTTAATTCCCTGTACACATGCTTGTTGCATGTTAAATCAGTTGTAAGTTTGTTTCTTCAAAGGCTATATAAGCCAAGTCAATCACATAATGAGAAGAGACTTCAAAATCCAAATTTACGTCCAAAGTTAATCAGTTCTTCTTCTCAGCAAAGTAATTGTTCATTCAATTATCAATTGTTCATTCAACTGTGAATTAACAAACTTGACATTTCTCCATTTTTTACCTCCAAACAAGTGCAACCTAAGGTCTGATATTGTTTTTTCCTTTTAAACATTATATACCAAGGGAATTATAGTTGAAAATAAAACAATGATATTTCATTATTATAGACAGAATTACAAAGAAAATGTATCGGTTGCTAATATATGTCGGTGTTATATAACTTATAACTTGAATGACAACCCCTCTCTCCTCCCTTATTTCTTCTTTGTCTTTATCACCCTTAAATTGTCATAAATTTATCTCTCGTCATCACAAATTCAGTCATCTCAACACTAAGTCTATTAGTATCCCTACCTTTTTAAAAAAGTTTTGCAACATCAAGTAAGTAGAACTATTTTTTTTTTGTAAAATATTTTTAAAATGTTAGTTTTTTTTTTCTATTTATATGCAGTATATGTAATTTATTTATATGTTTAACTGTTTTATAACTTTATTTTATAGAAATTTATTGTATGAATATATGATTTGTACATGTTCTGGTTTGTTTTAAATTTTGAAAATTATATATGTTTGCCATTTGATGAAATTAAGTCTAATTTTGTAAATTAGGTTTTTAATAATGAAGTAAATAATTACTTATTTATTGGGTACATTTCATATTTTTGTCAAATTTTAGTGTTAAGTTGAAAGTTTCTTTAAAGTAGGATGAATTTGAATTTTTAGAGAAAATTGATAATGATTTAAAGGTACTATTAAATTATATTTAATAAGTTTGAGTTAAACCAATGAAATCAAATTAGTTTGGTAATGATAATTTTCTTAGCTCACATTATTAAATAATACATGTTGTCATCAATATTCTATATAGGCTTCATATAAGTAATAGATAATCATTCTTGCATGTATCCATTTTCACCTGATAGGTTGTGCTTAATGGATTATTGTAATAGGATTGAGGGTTTTATTAATTATGTATTATCTCATCTGAAGAATATTAGTGGAGGTAGTATTACATGTTCATGTAAGAGGTGTAAAATAATTGTTTTTTATCCAAATGTTGTTATGGTGTATCTTCCACAAAAAGATTCATGGAAAAATACTTAAGGTGGTTTGTATATGGAAAAATAATTATGTTGGGTAAATTTCTAGTTCTAGCAATGTGCATGAAGTTGTAAATAATAATTGTAATCATTATAGAAATATGGTTAAGAATGCAATGGAAACGGATTAAGGTGTTATAGGTAAATGTTTAATTCTAAATTAAAAACCAAATGTTGACGCAACTACTTTTTTTTTTTATCTTTTAAGAGATTTCGATGTATCATTACAGGATGGGTGCACAAATCACAGTAAATTATCAACTCTTGCACGTGCTCGCTATCAAGTTAGATCATGCGTTAAGTGAGGCCAATTATGAAGAGCTGTCAAGAAGACATGAAATATTTTACCTTAAAGAAATAGGCTAAAAGAGAATTTTTTTACTTTTAAATCCATGATGAAGTGGCAGTTTGTTATTATAGTTGTGGATGAGGTTTGAGAAAATTCTTTAAAAGATCATTTGGTTATTTTGCAACTTATGTGCCATGGGACTCACAAAAAATGGATTTCGAACCACAGTTTGTAAAAAGCATAACCGAGCTTCTCATTACTCCACAAAACGTCTCCAGCGCCAGAAAAAAATGACAATTACCATTGCAAAATTTATGTAAAAATAACCCATTTGCGCCCTCACCATTGATCAGTATTGTTTCAATAAACAGAGGTTAACAATGTTGCTCCCGTTTCTCTTTCATCAATTGTTGCTTCACATATAGATCCGTGAGTTCAAAGAGAGCCGATCCGTGAGCAGGAGAGTACAGGAAGCAAGATCTTGTAAATTTTCTTCCTTAATTTCATCCTTAGGTTGGCATCCATGTGGAGACTATCGTTGGCACATATAACAACAAATTAAGAACCTTTGTTAGTGGGTAGGAGTCTAGGATCATGCTTCTGTCATATGTGTAGCCTTTTTGTTATGGATGAATGCCTTTGCACATGGGATTATGTCACGAATCGAAGAAGGAGAACACTGGGAAGGTGACGAGAGGGAAACTAAAGGCAGCAATTGAATTCAAATTAACAAAGAAGCAATATGACTGCGTTTGAGCAGCTTCTACTTAATTCTAGAGTAATGGCCATGTAGGCTTTGCCATGTTGGCACACGCAGGAAATGCATTTAAATTCAGTAACGAAACACACAGAGAGTATCAATCAATATAACAGAATACAAATATTCCCTCCCCCTGTCTCTTTCTCTCTTTTCATGCACTGTGCGTGCCCTCTTTTCTTCATCTTCTTCGTCTGAATAATCAGACTTGCAGCAAATTGGTATCAGAGCCATCGTCTTTGGATTTAACAAAAATGGCACCTGAGACTAGATCCCAAGACGTGAGAAGAATTGA
The DNA here is from genome assembly GCA_025169955.1 of Salix arbutifolia. NCBI lineage: Eukaryota > Viridiplantae > Streptophyta > Magnoliopsida > Malpighiales > Salicaceae > Salix > Salix arbutifolia. Next base: position 9,229,518 of record CM045917.1, on the reverse strand, counting down.
TGATTCTCTGGAAGCTGTACATCAGAGGGTCAATGGAATAGAAGTCAAGTTACACTCTCAATCTGATGACCTAACCCAACTCAAGGCCATGTTGATGGAGATAGCTACTCAACAAATCACAATTCAACAAACCTTGCAAAACCTGTCAGGAGAAACCAGTTCTTCGCACAAACCCAGCAGTCAACAGCACCCTGCTGCTGTCGTGGAACCGGATTGGCTTAGCGAAGGGTCCTAGCCAGTTTACAAATCACGCAGGCCTAGAAGGGATTTTCCCACTTTTGAAGGAGAGGAGGTGCACAAATGGTTGTATAAGTGCAACCAGTACTTCGACCTTGAGGAAGTGCCTGAATCTGACAAGTTGAAATTGGCATCGTATTACCTGGATGGCATGGCACTCTATTGGCACCAAAACTACACTCGAAACTTGGGTGAACATGAAGTGACTTGGGCAGAATATGTGGAGGGCCTTATGCTGTCGTTTTGGAGGACAAAAAGACCCTTTGGAAGAGCTCACGGAGCACAAGCAGGAAGGGGACTTGGAAGGCTATATCAAAGATTTTGATGAACTGTGGAACCGAGCCCAGATATCTGAAAAACAAGCCTTAGTGTTTTTCTTAGGGGGATTGGAAATCGAGATTAAGAATTTAGTTAAGATGTTTGAGCCGAAATCTCTTAAACAAGCCTACAACCTAGCTAGACTTCACAACAATACCCTTACCCACCGAAAAATACATCCTCAATATCCAAGATCAAATGCCCAGATGAACCCAAATCCACCACCAATGAAATCTAACCATTTCTCAAACTACAGCAAACCCCAGACCATTCCCTTCAAAACCCCTTCACATGGTCTATTACCTACCCCTACTACTGGATATCCCAACAACGGCCACTCAAACTCAAATCACAAACCTTCCAGACACTTTAGAACCAAAGAAATGGAGGACAGGAGGGCCAAGAGGCTATGTTTTTGGTGTGATGAGAAGTTTGTGCCCGGGCACAGATGCAAGAATCGAAGGCTATATTCCTTATGTATAGCTGGAGATGATGAGGACAACTCAGAAGAAGAGGAGTTAGTGGAATCCATGAATGTGGAGGCCCTCATTCCCCACCTGTACTGCAAGCAATTCAAGGCACTTCGGGGTGTCAAACAATTAAGGTGTGGGGCAGAATAGATCGATGCCTAATTTTGATTTTGATAGACTCTGGCAGTACACACAATTTCCTTCATGAGGAAGTAGCCAACAAGCTAGGGTGTCCCAGAACTCCCATCAAATTAATGGAAGTAGAGGCAGCCAACGGAAGCACCATGTCCTGCACTAAAATTTGTAAGAACCTACAATGGAAGATGCAAGGGACCTAATTCCAGGCTGATGTGTTTATGATGAAGCTACAAAATTATGATATGGTTCTAGGAATTCAATGGCTTAAGTTATTGGGAAATGTATTATCCAACTATGAGGAGAGGTGGGTTTCTTTTCAATGGCAAGGGAAGGAAGTTACACTCAAGGGGGGAAATCCGAAAATGGCTCAATCCATACGGGTGGAAGAGTTGAATGGGTTGTTAATCTCTGCGACCCTACTGTCAGAAGTGAGGTTATGCAGTCTAAGAGTCATGGGAGAAGAGGTAGTGAAGCACTCGATGCCAGAGAAATCCAGGGAAGCTCAGGAGACTAAGGATCCTCAATTACAGAAATTGGTGGCAACTTACAAGCATATTTTCTGTGATCCCAAGGGGTTACCCCCTAGCAGACGACATGACCATAGAATACCCCTCCATGATGATAAACAAACTATCAACCTAAGGCCCTATAGGTACTCGGGTTTACAGAAGAATACCCTTGAAATATTAGTGGCTGAAATGTTGGCAGCAGGGGTGGTACAACCCAGCACAAGTCCTTTTGCCTCACCAGTGGTGCTAGTGAAGAAAAAGGACCAAACTTGGAGATTCTGCGTGGATTATCGAGCTCTCAATAAACTGACCATCAAAGATAAGTACCCTATTCCCATCATTGATGAACTGCTAGAAGAACTAGGAGGGGCAGCAATATTTTCTAAAATTGATCTCAGGGCTAGGTATCACCAGATTAGAATGGCTTCAGAAGATGTATTTAAGACAGCCTTTAGAACCCATAATGGTCACTATGAGTTCCTAGTGATGCCTTTTGGGTTATCAAATGCACCTGCCACTTTTCAAAGACTAATGAATGATGTATTTAGGGAACACTTGAGGAAATTCATCCTAGTATTTTTTGATGACATCTTGGTTTACAGTAGGAACCTAACAGAGCATATCCATCACCTAAGAGTAGTTTTTGAACTGCTAAGTGACAATCAACTAGTAGTTAAGGAAAACAAATGTGTGTTTGGTACCAATAAGATTGAATACTTGGGCCATGTGATTAACAGAAAAGGGGTGGCTACTGATCCCCTCAAGGTCGCAGCCATACTGCAATGGCCTATGCCCATCACCATTAAACAACTTAGGAGTTTTTTGGGTCTGACTGGGTATTACAGAAGATTTGTGCAGGGTTATGGAGCCATTTGCAGGCCCCTTACTCAATTGCTACAGAAGGATACTTTTGTGTGGAATGAGGCAGCTACCACAGCTTTTGAAAAGCTTAAACAGGCCATGTCGCAACCCCCAGTGCTAGCTTTGCCAGATTTTGGCAAAACTTTTGTAGTAGAGACTGATGCTTCAGGGATAGGAATGGGAGCCGTACTGATGCAAGAGGGACACCCTATTGCCTATGTAAGCAAGTCTCTAGGACCTCGACAATTAGCCTTGTCAATCTATGAAAAAGAATTGCTAGCTATTGTGTATGCAGTTTGCAAATGGAAGCACTACTTGGGGGGTAGAAAATTTCTCATAAGAACAGACCATTCTAGCTTGAAGTTTTTGTTGAATCAAAAAGTTACGCATGTTTCTCAATAGGTTTGGTTAACCAAACTCTTGGAATTTGACTATGAAATTGAATATCGAAGGGGAAAAGACAACCTAGCAGCCGATGCCCTTTCCAGAATTTCCCACAATGAGCTAAGTGCCCTTACACTCTCTTCAATTTCCACCACCATTATGACTGCCATTAAGAAGACTTGGGAGACTGATCCTAATGTGAGACAACTAGTGGCAGACCTATCTCAGTATGCTAATTCTCACCCTAATTATTCCTGGGTGAATGAGACATTGATTCGGAAGGGTAAGGTGGTAGTGGGTCATGATCCAACCTTACAGAAGCAGCTCATCGAGTTATATCATAACTCAGCAGTGGGGGGACACTCAGGAGCTACAGTAACCTCCAAGAAACTAGGGCAAGTTTTCTACTGGAAGAAGCTTCAGAAGATTGTGAGGCATTATGTTAGGGAATGCCCAACCTGCCAGCAGAACAAGAGTGAAAATGTCAAAGCCCCGGGTTTGCTATAGCCCTTGCCTATACCTTACGCCCCCTTTATCGACATTAGCATGGATTTTATTGAGGGGCTGCCTAGATCAGAAGGGAAAGAAGTAATATTTGTGGTGGTCAACAGGTTTAGTAAATATGCCCACTTTATGGCACTGTCACACCCTTACACAGCAGCTATTGTGGCTAAATCTTTTATGGACAATGTCTATAAGCTACACGGCATGCCATCCACCATTGTAAGTGACAGAGACACCATTTTTCTGAGTCAATTCTGGAAAGAATTGTTTACGCAGCAAGGGGTTAGCTTGCAATACTCAACTGCTTACCACCCACAATCGGATGGCCAGACCGAAGTGGTTAACAAATGCATTGAAGATTATCTGAGGTGCATGAAGGGGACAAATCCTGCTCAATGGGGACGATGGTTGAGTTCATGTGAGTGGTGGTACAACACTAACTATCACACATCCACCAAGAAGACCCCTTACGAGACAGTATACGGGTTTACTCCCCCAATCCACATTCCTTACACCCCCAAAGACTCTTCTATGGAAACAGTGGATCAGTATTTGATCCAAAGGGAGGAGATGATTCGACTCATTAGGGCCAACTTAATGAAGGCACATAATCGAATGAGACAACAGGCAGACACGAAGAGAAGTGAGAGGACATTTGCTGAAGGGGATTTAGTTTACCTAAAACTACAACCCTATCGTCAAACTTCAGTTCACAAAAGACAGAATCAAAAGCTAACAGCCAAGTACTATGGTCCATATCGAATCATCAAAGAATTGGCATGGTTGCTTACAAAATCGACTTACCTGCTGCTGCCACAGTACACCCAGTGTTCCATATGTCCCAGCTGAAGAAACATGTGGGCAATCATATGGTTCAGAAAGAGCTACCTGCTTCTTCGAAGGGTTCCCTGTTGCAGCCGCAGCAAATTTTAGAAAGAAGGATAGTGAAAAGGGAAAACAGGGCCCAGACTCAATTATTGGTTCGATGGAAAGACTTACCTCTAACCGAAGCTACGTGGGAAGATGCGGAGGAGTTTAGCTGGAGGTTTCCTCAGTTTAACCTTGAGGACAAGGTTGAATCCATGGCGGGAGTATTATCACGAATCGAAGAAGGATAACACTGGGAAGGTGACGAGAGGGAAACTAAAGGCAGCAATTGAATTCAAATTAATAAAGAAGCAATACGACTGTGTTTGAGCAGCTTCTACTTAATTCTAGAGTAATGGCCACATAGGCTTTACCATGTTGGCACACGCAGGAAATGCATTTAAATTCAGTAACGAAACACACAGAAAGTATCAATCAATATAACAGAATACAAATATTCCCTCCCCCCTGTCTCTTTCTCTCTTTGCATGCAGTGTGCGTGCCCTCTTTTCTTCATCTTCTTCGTCTGAATAATCAGACTTGCAGCAGATTATGATCATGTCAACTCCCTTTCTTTTGCTTGGAATTGGGCACACCTCTAAATCATGTATGCCTTATGTAAACTTGGACTGCTTTCCTCTTGGAGTTTCATGGGTCTGTTGTTTTTGTTTGCTGCATTTTTTTTTCTGTTCCTGTTTATGGAGCTGCCATTGGATTTGTTTTTGTTGTTGTTTTTGGAGTTTTGTTTAGGTTGGATGGGAATTGGTTTGGCTGTTTCTATAGGTAGCATGCACTCTAGGTGTATGATACTTATTCTTAGAGAGATTAGCCTTTGTTTTTTCAAGAATGCGCTTTGCTAGCCTTTTGGCATATGTGGTTACAATGTTCGTATTTGATTTCTATACATGTTAGTTAAGAGGTTCTCAATGAAATCTTGAAAAAATTATAAAAAAAGAAATTTGTTTATGTATTTAATATTTATGTCTTTTGAGGTCATTTTACAATCAAACTTTAATGTTAAAAGCAAATTAACTAAACACATCATATTGTTTTTTATTCAATTTCAATTTCAATCATAGTTTTAACCAAACACTTAACTTTATTAAACTGAAGTCAATAAAAAATGATTTTTTTCAAAACACAAACATGCAAACAAACATAATACCAAACACACTTGAAACCTATTAGTCTATGATAGAAGAAAATTGACATGTGTCTAAACTTTCACATATTCTAATACCTAAAAAATATAGATTTGATCAAGTGCAGAGCCTATTGGCATTCTTAGTACAAACCTAGAACTGGTAGGGGAAAAACTTTTATCAACATAAAAAATTAAGATATTTTCCAACCATTCCCTATGCTAGAAAGATTATTCTTGTCTTTAAAGACTATTGAGCATATGACATTGCATTGTTCATATATTGCAATATATGGAGTCATGTTGCAACTTTTTTCTAATGAAGTCGGGAAGGAGTTTGATAAATCCTTGTTTTTTTAATGAAACTACAAAACTTTCATTTTGAGTTATATGCAAATAGGTCCAATCCATTCAAGTCTTCCAAACTGGGAAGATGTGGCCATGTAGAGGAATTTCAAACCTCCTCACATCTCGAAGACTATCTAAGTTTATATTCAATATGATGTCTGATAGTTTTATAAGGTGGTTAGGGTTTGTTGCAAAGAACTAAAACAAGAAGATTCGTGGTTTAATTATCACACATATTAATGGATCTATTCTATTCATTTCACATGCAAAGTGGATGGTAAGATTCTATTTTATCACATATATATTTTTAATTTTTTTTTGTTTTATATTAAATGTTTAAATAAAAATAACTTTATTTTGTAGATTGTGATTCTTGGATGCGACCAAAGATCGATAGTTTTTTTATAAAAAAAATCATGTCATAACTCATTTCTAGATTATTCCCCAAAATCTATCCGAAATAAAATAAAAATAACAAAAATGAAATAAAAGGGGCTAACATTGGTAGAAAAATCAAGTTGAAAATTTTGAACAGATTTGAGAGCCCGATCGTACCACTTTTATGCCTAAAAATAAAGTAAAATGCAAATTCAAGGTTAAAATAATTTATTATTAGATAAATCTGTGTAAAATTAAGTCAAAAGGAATAATTATATATTTTCTAGGCCAATTTTATTTAATCTTTGGCCAATTTAAAAAATTAATTTAGGGTCCAATCGATGGATTTAATTAAGTGCAAGGAATTAATTATACTTTAAATTCATTAAATTAATTTTATTAAAGGCTTAATTGATGAAAAATCAAGTTCTTGAGCTTAATTCAGGTTTAATTGAGAATGTTAGAACTTTTGGAGACCAAATTCGATTTTTACCAATTTAAGTGGATGAAATCGAGGGTGAAATTGAAGAAAATTGAAAGTTTAATGGTAAATCGATGGTCAAATCCAAAACCAATGACCAAAGTAAAAAAAACGCGTAAAGCTAAGGTTGATATTGAAATTTTAGCGGGGATACAATTGCACAAATTTAAAAGTTTAAAGCTAATTGGTGGTGCAATTTAGAACAATTACAGACTGAGAGACCAAAGTCCATTTGTATCTTCTACAAAATGTTGCAGACATGACTACACTGTTTGTCACCTGAATAGTGCAAAAACACTATTGCAGGTGACGAGGAGGCAACCCATCGTTGCATGCAATGAATAGTCAAAGGGTTACCTCTTTTGTTTATAGAAGCAAACACAAATGAATAACGATGGGAGGAGAAGGGGAGAAAAAATAAACAAAAAAATGAAGAGAGGGAACCCAAACAGAAAGCCACAAACACAAGCATAAAATAACAAATATAAGACACGAGGAATAGAAAAAAAACTATAAAAAAAAATATACCAAATTCTAAGTTACATGGGGAGTAACGGTCTGCCTCATGACTTTCATTTGAAATTCAGATTTTTGAAACGTCCAACTATGAGCTGAGAGTTACTCGATAATGGCAGTCACTTCGTGCCTTACCATTTCTTATAAACCCCTATATTACCTTCACATAAGGCGGTCACTAGGCAGTTCAAAGACCTTTGAGACTACGAAGAAAGCTTACCCCTCATGTAATGACCTAAATCTTGTCTTAAACTTCCCGATAATTCACACTCGATATGTATGTACATATATTTGCATCCACATGCATCAATCACTATACATAACATATCATCACAGATTGAAATAGAGGTACTCGAAGAGCTCCTACCCATAAAGTTCATAACACTCGACTCCACCAAAAAAGTATGGGGGACGAAGAACATGCACGCTGTGATGCTCACTTCCAAGAAGAGCTGGATGCTTTGAAAGACAGTATAGCTCATCTTACTAGCTTACTCCAACAAGCATTGAGAATTGCCTCTGACGAGGGTCATTTAACTAAACCTATAATGTCTGCTCAAACACAAGCAATGAACCACCCTGAAGAGGTGATAAGAGAAAGGATTCAGGATCCTCATCAAAATCCAATTTTTGTACAATTAGCAGTGCCAACAATTGCACCAACCCCAACAATTATAGAAGCATCAGAGGGTATTGACCAAGATAAGATGACAACTCTGAAAGCTAGGAAAAAGGCCATTGAAGAGGTAAACTTATATGACCTAGTACAAAATGCAAAAATATAGTACCAAAGAAGTTTTGTGTTCTTGAATTTATCAAATACAGTGGGACACAATGCCCCATCATTCATCTAAAATCATACTGTATTAAAATGGTGGAAATAATGCATAATGAAAAATTACCGATGCATTTTTTCCAAGATAGTTTGAGTAGGGCAATATTGAATTAGTACATGAGACTAGACAACACCAAGATAAGTAGCTGGAAAGATCTGGTAGATGTTTTCATCAAGCAATATAAGGACAAAATGTACATTGCTCCTAACAGAACAAGTTTGTCCAACCTAGAGAAGAAGGATAAATAAGCATAAGGGAATACACTCATAGATGGAGATATCTCGCTGCACAGGTACATCCCCCACTTCTAGATAAAGAAATGGTGAGCTTCTTTGCTAACATTCTTAAAGTTCCATATTAAAAACATGTAATGGGTAGTTTGACACAATAATTCACAAATATTGTAGTTGTGGCAAAGTGAATAGAGCAGAGAATCAAAAGAGGTAGAATTTCTGCACTTGTGGAGAAAAAGAGCTTCAAACGCAAAAGATAAGAGGTCGAGCATTTTGAAGATGACTATGAGGGTAGGACAAAGCAATTACAAAACTACCATAACTCTTCATCTCAAATTGCCAACATCAATTCTCAAGCCAAAGACCAAGCTAAAAAATTTCCCAAAAAGAAATTACCAAAAAACTCAGGAACAACTACCTCCACTACCATTGCCCTTAAATGAGATGTATCAAAAGTTGCTAAGCATTGGGCAAGTAGATCTTGAACCTTAGGCACTTTTGCAGCTACCTTACCCCAACTGGTACAAACCTGACCTAACCTGCGCATACTTTATTGGTGCCATAAGATATGGCATTTACACTTGTAGTGCCTTCAAGAAGAAGCTCATGCAATTGATTATAGATGAGTGGATAACATTTGAGGAAACTCCAAGCCTTACACCTAATTAAGCATTCATAGTTGCTTGATATGTTGTGCCAAGTGTCCACACCGTTAAAGTGACTCGTGCAAGAGCTTTTGAAAAGCAAGTGCACCAAAATTGGAAGATGAAGTCTGCTTCCATAATTGCCTTTTGTTTTGATCATGTCAACACATTATGTTTTGGTTTTGACCTATTTTAGTCTTGTTGGTGATTTTTCATAACACCACAGGACCCCTTTTGTTGAGCAAGCCTTTCTTTTCAATATGATCATGAATTTTCTTGTGTTTATTGTTTTTTTTTAAATAACACAAGCACACCTTATACCCTTTCATATAAATTATACATGATCCCATGATTTCATAAAGATTTTTGGCAAATCAAAGTCTAGTACGAAAGAAAATTCAATCTGATGTTTGTTTAACAAATGAGTTCTAGGAAATCAAGAGATTTCATTGAAAGATGATCTCATACCTCCAAAACCCCACAAGATAAAGCTAAGGTCTAGCTAAACAAATAATCGAAAAAGCTTTTCGTATAGAAAATCAAAGCTTATCGATCCTAGATGCATGCTTTTTCAATGAGGGAAGGTCATTTTTGCCGCTCCTTCACAAGTCTCAAATATTCCTTGTAGTCTTTATTTGAGCCTAATAAATATTTCTTGATAATTAACCTTGATCACACTACACTGGGGGTCAAGTGCAAGGATCAAAAAAAACTTTTAATCTATGAAATAGTCCTCAATGACGAGAGATGTCTAAGCAAAGCTGGGGGTATAAACATAAAAAGAATTTTAGTATACTATAACAAATAAAAATAACAAATATGATGGTTGTACTAAAAACCCATGATAAAAAGCCAACAAAATACTGAGGGGGCTTGTCAAGTTAACATGATGATAGTGCTAAAAACCCATGATAAAAAGCTCAAACAAAATACTAGGGGCATGCCAAGTTAACATGATGATAGTGTTAAAAACCCATGATAAAAAACATAAACAAAATATTGGGGGGCATGTCAAGTCAATATGCAAATCAATTACGAGGTCTCAAACCTATAGACCAAAAGGAACTCTAAAAGTAAGCACTAGTGATCCTTAGTCTAGAAAACCCTTAAATACCTTTTGAGCCTACAAACATCTTTTTTCGTAGCCAACAACCTGAGCCTATATTACAAGCCTGAAAAAGACCTTTCTGATCAAATACAGACAATCTAGATCAGTAGACAATGCTTTTCCATGCTTTACAAGACTTGATCGAAGACTTTTTGACATACAAGACATGAAAGAAGCATCATTTCACATTCTCGTCAAAAGTAGCATAAAACCTGACAATGAGATCATTTAAATTATTTTAAGAACATGTTTGTCTAAACAAACATCAAAATGGTTTTGTGTTTGGAATAAATTTGAAATTTCAAAAATCTTACATGAAATAAATCTTTGTAAATAACCAAACTTTTCTTGCAAACACTTGAAGCCTAAAACACTTGTCCGACATAACCAGACTAGGAGGCAATCTAAAATGCAACAAGCTTCATCGTTCCCTTCTGAGAAGATAAAGAATGTCGAACAAAATTGAGGGTCCTTAAGTAAAGGGGGGCATATGAATACATTTTAAAGATTCGTCATCCATAGGTCAAAATAATAAGTTGCGGCTCGAGTAGGAAGAATCAAGAAGATGTTAAAGCCAAATTCCAAACCTCGAAAACAAGAAGACCATGAGGAAGAAAAGGGACCTATATGTCTCAGGTAAGCATACATGCATCATCATGCATTGCATCCTCACTACGAATCTAAGAAATGTTTTGGAGAGATTACAGTTTACAAACATTCATTCATCATTTTTGTGTACGCCTTCTAGCTCTCACCTCTTTCATTTCCATGAGTGCGCTTATGAGTCCTCAATCAAACAAATAGCGTGCTTTCTAGATCTTTCTTGATTTTGGGTTTGCTTTCCAACCATTAATTAAAATAGTGCGCTTTCCAGCCCTATTTTTCCTTCTAATTTGACAATGCTTTCCAACCCTCAACCATCGACTCAGATAGTTCACTTTCTAGTCATCAATAAACTCAGATAATGCACTTTTTAGCCCTATCATTTTTTCTCATTTGGGTTCACTTTCTAGCCCTCAACCACTAGCTCAAATAGTGCACTTTTCAGCTCTATTCCCCCCCCTTCAAGTGTGTTTTTCAACTCTCAAACATCAACTAAAATAGTGCACTATCTAGCCTTATTTTCCCCTTCTAATTTGATTGTGTTTTCCAACTCAACCATCAAGATAGTTCATTTTCCTTCCCTATTCCTTGTCCTTCTCGTTTGATTATGCTTTCCATCCTTTAACCACCAACTCAAATAGTGCACCCTCTAGCACCAAAAATTCCATTCTCGTTTGATTTTTCCTTGAATTAAGATAGCATGCTTTATAGGCATATCTTCCATTCAATGAAATCTTCATCACCATTTATTTGTTTCCATATGGTAGGTCACTCATTACACTGAGACCACCTTTTAGTTTCTTACCATCTTCACGTGGCGAGGTCGCCTATTACAAGAAGACTATCCTTGTGTCTTTTATCATCTTTATGACTTCACCTGGGTAGGTTACCCATTATAATGAGACCATTTTCTTGTATCTTTCACAAACAATGTCATCTTTTCATCCTTTGAGTGCCTATTTAGGCCTCAATTCTTAGGTTGTGAGCTTTCTAGTCCTATCTTATCGTTCCCTTCTCAGTGTGCTTTATAACCCTAATTTTCACTTCCAGGTGGATCAACCATTTCTTGGTTTGGTAAATCCATTCTCTTTTTCTTTACAATGCTTACTATCTAATATCTCTTACAAGATTTTAGTCGTAAGCATTGAAAGGAGGGGGGAAACTGTCATAACCCATTTCTGGGTTATTCCCCAGAATCTACCAAAAATAAAATAAAATAAAATAAAAGGGGCTAACATTGGTAGAAAAATTAAGGTGGAAATTTTGGACGAATTCAAGAGCCTGATCATACCTCTTTTGTGCCCAAAAATAAAGGAAAATACAGATTCAGGTTAAAATAATATATTATTGGATAAATCTGTGTAAAATTAAGTCGAAAGGAATAATTATAACTTTTGTAGGCTAATTTGATTTAATCTTTGGCCAATTTAAGTATAATTATGTTTAGGAATTAATTTAGGGTCTAATTGATGCATTTAATTAAATGCAAGGATTTAATTATACTTTAAATTCATTAAATTAATTTTATTAAGGGTTTAATTGATGAAAAATCAAATTCTTGAGCTCAATTCAGGTTTAATTGAGAAGATTGGAACTTTCAAAGACCAAATTCGATTTTTACCAAGTTAATTGGATGAAATCAGGGGTGAAATGAAAGAAAATTGAAAGTTTAATGGTCAATCGAGGGTCAAATTGCATGAATTCAAAACCAAGGACCAAAGTAAAAGGGCGCATAAAGTTAAGAATGCTATTGAACTTTTAGTGGGGATACAATTGCACAAATTTAAACATTTAAAGCCATTAGGGAGTGCAATTTAGAACAATTACAAATTAAGAAACCAAAGTGCATTTGCACCTTTTCCTAAATGTTGCAGACATGACTACACTGTTTAGTCACCATCCACCACCTTGCCTCCTTCCTTGGCGTTGATAACCTCACAATAACCTCCAATAATCCATCTCTTCTCCCCAACTCCAATGAGTAGCAACAGCAGACTCGAGCATAGACCAACCTATTCAAGTAGCTCTCCCGACCTCCACAAGCCACCGATTCTGACGTCGCCACTACCAGCAGAACCACCTTGGCATACTCTACCCGGTGACAGTAAAAGTTATGGTGGTTGTCTCCCTCCATCAACCCCACCTTATTGTTCACGTAATACATAAATAGTGCCAATTAATTTACTTTGCATTGTTCATGATATGTGAACAATGCAGAGTAAATTAATTCACTCTGCATAAGAGTTTTTTTCTGTTCTTGGGTCGGACCTGTTCTTAGCCCAACTCAAGTCCAGTAAAGTTCAACCCTATTGGCCTAATTTGGTTGGGCTGACCCATTTAGTTGGGACAGACCCAACATGAATATATTTTTAAAAAATAATATAAATAAATCACATTTAAAAAACACAAAAAATGCGTTGTTTTCGTGCATACGGTCGAATTCCAAGGTTTTTCCAATCATATTTGTTGTAAAAATAAATATAGCATATTTCTCATGTTTTGAAATGAAAGTTGGATGTGGTAACTGATTTACGATTATCTGTTGGGATTTTTCCAAAATATCAAAAAATAATTATTATTTTTTTAGCTATCAGGGTGTAAAATTACATTATAAAGTACATCCGTGGATTAAAAAAAGGTTTCTAAATGCAGTGTGAAATTTTTTCAAACTTTAGAACTGTTAGGTTTTTGACTTCCAATGAGGTAAAGACTCTCTCATGAATAGAGATCTACTTCAAGCCTTAGGAAAGATTGACAAATATATAATCTGATTTAGGAAAAAATAATCAAACAACAATGTAGTTTATCTTAGGTAGGGTGCAATAGGGTGATACGTGTTCTGCTTGCACAACAAGCCTTCTTACCTAGACTACCATAGACCATTGGTTTTCTAATGAACTTAATACTAGGTGGTGACTCCTAAGAATTATAGTCTCAACTTTATGATTATGAAACCCCCTTTTTTGTGCTCCACGGATGACAAAGCATGAAGTTCAAAAAAACATCGTAGCGACAACTCATATGTGAAATGAGAACCATCAAAAAAAGATGCAGCAACTTATGGATAGTCGAGCTCAAAACTTCATGACGAGTTGGTTTTCAATAAAAAATTTCTTCAATTATTTTTATTTTCAAAAAGGTGCATCAACTTATGGATAGTCGAGCTCAAAACTTCATGACAAGTTGGATTTCAATAATTTTTTTCTTCAATTATTTTGATTAAAATTTGTCAACCATTTTTTAGAGAACAGATAACACTCAATTACAAGATAGAACAGTGGATGATCTTTTGACCCATCTAGAACTCGATATGGATTTGTGGTTGGAGACTTTATAGTTTGGTGGATTCAATATAAAACACATTTACGATATCTTAAGCATTATAGCCAAGGATATGAAAACTAGCCATAATGTATTGACTGTCGGTTCCTTGCAATCAAGTTCAAGCTCCTAATCTATGGTTGTATTAGTGATTGTATGAGAACAACTTAAAGCTTAAATGACTCGATGTAGGTTATAGATGAATTAACTTAGGTGATTGTATGAGCATTAAATGCACTTGAAAAGTAGCCCTTTATGTAATCTTTTCGAACTAAAAAGAAAGAAGATAATAAACAGTAACTAGACGACATGCCATGTGGTTCTTTTAGTGGACCAGGCAACGTGTCGTCTGGTTCCCCCCTCCCTTTTTTATTTTTTTCTTCTTCAAAATGATGCCATTTTGGTTTTGCAATTATGAATTTGGGCCAAAGTTCAATTTAGTTTTTCATCTTATGATTTTTAATTACAACTCTGATTCGCTTCAAACTTTTAATTTTGCTCAATTATGCCTCAAACAAACTTCAACATCACCTTTGAGTTTTGACACCTTTTTATTTTTGGTAATTGGTCTTGGATTTATACAGTTTGACCCTAATTTGCCATCAAACTTTTTATTCTCTTCAATTTCACCCCAAAATTTCAATCAATTATGTCCCTATAATTCAACGCCTTTTAATTTTTACCAAGTCAGTTCCACCCCTAAACTTTTGATTTTCTTGTAATTTTCATTTTATTTAAATCAATTGAGTTGGTAAATAAATTTGATCTCATAAAACTTCAATCTTAAAGCCTTAATTGGGCTCCTAAACTTATATTTTCACCAATTAAGTCCCTTATAAAATTAATTTGACCCATTTAAAGTATAATTAAGTCCTTGCACCTAATGAAATCCTTTAATTGGACCAAATTAATTCTTAAATATAATTAAACTCTTTAATTTGGTCCATGATTAAATCAAATAGCCTATTAAAAATTTCATTGTGCCCATGGATTTAATATTTATGTCGATTTGTCTAATAATCAATTATTTTTGACCTTGAATCTACATTGTTTCTTTAATTTTAGGCACAACAGGGAACAATTAGATTCTCAACTTTGTCCAAAATTGCAGCTTGATTTTTTCACCATGTTAGTCCATATGTTATTATTATTTTTTATTTCTGTTATTTTTTGGGAAGGAAAAGATTAAATGTGCAGAACCTAGAAATTAGTTCAAACATAAGTGCTAAAGTCTGCTCTCAAAACACCATCACAAGAACAAACAGAAAATGACAATGGTGATTTATACCTATATCACCATCATAGGACATGACATTGATTATTGTGAGGAATTTGACAATAAGATGAAAAGTTTGATGACACAAGGATTGTTAAGAATTGATAACCTTAAAGAGGAGATGGAAGTAGGGATGGTGTCTAAGAAAGTATATAGGTATCAACTCATAAAAAAAGCCCTTAAATTGGTTTTGACCAAGCCAGTTGAGAATAGAAGTGGAAATTATATTGTTTTGCCTTATGATTACAACCAATCCCATCCAAACATGGCTTTTGCACCTGTTTTTTATGTTGAAATTAGAGGTTTGACTAGAACCAGAAGGCCTTTTACTCCAAAAGAACTGGAAAACCAACGGAAAGCCAAATGAAAAGATGTGGTAGATCTAAACAAAACCTATAAGGTCAACAAACAAGTAGGCGATGAGGAGTCTATATAGTTTTTGAAACTGATGAAATATAATGACTATAATAAATGGATAGGTTGAATAAGACAACAACTAGAATTTCCCTCTTGTACCTAATCATACACTTAGAATCACATCAAAATGCATTTTAGAAAGTCCTCAATAAAGCTTATATCCCTCATGACATAATGGAAGACTCCAAAGAGCATTTAATAGGGAGAATATAGTTGACCAACTATTTATATTTCACCAAAGATGAACTTCGACTTGAAGGAAAAAATCATAATAAGCCATTATAAATCACAATGAAATATAAAGATTATGCAGTCGCTAAGGTGCTCGTAGATAATAGGTTAGCTTTGGACATGTTTCTAAAATATGTCATGGACCAAATACGCATTAATTCTTCTCACATGAAGTCCAGCACTATGAATGCAAGCTTGTGATGGAACATCAAAGCCCATTGAAAGCATCAAAAATCAAATTGGTTATTCGACCACAATTGTTTTAGGTAACTTTGCAAGTCACGAATATCCATCGAAATCGAATTGGTTATTTGACCACAATCCTCTCTACAATAGAGGATTCAGTTTATCATTAATGGCAAATTGGTTATTATGATGTCTGAAGAGGTTATATCAATTACAAAAAAAACATGGTAATTATATGTGTTGAGGCAAAAATTAATGTAAATGGTGGTGACCTATATGCTTTTGAGGTTATGAACACTGAGTGGGTCCTTGAAAAAACTATATGGAATACACCAATCATGGCCGCAAAATGCTTCTTGGAGCATGGGCTTCCATTTGGCTTTGACCCAATTATTGGTATGCCCAATAGGATAAATGTACCGAGAGCACTTGATTAAATATTTTGGTTGGGATTTATGCCTTTAAGGAATGACTATGTAAGGTCAACAAATAATCAAAAAGAAAGAAAAATGGACCGAATTATAGAGAGGGGGCCTAATAAGGAAGATTTGAAGATCCAATATCTCCATAAAACCTTTCCATGACCCGCATATATGGTAAGGGTAGGACAAGGATAAAAAGACTTGGATGAAATCTTTGTTAGTGCTACAATCAACTATTTGAAAAAATATTGAAGGGAGTCCCTTCAAGTTTTTCTTAGCCCAACTAATGATTAGTATATTAGTTGTCCTAAAAAGAAGTTTTCATGAGGAAACTTTCCAAAAAAGAAGAAATCGATTATTAAAAGTCTCAAAATATCCTAGTTATCCTAAAAAAGTATTTCATCCAAGGGTGCTTACAATTGATGTGTTTATTTTTTGCATCATTTTTATAATGTTTTTCCTTTTAATGTTCTTTTCTTTTTACATGTCTTTATCTTACTCATAATTGTGGCTCAAAATATCAGTTTGAGGGTTTTTTTTTGTGTTTGAGCCATTATTTTAGTTTAATAAGATCATGTATCTTTATTTCATCTTTTTCTTTCACTTACTAAATTTCATTTGTTTATATGAAACACTCTTTTCTTCAAAGCAATCTAAAATGCAGAATATCGATAAACATATAAAACCATCGCATTGAGAATAATTGGCCAAATTTTGATAAATGCATGATTGTTTTGGATGAGAAAGAGCTTGAAGACATAACAAAATTCATTGTGATAGTTAAGAAATAAAAAAATCAATAAAACTCATTAAAGGAAAATTAGAAATAGTGGATGTAGGATTTAAGCATGAGAAAAGGAATTGAGTGTTGGAGTACAAATTATTATCGAGGAGAGAGATGACATAATATCTCTTTTGAAAGAATTCTTTTATGTATTTTTTTGGACGTATGTTGATATACCTAGTTTGGATATTAGTATTATGGTGCATATGCTGCCTCGAATTGATAGGTGCAAACAAATAAAGCAAAAGTTAAGAAGAATAAGGCTAGATATTTTGATGAAGGTAAAAGTTGAGAAGAATAAGGCTAGATATTCTAATAAAGGTTAAAGAAGAAGTGATGAAGCAATGACACACGTGTTTTCTAGAAGTTGTCAAATACCTTTAATGGGTATCAAACATGGTAGAAACACCTAAGAAAGGTAATAAATTTTAGGTATATGTGGGTCTTGGGTCTTAGGGACTTGATTAGAGCAAGCCTACAAGACAATTTTGCTCTCTTTCAAATCGACATGCTTATAAACAATGTCATAAAAAAATCTAAGTACTCCTTGGATAGTTTCTCAGGTTACAATAAAATTAAAATTGTCAAAGAATATAAACAAAATACCACCTTTGTTACCTCATGATGGACTTTTTGCTATAAGGTAATCCCATTTAGGTTGAAAATGGTGTTGTGATGTTGTAGTCACACAAATTAATTACCTTAGCTTATAACACAATAGATAACATAATATAGAGCAAGCAAGGGGTCGATCTCACAAGGAAGGTTAGAGTTAGATTTTTATGCTATATGATATGTGATTTCATGGGGAGGTGTGGAAGTTGTTTAGGCTAAAGGAAAAGAAAACAAAAAACTATCAAGCAAAAATTAAATAAAACTGAAATTTATCAAGAAAACAAACCTTGGTCATAATTAAACATTCACATACAGAAATCAGAAATGATCATGGAAATGAAACATCAATTTATATTTTGAGTATTTATGTCTTCTTAATATTGGTTAGTTAATAGATTCATCGTATAACTTCCCCTAACCATCAAATAATCATAATGTCGGCACTAGTAATTTAATTCAATGACAGTTTTTATGAACAAGATAAGTTAATTAATCAAGAAAACATAATTGTCTGCAGTCTATGTTTGATTTGATTGAATGTTCTCTCTAAGATTAATAATGTAGGTCTGCTATAATTATTAAACTCAATTGTTTCACAAGTTCATATACCACAACTTCGGTTTTGATTCAAGTTGAGCAATAAATTGTCTACAATAATAACTTAGAGTCCTCTCTAGCAATTAAAATAAAAAATCATTAGATAAATAAGTATAGGAGAAAAAATATATTCATAAAAAAACTAAAAAGAAAAGGTAAAATACATAGTTCTTGAAATCTGAAGGTTAATGTGTCTTTACAACCAAGAAAAAGAGTTTAGCCTTGCATGTTTGTCGAATAACTAATCAAAAAGAAAGAAGAAAACATTATTTCAGGTTTGTGGAGGAGAAGGGGTGTTTTTTTTCTCTTTTGGTTGTCTTCTCTTTTTTTTCTCTTTCTTTTAATTTGCTAAAAAAACCCTAGTCCTTATTTTACAAAATAATCCTCTTAAGTTGACAGTTTACATTTAAGTACTTCAATGACTATTTTTCTAAAAAAGAAATAGCCTTGCTTGAAATCTTCAAGTTTTAACTTTGAGGAGCTAAATTGCTGAAATAAAAACTTAGATGTCGGTTTAGATGCTTCAGAATGCAATTTGGACTCGTTTCTTCACAAAACCTGTTTGCTGACAAATTCTAGTTTTCATCATTGAAAAATGATATCTCCATCATATGACATCTTTTGGGGCTGAAATATGGAGAGTTGGTAGGTATTTGTTTCAAAAATCCAAAAAAAAATGAGTTTGTATCAATTGGACTTCTATAGCTCCAACTATTCAAGTTGTAATGGATAAAACTCAACACTAACAGATTGCGAGATTTGAATTTAAAGGCTGTAATTTTCATGTTTTTCCTTATTTATTTTCTTTACTTATATTTTCAGACAGGTATGGATGTTATATTTTTAACGCCACTAGAATCACTTTATTTTGACCACTAGAGCTCATGCTCTGCACAAAACCTTGACTCACAGTCAAATGTGTCAATTACCTCCAATTTACTGTTTTTTGCATCTTTCATCTATAAGTGCCTTCTAAACATAAAACAAAGAATATCAAGACATTATATATATATATATATATATATATGTATGTATATATGTATGTATGTATGTATGTATGTATGTATAGGAAAAATACTAGTTAAATATGGGTGAAACTATCGAATAATATGGTTGCATCAAAATGTTGGAACCACATCTCAATGAGCAATAATGACTCGCTTTCATGATATGATGCATAAAAAGATTTAAGTATACTATGATATTATGATTGCTAAAACCTAAATTGAAGAAAGTCACTCGCAAAACTTGAGAAAGTTATTTAAGAGGTTGAGGAAGTATATTAGTTAAGGTTCAATCTAGAAAAATGCATATTTGGTGTTAAATTTGAGAAATTATCACAATTTATGGTAAGCAAAAGAGGAATCAAGGTAAACATAAACAAAGTTAAAGTCATCCAAGAAATGTTATTGCTTTGGACTAAGAGATAAGTAAGGGTTTTTTTTTATCTCCCAACTAACTACTACATGTGAACCAATTTTCAGGTTATTAAGAAAGATTAACTAGGATATTTGGAATGAAGATTGGAAATAAGACGTTGATTAGATTTTGTGGCTTATGAATTCATATTTGCTAGTACCACCAATTTTGGGGAAACCCTTGATAGTATACCTGACAATCAACAAAATCACAATAGGTGTCATGTTAGGGTAGCACAATAAGATAAGGATAAAGAGTCATTTACTATATTAGCAAGAATTTCACAAATTATAAGGCATATTATAGTATGATTGAACTTTTATGTTGTGGATTAACATTGTGCATAAAGATATTATGTCAATATATGTTGTACTACACCACATGGCTCATCTTCAAAATAGATCCCCTGGAGTATATATATCAAAAACCCTATTTGTCAAGTCAAATTACAAGACGATAAGTTTTATTGTCCAAATACGACATAGTCTACATAACTAGAAAGGCGTTAAAAAGAAATGCCATTGTTGATAATTTAGTTGACAACACCATTGACAGATATAAACCTTTGAGCTTTAAATTTTTAGGTAAAGATTATTTGGTAATTGAGAATGTAAAGGGGAACGATTGGTGCACAATGTACTTTGATGGACTTATGAACTTATATGGTCATGGAGCAAAAACTCATAATATCTTCAAATCATAGAAAATACCCCATTTCAATCAAGTTGCAGTTCAGTTGCACTATCAATATAACATAATATGAAGTCTACATTCATGGCCTAGAAAGAAATAGAGATGAAAATTAAAAGTTTAAATGTATACAAAGACTTGATGTCGATAATCTATCAAGTAAAAAGATAATGAAAAACCAAAGATGAGAAGTTGAGGCCATATTAGGAATACCTTTCCAAATTGATAAAGAACTTTGTTGAGATAGAATTTACACATCTACGAAAGGAGATAAAACAATTTGTTAATGCTCTAGCAATTTTTAGGTCCTAGTGTAACTAATATGCATAAGAATAAAAATTCCCCTACTTACTATTGATCAATAGAAAAATATAGATAAGAAACCTCGGTACTTTGACATGAAGAAATTTGTACAATATCAAGAGTATCCTAAAGGGGCATCCAATTTAGATCAGAAGACATTACAAGGAATAGCCATATATTATTACCTCGATGAAGAGATTTTATATTAGAGATCATTTTTGGGACTCATTTTTGGGACTCTTAGAGGTTTTATATTAGGTTTTATATTATTACTTTGACATGAAGCAAGTAAAGAATTATATAAAATATATGAGGGGATATATGCTACATATGAAAATGGACATGTGATAGGCACACAAACTAGAAAACCAAATATTTTTAGATGATTATAGAGAAATATTACATAAATTACATGAGGAAGTGTCATATACGCTAAGTACATGAAGATAAGATTAATACACCACCAAATCATTTATTCAATATGTTGTCACCTTAGCCATTTGCAATATGAGGAATAGATTTTATTAGGCCCATTAATCCTAAAGCCAAAAATGGATATAAATTCATTTTAAAAAACAATTGATTACTTTACTAAATGAATTGAAGCATGTTAATGCGCACATATGACTCAAAAGGTGGTCAAAAGGTTTATTGAGAGAGATTTAATTTCTCGATATGGGAAACTTGAAAGAATAGTCATGGATAATACTCATAATTTCAATGACAAAACGATAATCAAATTATGTGCTAAATGGAAGATCAAACATTTAAATTCATCCTTGTATAGGTCAAAGATGATTGGAACTATATAGGAGGCCAACAAAAATATAAAGAAGATTATCTAGAAGATTATGATAACTTATAAAGACTAGTATAATTGGATTCCTCATACTCTCCAAGCATATAGAATAACAGTAAAAACATTGATGGGTGTTACACCTTATTCATTAGTTATGGAAAAGGCAGTTACACCTTTGGAAATTAAAATCCCATCATTGAGAGTATTGATGGAGTCTGACCTAGATGAAATTGATTGAGAAAGGATAAGATATGAGTAGTTAAATATGATCAATAAAAAAGAATGACAACAATGTACCATTACTAGGTGTACTATAAATAATGGCTAAAATGCATGACAAGAAAGTTCAACCAAGAATATCTAGAGAAGATGATCAGGTGTTAAGAAAAAATCTCTCATTGCCTAACAAAGATCATAACAAGTAGGCATTAAACTATAAAGGCCCTTATATAGTAAAGAAAGCATTCTTAAGAGGAGTATTGATCCTAATCATCATGGATGGAGAAAATGTAATTAGGTCTGTGAATTCAAACTTTGTAAATAAATACTTCTTGTAACTCGTTCTCATCAATAAAACAAAAGTTAGATAATAATTTTCTTTGCATGTACTCTCTCTCTTAAATAAAATAACTTGCATGATCTTATTAACTCAAATTGTTTTTTTACGGATAAATCCCTTTTCTTAAATGTTCCTTGGACTTTTGACTAATTTTAGATTTCAAAGAAAAGTGATATGATGTTTATTTAAAATAATATCTAGATATTTTGTTCATAAAATCAATTCTCACCTTGAGATGATGATAATTTATTTATATTATATACCTTGAGTTGCATTTTTAGTTGTATACATAATTACAGGTAGTAAGATTCCCCTACTATCAATTTGAAATCTTATGTCCAACCATTATATTGTTCAAGGATAGATTTATCAATTCTAATCGTTTGTTCTTGGAAAGAAGAAAATACATCATTGTTTTTCCCTCACATTCTAAAAACATATACCTTGTAGTCCCGTGTTAAAGCCTAAAAATACCTGATTAGGATCATACCCCACACTAGAAGGTATAAAAATTCTATAAATCAAGGATGATCCTTGTTAGGATCACATCCCTACATTATAGGAGCAAGCAGAATTTTCAGTTAAAACAAAAAAGAAGTCGTAAGAAAGACATAAGAACTCAAGAAATTCAAAATTCTAGGGGCATACCCAAGTAAAAAAACAAATCAAGCTAAACAAAAATTAGGACTCCCCACCAAAGCACTCAAAATAAGAGAAACAAAGAAGCATGATGAGATACATAAATGAGTTGAGAGTAGTGATTCTAAGTCTACAAACATTAAATACTTTTTAATCCTATTAATCCGTTTCTTTCATGAAAAACACATGACTTATATTGCATACCTTTATAAGTCCTTTCAAATCAAGTAAGCAAACAATTTGAATTGTTAAATTAAGTATTCAAAGATTTCATTATAATTACGGCATAATGAACAAAACTATTTGTCATTATGCATAAAGATAAAAGGAGCAAGCAAGAAACTCTTTACCATACTTTAATTTGTTAATATCACCACATACCTTTAAACACCTTTTATCTTACTTTTCCTAACATAATGTTGAATCCCTTAAGTTGAAAAATGTTATTTTAAGTATACATCAAAATCACTAAAGTTTTCAAAATAAAAGAGTCAAAAGTCTAATGACCATTATGAATAAGGATTCTCTTCCCCAAAAATGAACAAGATAAGGGAATAATTTTGAAAAGTATAATTTACTTAATAAATAAAAAAATAGCATATTTGGAAGTATTCAAAAATAAATGAATAAATCCCCATAACAATAAAAAAGGCAGAAGGAAAATCTTATTTCAAACTATTCCAAAACAACCCTTTTTAGCAATATAATAATTTTCTTTAAATTTCTCAATTCAAAAGTTCTAAATTGACTAAAGACATGGTGAGTTATTAGTAAGGACCTAAACCTAAGTCAGCCATAAGCAAGTCACCCGATCAAAGACCACAAGCAAGTACTTGATCATGAACCACAAGTTGGTCGCTTGAACAAAGATCATTTTAGAGATCCTAGATATTTTTCACACCATTAGAAGACTATCCAAATACAAGTCATGGGCATGTCACCCGATCAGAGACTATAGAGAAGTTCTCCAATAACAAACCCCGAGTTGGTTGCCCGAAGAAAGATCATTTGTTAGAGATCCTAAAAAATGTTGTTACACTATAGGTAGACAACCTAAACACAAGTCATGGATAGGTTACCCAAATACATACTAGTCCATCTTTGAGATCATCACTTAGTAAAATGAATAGGTTTAGAAAAAACTTTGTTTTTACATTATAAGCAAGTCACTTTGATTTAATCACCTTTTTAATTATGTCATGGCTTCCTTCTCTGGACTCAGAAAGAATTTTTTTTCTTTAGAATCTTACCTTTTAAAGCCTTCTCATGAAATACTTCAAACTATAAGTATTATAAAAAATGGGGCAACTATCATAACCTAATTTTGGATCTTTAAAATTGTTTTTATAAATATATATACCTTTTATTATTTCATACTTTATTTATTTTATTTTATTAATTCAAAAAATATTTTTAGGAAATAAAGGAATAAGCCTTAAACTGTAGAAGATCAATAAGTTAGAAGTAAGACCAAATTAGGATATATTGACAAGATAGGAGGAATAAAGACTTGATGAGACAAGGTTTACAATTGAAATACTATTTTATGAGAATTATAGGAACTAATTAAGTTTTAAGGACTTAACTAAATTACTGATTGGTTTTAAAGGATTAAATCAACTTAATTGATTGAAAATTGTGTTTTGGGGCTTAATTTGGGTCAATTGACAAAGATTAGAAGAACAAGGATTTAATTCAAACTTTCAAGAACCAAATTTGTGCAATTAAGGGTTCAATTGCAAAAAAGCTACAAGTTTAAAGAAATTGAAGGGTCAAAATCAAATATATCAATAACCAAGGACTAATTTACAAAACAAATGCATAACTTTAATGATTAAAATTGATCAAAGTAAGGGCTAATTTGAAAGAAATTAAAAGTTTGGCATTTATTAGGGATCAAATTGAATAAATTAAAAACCAATTTCTAATTTGTAAAAGATACACAAATTAGAGGATGCAATCTGATTTTGGCGAGGGCAAAATTGCACGAAATTAAAAAATTTGGAAGATAATTAAATGTGAAATTAAAAGAAATAGGAATAATAGGGACAAAAATAAAGTTGTCAAATGCAAAATTATTCAAAACCTTAATGTATAGGGTTTAATGAAAATGACATCATTCAAGATATTGTGTACCCTTCTTCTTTAGTTTTGACTAGTTGAGTAGGCACTTTCAGATGAACATGACAAATCTGATCACTTTTTGGGATCCAACCACCACCAACTGATATAAGAGTTTCCCCTCTTCACGATGGTGTCACCCTTGCTTGACGTATACACCCCACCTGCCATATCAAAGCCCCCAACTCTTTATCCTAAGTTAGCTTTGACTAGTTTAGAAATTTTGATAGTTTTTCATCCAACTTTGAACCGTTGCAAAAGAGCTATAGGTTTCCAAATAAAGTACGATATGACTTTGGTAAAGAAAAACATCCTTTCAACAAAGTCCATGACTTTTTTTCATTAACCTCTTATTTTCCACAATTAAATCGCAAAAAAAGGAACCCTAGTCAATCATTTTTTTACTAGTTTAAGCTCTATTTTCCAACTCTTTCTAGAAGCTCCCAAAGGAGAAGAACTTTATATGCTAGAATTACAATATAACCAAAAGGGAGGTGGTTTTGTAACCTCCTGACTTTGAAAGGATAAAAAAACAAGATAAAAGATAAGTAGAAGAGAAAAGAAAAAAGATATAATAACCTTTAGATTTTAGTAATAAAATGAGAGAAGAATGGAAAAAAAATGTCATAGTAAGAAGGATTGAAGCTTAATCAAAAGCTAGAAATACATTACAAATCAACAAGAGATCTAAAAAAAAAAAAAAGCATTGCTCCTATTTGTTTAGGTAAGCTTGCAACTTTTGATAAGAGGGTGGAGCTTAATAAAGAAAAAAAATCCAATGTTATCCCTTTTTTAATTCATGTATAACTATTATTTGATAGTTTTAGTGTTGTGTTTTAGATGTTATTAAGGTTTAAAATTTATTTTGGTTATATTTAGTGATGTTAATGGTCTTTATGTCTATTTTCTTGTTTATTCTGTTTTGTTTTCTAGGTTATAGTTTCCACAAGTTTATGTGTTTGTTTCTTGGAATGTATGTTTGATTAATGTGTTTAGTTTGTTTAATTTCTACATATTTTGTTAAAGGGGTATAGTGACATTGTTACATCGATTTTCTAGGTTCTTAAGGTTTCCATGGCATCTTCATGCCTTTTCATACTTTGTTTGAGTTTTGTGTAATGATAAAGTGTTTGGTTTGGATCCAAATTGCATGATATATAGTTTCCGTTAGGTTAACAGTTTTGAACTTATTTGTTTTACATGTTTATAGTGATTTGTTGTTTCTTTGGGTTTGGATAGTGTTTATGGGTTTTCTAGGTTCATGTTCGTTCGATTAGGTATCAATTTTAGAGCTCATTTTGGTTCATTGCTTCTTCTTTTTTCCATTTATCGTTATTAATTAGTAATATAGGGCTTTCATGCATCAATAACATGTTTTTGTGAGTTTTAATCTTAGAGTTTTGATTTTGTTTTGAAACTCATTATTGACAAAATCATTGTTGCTGAGTGGTAATCATTGTAAATAGACCTTTGATTCAAGTTCTATAGATGATTATGAATGAAACCAGACCTTTTATTGTTTAAGATCTAATCTTTTTGTTGTTTAGTGTTTTTGAGTTAATGAAGAACATTCATTGTGCTCTTCGTTTATCTATGTGTTTGATCCTTTTTTCTGATAGAATTTATATGTGTCTATATTTTTTAAATTTTATTTGTGATAAAAAATCCTAAACTATGCAAAATTTATTTAAGTTCAGATCATGATTTCATAATGTTTTTTAAATAACATGTTTTTGTGAATTTTAATTTTAGAGTTTGGATTTTGTTTTGAAACTCATTCTTGATAAAATCATGGTTGTTGAGTGATAATCGATGTAAATGGACCTTTGATTCAAGTTATATAGATGATTACAAATGAAACCATACCTTTTATTGTTTAAGATAATCTTTTTGATGTTTTATGTTTTTGAGTTCATGAAGAACATTCATTATGTTCTTCATTTATCTATGTGTTTGATCCATTTTTCTGATACAATTTATATGTTTCTACATTTTTTAAATTTTATTTATAATAAAAAAATCCTAAACTCTGCAAAATTTATTTTAAGTTAAGATCATGATTTCCATAATGTTTTTTAAATACAGGTAATATTTAAGATTATGTAGCTAGTTGAGGGAAATTACCCAAGAACTAAGGTTAAGGAATTACCATACATAACTAAAGTACATTACTATGTAAATAACAAGGAGAAACTTGTGTCAAACATAGATTATTTGGATGAGACTTTGATTGAAATAAGGTATGGGGGATTTTCAACTCAATAAGGATCCCAATACAAATTTTATTAGTTAAACCCCTCCTAAAATTACAAATGATTCACCTTCTAAGACATTTACACAACCTCCGCTAATAGGAGTATGCTCAAATCTTGAGTTTTTTTATGACCCTCATAATATATATTTTAGACACAGAATTGGATACATAATTGCTAAAGTCACCAAATTACTTCACTTAGACAAAGTCAACCAATGTAAAACAACTAATGAGGGCTTAAGTAGAAACTCATTGAAGCTAAGTTGAAGATAAAAAGATGATGGCATGTTAAGAAATCAAAGATAATAAGCAGTTGCTTTTACCATCTTTAGACTAATCCTACTTCCTTCAAAAGTTGTTGGGATTATTTATTTGAAAGTTATTAATGCCTTTGTTGAGTATGAACGAATAAGAAGCAAATCTAATATAGTTATTTAGGATGAAACTTTCTTGTTGCTAAACCTTTATAGGCTATATAGAAAAGGATCAATATGATGTTGTGTTTGTTCACTTAAGTAGTTAGCATTAAAAAACTCCAAGAGAAATTTTCAACAATTTATGGTGGTTCAACATGAGGCTTTTAAAACTAGTTACAAGTGAGGATTGAAGTAGCTTAAATGAAACTGCATGGGTAAAGAAATATCAGGTTGTCCCTCAAGGTAACTTCAAATGGAAACCTCTTAAATAGAAAATTCCCCTTATTTCTTCAGTTTTGGAGATAAATCATGGGTTTCACTTATTAGAGTATATTAGCTTTTCACACTAACTAGTTGTCATATAGTTTGGGGGGATTCAACATGTACCAAGAACCTTGGGCTTATCTAAATACATTGGGTTGTTTAAGAATTTTGACTCTCTAGCTAAATTATAAGTTATCAGACAAGATTGGAAGCAACTTGTACTGACTCATAAAGATAAAGATAAGGTTGAGTCCTAAGTTGGTCCTAATTTCTTAATTTGGAGAAATGACAAGTTATTGAGTGTATTTAAAAGCTTTAGAGTACAAGGCCCAATGGTGGTTAACAAAGTTGAACCATTTATCACTAGAGAACCTAAGAGAAAGAGGCTTAGTAATTAAAAGCAGTTAATAGGTGAACTAGATAAGCTTAGAATTAGTTGAGTAATACCAAGGGTTAGTAAAAGTTCTTAAGAAACTAACTTTTTGAAGAAGAAAGGATGGAAGCTTTTTTAAACCTACAAATGATAGGAAAGATGAATAAATAGTCATACTAATTCAAGACTTGGAACAAGGAAAGAATGACTATGGAATGATGAGTGAATTACCACGCATGACTAAAAATAAAGATATTGTATAAGGGATCCAATAAAAGTTGAATGAAAGGATGGCCAAGTACAACAATCTCATGAACTAACATGTGATGAGGAAAAAGAGATTGTTACTTTAAAAAAGACTTATGAGGGAAAAGTATGTGCTGACAAATAATTTATAGCTTCTGTAAGAAAATAAAGAGATAATAATATAAGGATATTGGAAACTAAAAAAAGAATAGGTTGGCCAATTTCACATTAAAAAGGAAAGAAGATTAAAAGCTCAATATGAAACCTAAACTAATGATGAAAGATGCCTCTATGTTACTATCCTTGAGGAAAATCTGCCAAAACTTACTGTGCATTGGACAGATGGCTCTAGTACCACTAGGACCACTACAAACACTCTATCATAGCTAGTATAAAGTAGAGCCCACTTGTGAATATCATGTGGGTCTCTCATAAGATAATATTCACATTTTATGATACCTCTAAGAACAAGCTTTTATAGATGATTAAAGCTAGATCAATAACTTTTGAGGAGCCTTTAAATATGAATACAAATCCTTCACATAACCATGTTACGGTTACTTTGAATATGAATGCATTGGAGATTGAAGGCCCGATGAGCTTAAAGGTGTCTCTAGTTGGGATTTATAAAATAATTGCAAAAGCTCGATACAAGAAAGGTAATTGCAAGAAAGGGTCGATGAATAAGAGTTTCTATAAGTATAAAAAAAAAACCCATATGATTAATGAACATGAAGATTTATACAATGAAAGGAAACAAATGCTAATTTTAGAAAATCTTATAATCAAAGAGGTATGAATAAAGAGGTATTTGTAATGGACAAACATAGCAAGAATAAGTTTGGCGAGTACAATTAATTGTTGATAGGTTGCCCAAGTTGATTCGATCTAAATTTAATATGGCAAGTAATGGGAGATAAAATGTCTTACCTTGTATACATTGTATATGTGCCTCAAGATATCAACCAAGAAATCATAAAGAATTTGGTAGGTAGAGTCCAAGCCTTAAATTATCTATATTTTACTAGAGATAAGCTAGACCCTAATTGTATTGTTCATAATAAAACATTATACATCACAATACAGTGCAAAAACATCTTAATAGCAAAGTATTAATTGATAATTACTCGACGTTAAATGTATTACCAAGACACATGATGAAGGTGATGCATGTCTATGAATCACGTATGAAGCTAAATATCATGATGGAAAGGGTATATGATGGCTCACCAAGATAGATAATCAAGAATTTGGAAGTAGATTTGTATGTAGGATTGAAAGTGTTCTTGGAGATACTAAAAGTGATGGACATTCATCTTTTCTATAGCATATTATTAAGGGCTTGGATTCATGCGACTAGGATAGTAGCTTCATCATTGCATCAATGCTTGAAGTATATCATAAACAAGATGTTAGTAATAGTCAAAACTAAAGAGACAATTTCCATAAAAAGAAATGTGGTTATACTATTCATAGAAGCAGAAGATTATAAAGAAAAAGACATTAACTTTTTTTAAATCATGAATAATGAGCAAATTCTTGAGAATACCTTACAAAGAAAGACAAAAAAATCTAGAAGCATCAAGGATGACAAATAATTGCTTCCTCAAACATGGGATTTTCTTCAAACTTGATCCTATCACTAAAAAGTTAGAATGAGTCAATTTGATGAAAATAAAATGTGTTGAATTTAGCTAAAAACATATGACTATGAGCAGAATATAATGATTAAGAAGAAAGCAAGAATGACAAGAATCAAATTAAAGGAACCGAAATAAGAGGAGCTAACAATCTCACCACACCGAACAACTTTTGTAACACCCCACACTTTTCTAATGTGATAACACTTTAGACCATTGATCATACACAAAAATATTTAGGTAATATATATATATATATATATATATATATATATGGAAAGTCTCATCAATCTTTCAACAAACTTATAAATGTACACATTTTACTACAACCCTTGATAATTCACATCCACATAGACTGTTTAAAAGTTTTTTTAAAAAAACAACTACAAATGTTTTTTTTTGTGTAGTATTTGGTCACTTAGGGAGTTTTAGAAATTATCATCCTTGAAGTAGTTTACCTGTGACATACACTGGTAAATATTCTTTGAAATTAAACCATATCAAACATTTACAATATCTCAATTTCTAATGACTAACCATTATATGATAAAAATTCATTTCATAGATTTTTCTTTAAAAACATTGATCTTATATCAATTTTGACATTATAAGCTTCTCACCAATCCCATATAAGTTTTCTTCCCATCTTTTTATTCATCATATTATCATCCTTATATCATGATGATTGTGTTAATTCATAATTTGATTTAATTAGTCATTATACAAATTATTTCATCCATTTTTTTAAAATTGATTGGTTGCATACAAATACTTTAATATAGTGTTCCTTATTACATTGAATCTATCTTATAACTCTTTCAATTAATGGATGTATTCCATTGATATTAAAAATATTATTTTGCTACAAATGGGATTTGTCCGATAATTTATTCCATCAAAACTTATAAGTCATGATATTTTTCCTCTCTCGAACACCTTTAATTCATGCTATTATAAAATTGTGTAATCATGTCTAATTTGCATCAGTATTTAATTCATATTGCTTTTTTACTTCCATATCATTTATCTCAACTTTAACAAACTCTATCTAAATTCCTCAAAACACCTAATTGACTCTTTTAGTTATTTGTTTCAATGATATTAATTTTATATACTTTTTTTTTGTGTTACATTATTCTTCAACTCAATTATCCTTCATTCTTGTTAAAATCATCTTTCAATATTCATTAAAATAAATATTTTATGTCTATTTATGACTATTTTTGTTAATTTCCTCTTATATTATTTCCATGTTCATTTCTATTATTCATGCTTTCTCTCAAAATCCTTCATTACTCGTTCAATACGACATTGGCTTTGACTTTTGATAAATGGGGATTGGATGTCATTGAAACAATCAATCCAAAGGCCTCCAATAAGCATAAATTCATCTTAATGATTATTGAATACTCTACTAAATAGGTAGAAGCTAGTTCCTAGGCACAAGTGGTTAATAGTGTAAGAAGGATATGATTTGTCATTACAATTTGCCTATGAAATTGATAAGTAATAATGCTTCAGATTTCAATAGAAAACTAATTGTTGAACTATACACCAAGTGAAAGATTAAGATTTATTTTCTCCTTATAGACCCAAGATGAATAGTGTTTATTAAGGCAACTAACAAAAATCTCAATAAGATCATCTAGAAGATGATAGTCACGTATACAGATTAACACGAAATGTTTTTGTACACATTTCATGTATACAAACTATATTTTAAACTTCTACGGGTGCAACCTCTTAAATTTTAGTATAAAGATGG
Source organism: Salix arbutifolia (assembly GCA_025169955.1). Lineage (NCBI taxonomy): Eukaryota > Viridiplantae > Streptophyta > Magnoliopsida > Malpighiales > Salicaceae > Salix > Salix arbutifolia. The sequence goes on along the minus strand of CM045917.1, from coordinate 9,197,605 downwards.
AGGCGGTGATCCTTTAGAAGTAAAGGTTCTAATGAGTGTAGAACTTAAAGAATCAGAATGGGAAAAACTAAAATTTAATAAATTGAATCTAATCAATGATAAGAGAATGACAACAATTCGTCATCACTAGTTATACCAAAGCATGGGTATCCAAAGAATGAGACCTTGTATTGAATAAGATCTTGTCAATACAAAAGAAGATCAAAGCAAATAAGCATCAAACTATAAGAGACTATATGTGGTAAAGAAAGCGTTTTTCAAATTAGCTTTAATATTGACAAAAATGGACAAAGAAAATTTACCTAAACGTGTAAACTCCAATGTTGTAAGGAACTATTATGTATATGTACTATCAATAAATCAATAGAGATCAAAGTTTGCAAAGGAGTTATTTGGTGTATTTTCCTCTATATAAACTTTTAAAAAAAAACCTATATGATCTCATAGGCTCAAAAAACCTTGTTTTAGTGTTTTCCTAAAAGGTCAAAAGTTTTTTTATCAAAGTTATAAGTACAAATTCAAAATCCAAATTTATGTTTGTATTTTACAAATGAAATTTGAAAATTCAAGTGATCTCCTAGTGATGATGGGTAAAAAAGGTTTTCTTTTTTTATAACAATCATCCAATGCTTTTTTTAAGAAAATTGATTCTGGATTTTTCCCAATTTCATTTTTCAATTTTTCATTTTCCCAAAAAGAGTTAATATGATATTATTCAATTTTTCATGACTTGTCAATGATATTGCAAATTTTTATGAAATTATTAACAATTTTTTTCTATTTTTGTGTTCCCAATATGAAATAATAAGAAATAAATGATTGCTCAAGAACATTTATGAAAATAAAATTACATTTTAATTTTAATTTTAATTTTAATTTTTCGATGAAATGTTTACATTGTTTTATAACATTTTTTTATTTTTTTCCTTCAATCACATAAAATATTGAGAAATTGTCTTAATTTTCTTAGGAATTTGCCTTTTAAATTATGATAGGTTTTTATTCTAAACACAATGCTTACAATATTAAAAAAAAAAAAAACATGTTTTCATCCAAACAATAAAAAATGCATCAATAAGGAAATGAACTTTAAGTTGAAGAATTACATTTCTCCTCACCATTTTTTTCATTCTCTTTCCTGCAAATATTTATCTTTATAATTATTTGATTAAATAAAAATAAATTAAAAAAAGGTTATTAAACCTAGTTAGAACCATTATATTTAACATGGATTGAAGGTTAACCCTATTTAATTTAGATCAATCCAATATATCACTATTCTAATATATTTTTTATATGAAAAAAATTAAGTTTCAATGAAGTGAGTTGTGTCACCAAGTCAACTAGATCTAGATCAACTTTCATCTTATTTAATTTAAAACCTAGCCTAACTAGATTACAAAGCACATAAACTTAACACTATTAATTTTATTTCTAAGTGTTTGTTTGAAAATATAGTTGAGATTGCTTTTAAATTTTATTTTTTTAGAAATGCACCAACATGATATTATTTTATTTTTAAAAATCATGTTTGATATCAGCACATAAAAATAATCTAAAAACATGATTTTTTTTTAATTTAAAGTAAAAAATAAAAAAAAATCAATGTTTCCAAAAACACTTTTGAAACACAATGTCAAACACCCTAAAACATACATAAATATAAAACTGTTTTGCTTCATAAGCAAACAACTCCCTTGGCTTTGCTCTCATTTTATGCACCGAAAATCTAAGGTACTTATGATTGTTAAGTTTTGCGAATAAAAATGCTATTCAAGCTTATAAAATAACACAAATTTAGATTCAACAGTTAAAAATTAAAAGACCAGGACTTAATTAGAAAAACAAAAAAGTTGAACTTATTTTCAAGAATTGCCATAAATAGACAATCTTATCGAAGTTAACCTCCTAGTCAACTCAGGACCCAGTTAAGTATTACATTTACCCAGTTAATAAATTCTGTTTTAATTAGTGATTTCGCCTCACAATCAGGACAACAGAAAACAACGCAGAAAATCACAAGCATATTATACAAAAACTTCCAATAAAGTCTAAGAAAAGATATTTCAAAAGTCGATATATTAAACCCTGTACATGCCAATGCCAGTGTTCCATGCATAGAAACATAAAAGTTGGAAGGAAACCCTATCCATAAGGAGCATAACTTTATAACTTCCTATTCTTTTTTACCATTTCTCACATTTAAACAAACCGAAAAAGAAACGGGACAGGAAAGATAATAAGACGCCTGGAAATGCCTAGATAAAATCTGGATCCCTCCCCATCGGTGAAAGGTCCGGATGAATATTGCTCCCAGGCCTTCGTGGACCTCTGCAAGACAAATAAAGCAGAAAAATTAGATGCTTGAAGCTAATGTCTGACCATAAACCTTGAACAAATTCTATTGGTAGGCACAAGAAGCCAAAAACTTAGGACACCAAAATGAAGACCAAACAAATTTAGAACATAGGTTATTTGGGTATGGTTATATGTTCATACATAATTATGTGCAACTTCTGATGTTCTCTCTCTGCATGTTTGCTTAAAATGTGATTTGTAAGTTGCACTATCTACTTGTTTTCATACACAACCAAGCAACTAATTTCATTCAATTCTTTATTAGCTTTATCTCTTTATTTTTATCACCAAATCACATGCAAATGTGACAACATGCCACTCCTTCACCACTCATATCAACTCATTCTGTTTTTTAGAAAAATGTTCATTCATATGAACAGATATCGTGCTTACAGAACAGCCACCCTTGCAGGTCCATTAATTCTTGATACCATGCCAAGGCTGGCTCCAACATCTGGTTTTTTGTACGAGATGATGGATCACATAGAGTCTATTTAAAATGCTTATATGACTCTTCGTACACAAACTACAGCATGGAGACAACTTTGATCCATGGATCAAATTCTTTTAAACATGGAAAAGATACGAGTCAAAATATGAGCAAACTTGGTCTGTAGCAAAATATGAGTCAAAAAAAAAAACGAGTCAATACTTTGGTCTGTAGCAAACACATTGTAAACAAGGTCCTTACTATTAAGAACAAAACCAAAACTGGGGTTTTTTTAAACCACACCCAACCAATAACTTAAAAGAAATCCAAATTAACTGAATGGTCTTGATTTACTGCAGTAATTCAGTTTTCATCAGATAATGTTACTGTCTGTTTTGTTATTCTTAACAAAGATTAAGAAAGTAAATCCCAAATGGGCTTTGGCAGATGTAAAACAATCAATGTACCTGGTAAATCGATTGGGCTCAAAACCAGGTACCCCAGGAGGGCCAAAAGGATCAAACCGAGCACCTGGAGGAATGTCCCTGCATGCAAAAATTCACACAATATTAGTTCTGATGATGATACCATATTATAGCAGAGTGAGGGAGAGGGAGAGGGAGATCTCACGGTCGTCTCCCAGGGAAACCAGGGTCATCACCAAATAAACCAGACCAGCTAGGATCATCAGGCCCTGCAAACACATTGTAAGAGTAAGCAATGCCGAAATAAATGAAACATGCCTGTTTATTGCTTCATTAATTGCAACTGAAAAGCACAAACCTATAAGCATGCCCCCACCTCTGCCAGCCCTGAAAGGCAGTTCAACAAAATATATAATTAAAATTGAGAATTAAAATGGTGTGACAATACCAATTAGTGAATACAAACAGCTAATTTAAGATGCATACCCTGGTGGATACATTCCAGCTCCTAGTCCAGGATAAAGGTCGCTCATTGGATTAACGGGAACTGGAGGAACTACATATCTGAAACCCAAATCAGAAAACAGAAAGTCAATCCTAATAATAGCGGGACTGAAAGAAACTGCCTCCAGCAGGAAACTTGAGCAAACCAAGCAGATAAAAAATGAAAACCTAATCTAGGATACTTGAAAGATAAACATCACTTCTTTAACATATTACGAGCTGAAGAATCACACAGCATCGATAAATATTAGTTTTATATGGTCAGTCATGTCATGAATACAGACACGGCAACAAAGCAAACAATCTTCGATACAAATAACAATTAAAGTTTTTCATAAATGTTGTGGCATTAACTTTGCTCCTAAAATTATAATTCTTGTATTCAAACATTGTATGAGCAAATTAAAATCTAATTAAGAAAAGTCCTGTAAGGAGGGGGATAAACTGAACAGGAGGAAGAAAAACCTATAGATGAGGGCCAATTACTTAGAGAAAATTGAAATTATGAAAGACAACCCAATGGTAACGGGCTAGAAAAATCTTAAATAAACAAGTTTTAACAATCTTAATTCATCATAGAATGTGTTCATAAACACCAAGAAACCATTAACAAAAAACTAAAAAGAGGAAGTATTTTTTTTCAATATTAATTCCATCTTTAAGACATTACATTTATTGGAGATTGAGCTTCGTAAAAAAAAATTACTTTACTTTTTATGTAGTTATCCTAGTCTCATGACTCGAAATGCGGGTTTGGCTAGATGACTCAAGATTTTTTCTTTATCTAGTTGAATTTTTTTTTCATTTTATCATTAAACATTAGGTTAATTAAAAATTAAGGTTTATGATTTGTTTTGATTTGCTTTCTCATCTCATGATTCAGGTCACAGGTTTAATAGGTTAACCCAGGTCGATTCAAATTGTTGTCATTTTTCTAATCAATTTTTCAATTTCATTTACATCCTTTAACATTAAATTTATGGGGATTGAGCTTTATCATTTATTTCAATTTGTTTTCAATTGAGTTATTTTGGTTTCATGATCTATGTTGTGGGTTTCAAAAGTTAATTTGAATCATTATTTTGTTTTTTTTTTAAATGGCTTTTTTTTTAAATTTATCCTTTAATATTGGGTTTATTGAAAATTAATCTTCATAACTTATTTTAATTTTTTTTAATCATGTTATCATGCTCTGATGACTCTGTACGTAAATTAACATATTAACCTAGATTGATCCAAATCAATTTGCTATGTTGTTTTAAAATTTATAAAAAAATCATCTTGAATATTTATTTTGAATCAATCTAAGATTTTATCAGTTGTCTTTGTTTCCGTTAAGCTAACTAGGTCACAATAGATCAATCCTCACAAGATTTAAAAGACATTCTACTAGAAAATACTTTAATAACATCTAGATATTTTTTTGTTAAAAAAAATTGATTTAACATATAACATAGCACGAGTCAATAATCTAGTAGTTATCTAAACTAAATAGTAAACAAAAATCATAGTAAAAAATATTCTTTTAACAATTACAACCATACTATATAACTTACCAAATAACTTCAAGACTATATTTACTAAACAAAAAATAAATAAAATTCCTTCTAATTATACTCAATTCCCTCTTTAGGAAGTCAGAATGAGAAAAGAGATGACAACAAGGAAGAGACACAACCCAAATTAATCGAGGTTGTCAATTCCGTTCATTCCATCCGAAATGGCCAGTATATCTCGTTTCAGTTTAGAAAATGGAACAAACCAGAACAAATTTTATCTCGCTTAGAATTTTGACCCGTTCAGAAATTCAACCCAAATTCCACCCGGAACGTTCCGGTTCTGTTCCGGCCTAATAGTTTTTTTTTTTTAATAATATATAGTTTTACAATATCAATCAATCTCTTAATCCAACTATTAGATTAAAATGAAAGTTTACGAGGAGTCTCTTGACATATTCATATATATTAGGTTAAACTTTCAGAGCAATCAGAAAATATAACAGCCTTACGAGATTGATGATGGCATTCTCATAATATTATCTAGATTCATAATTTTATTCAGAAAAATCATTTTATTGTCTCTTTTTTAAATTACTTTTTTCTCAATTTCATTATTAAACGAGTCTATTAGGAATTGAGCTTTATAATTTGTTTTATTTAAGGTTATCATGGTCTTATAACCCAGGTCACATTTAAAAGATTAACCTAGGTTGACCCGAGTTGATCCAATATATTATCGTTTCAATTTTTTTTTTAAGATATCAACTTGATTTTTTTTAGTTAAACTATAATTTTATTAATTTTTTATTTTATATTTGAACACATCATGTCGATCAAGTTATATTGGTTCAACTCTCATTTTTTTACTTATGTTTGAAATTTAAATTGTACAATGTCAAATAATTTTAATTTTGGATTTGTACTAAAATTTTGTTTGTTGAATTAATATTTTTAATTTTATATATATATATATAAACATAAATAGTACAACCCTGAAACGCCTCGAAACCAAAATATTCCATTCCAATTGAAAAAACAAAACATCAACCAAAATGGAATTGAAAACCTTGAAATTAATAATAGATACTCCATTAGATGCTCTAGAAAATAATGTATTGTTAAGGGTTAGCTTTCTTGGTTTTTTCTAAATAAAAATAAAAATGGCTGGTGTTGTGAACTTGGTAACATTGGTAATCAAAGCAATCATTCAAGGTGGCCCTTGCCTATAATGACCTCAAAATGCAATTTAAAGCAAGAATGCAAGATGAGTTCAGGTTTTGGTCCCCACCACGCCACCAAATAGTGTTTGATAACAAAAACCATGCACTGTCTGATGGTGCTTTCAAAAGGATAAAACAGTTTCAGATGGTATTTTTAGCTATATTATCTTCTTTGTAGTGAGACAATTAACTTGATCCATTATAATAGTTGTTTCTACTATTCTAGCCACACATGGATCTCACTTATTTTCCATTGACATGACCATAATTCTTAAGAAATGGCTTCAAAAACCTCCTTGACCATAATTCTTAAGAAATGGCTTCAAAAACCTCCTATTATAACATTTGTAACATCTTAAGCACTTTCTACAACAATCAAATACTTTTCTTGCAACAAACCTGTCTTCTTGTTTTTTCAAAGCTCACAGAAGTAGCAAGCCAGTGATATTTGTAGTAGTATTAGCAGGTTTCTATAATCCAGCACATGGAATAGAAGGTTAACAGCAGTTTTCCTCCTCTTTATACAACTACTTAATTGCCATAACTCATCAACTTTAAGGACAAGGTTTCTCATGCATATGAGGAGATTACTTGTACGAGCCAAGCACTTGCATTATATCATAAAAAATGTAAGCCACAAGAAAAATCCAAGTTCAGGACAGTAGTGATCTAGGGCTTCAGCAAGAAATTTTCTCATAGTTTCTCATACAAGTTAGAAGATTAATTGAATGAGCGGACACATACAATATATCATAGCAAATGAAAGTTGCAAACGAAATTTAAGATCATATGAACAGCAGTTCCCTATGGGAATGAAAATTTCATGGATACAAGTAACCCAATATGAGAAAGGTACAGTGATGGAAAGAATAACATACCCTGGAAGAGGAATTTGAGGGCTAGCAGGTCCATAAAATCCGACACCAGGTTCATTATTCTGCCTTGATCCCTGCCTTGCTTCTCCCCTACAAAACACAGCAAATCAATACAGAAAAGCCAAGTCAATAGATGGCTTGGCTACCCTTATGAAGAATTTTATCATAGAGATGTTTTAGAAAATGAGTTAGCAACTAAGAAATCGAATTAATGCAGTCAAAGTAAATATTTAAATGCTAAGATTGAGAAAAACAAATTAAAAATTCGGCAGCAGAACATTTGAAATTTCAACCAAACGAAGCTAAAGTACAAGTACAGTGTGGCATGTAATAGGGAAAAAGGCTAAGCAGTCAAATTAAAACAACAGCAACAGGCATCATAGTTTGTTAAATGCAATGAATTGCACAAATATCCTTAAACAGAATAGGAGAGATCAATTACCCATGACGGTTGCCTGATGAACTCGCTTTCAAAGAAGAAGTAGAAGGGCCATCCAATTTAGATAAAATCTCTTCATCTAGTTTCTTAACAAGCTTTTCCAAGTTCCTATATTGCTCCGAGTAATTTGTACCTTCATTCTCCGCAACATAATCCCCAACACTACAACGGTAATCAAATTCAAAACCCTAACCCTAGAATACCAAAATAAAAATTTATATATAAAAACTAAAAGAAAACCCTACTCGATTTCGAGATTGACCGGCTCTGAAAGCCCATCAGACATGGCACTAACCGCCAATTTCCCGTTCATAGCCAAACACTTCATTATCATCCTCTTTCCTTCTTTATCAGGATTTACATACACAAATGCATATTCTCCATCTACCTCATTCCAATTTTCAGTTCCTACTTCATCTATAACAGAACAGAGAGTGAAAATTACACAGAATATAGATATAGATATATCAGGATATACATACACGAATGCATATTCTCCATGTACCTTATTCCAATTTTCAGTTCATGCCTCAACTATAACAGAGTCAGAGAGTTATGAGGTAGGAACTGAAAATTGGAATAAGGTAGATGGAAAATATGCGTTCATGTATGTAAATCCTGATAAAGAAGAGTGTGTGTGTGTGTTAATTTTTCGTTTTATTAATAGCAATTAACCAAGTCGAAGAAAAATAATTGAGAGCTTACTAGTTGACGGAGCGGAGAGGGCAGCAGATTCGGAGAAGGCGGCAGGACCAGTGGCTGTGAGAGCGTAGCCACTTGCGAGGAAAGCGGCGTGAACAGCGAAAGCGACCTTGTCCTGCTTGATTTTAAAGGAAGGTCTCGCTGCTCTAATCACAGCCATCACCGATTTCTCGTTCGCCATTGTTGCCTTGAGACTGGAAGACCAAAAGATCGACGGATTGGTTCTGTTGTGGAGGGAGGGAGTTTTCAAGATACTGAGAGACGATCGCGATATATACCGGGCGGTGGGCGCGTGTCGATTTGGCTTTGAGGACAAGCCAACTTTTATCAGAAGGACGCATCAGTCCTCCTTTTAAGTTTTATCGTTAAATCTAAATATGGTTTGTAATTGTGTTTTTAAAGTATTTTTAAAAAAAAAATGTTTATATTTTTATTTTAAATTAAATATTTTTGGTGTTATTGGATTATTTTCACATGATAATATCAAAAATAATTTTCTCAATTATAAATTAATATTGTAATCAAGAAATTAATACATGATTATTTTCCATTAGAGTATCATTCACCAACATTTTAATAGATATTCAAACTCAATTATAAAAATAACCTACATTTAATCCCTTTGGAATACCCATGAAATCACTAGCATCTTTCATCTCATTCTAAATTTTTAATTGAAATCATACATTAATATCGAAAAACATCTTAAAAAATTCCACTACCAAATCATTTGTATCACCAACTATCCTTATCAGGTAACAAATAAAAACTTTATTTATCCACAGGGTAATTATGTCAATACTAATCCACCCTATTATTATTATTTATCTCCGTAACCGAGGTCAACTAAAAACTTCTAACATGAATGTTGATATCAATACTTTACTCATTGTCCATGACAAAGCCATATCATCCCAATTTCTTATAATAGCCAATTATTCTCAACACAAAGGTCTAAGATGCTCTATCATCTTATGACAACAATTCCATAGATATCTCATACCTCTTAACCCTATTAATCTCATCAAACAACTATTTGAAATGCATCATTATTGTAAGAGCATCAATATTCTCATATTGTGTGTAAGGCTCAAATGACATACTATCTAACATCACACATGTAGCCTACTTACTATCATCAATATAACATTGATATTTTTGTTTGGCATTACATTTCAAAAGCATTTTTGAAAAAAAAATTATTTTATTTTTATTTTTTACTTTAAATTAAAAAAAATAGTGTTTTTAGATCATTTTGATGTGCTGATATCAAAAATAATTTTAAAAAAATAAAAAAAATCATTTTGATGCATTTTTTTAATGAAAAACAATCGCAATCACAATCCCAAACAGTCACTTAACTTCATTATCAACATCCTCTTAAAGGAAAAAAGAAATTGTATTTTCAAGAACATATAACATTCTTATATTTCAGTATTGTTGATTAATAAGCTAACTTACTGATTTCACAATTACAACAGTTGAAGGAGAAGACACTAACGAAGGGAGATGAAGTAGAAGAGGTTGATATTACAGCTGAAGGCAAACAGGAAGAAGTGTGTTTCTAATAGGATCAAATCAGTTGTAATTCAGTTAATTGTAACTAATTCTAGCCTAGGAAGAGAAAGTCAATTTGAACTCTCTTAGGTAGTTATCAAATAGTTACAAAGTAGTTAACACATGCAATCAATCCAGTTAACTACACAAGAAAGAAAAGAAAACATCTTTCTTACATTGACAGTATAAATAGACATACTGTCGAGCACTTTGTAAGCAGAAAATATGTACAAGAAATTCAATAAAAGAGAAACTTATCTCCCTATCTCTCTGTATCTCCTCTTTAACAATTCATTCATCAAATCTCCAAATTAACAATACCTGCAACAAGAACAACAAAATTATTGAATCAAAAGACAAAAATCAACATGGTATCAGAGTTGGTTTATTGATCCAGAGAAAGGGTGTAATCTGTGAAACTTGAACTAACAAAAGAATGGTGAATCCAAGCTCGGGAGACCTAAGAGCTCCACAATTCAATGGAGCAAATTACGATTTCTGGATAGTAAAGATGGAGACCATACTCAAAGCATACGATCTATAAGATATAGTAGAAGGTACATTACCTCAGCTTCAACAAGATCCTGAAGCAGAAAGTAAAGCTACAGGAGAAGGAAGTGAAGCTGAATTACTCCAGAAGAAAAGCATACTGCCACAAGAGAAAACAAAATCAAGAATGCCAAGCACTGAGCATCATTCAAGGAGCACTTACAGATGATCTATTCCCAAGGATCAGAAATGAGAGATCAACAAGAGGAGCATGAGAGATTTTGATGAGAGAATTCAGAGGTGATAAGAAGGTAAGAGCAGTAAAATTACAAGCTATAAGAGCAACTTTTGAGTATATGAGAATGCTAGAAGGTGAAAGCTTAGATAACTATCTAGCTAAATTCTTTGAAACTATGAATGATTTGAAATCACTTGGAGAAGAAGTTAGTGAATCAAGAATTGTGCAGAAACTATTGATGAGTTTGAGTAGAAAATATAAGTCTATTGTGTCCATTATTAAAGAGACTCGAGACCTTGATGTCCTTAGAATTGAAGAAGTCATAGTCTCGGTTAAAGTCTATGATAAAAGGGAAAATTTGCATGATGAAAGGGACAAAAATGCAGGGACAGAAGGAGCCTTCAGCAGGCTTAAGATTGGGAACAATCAAGGCTATAATTAATAGTAGAAATTACAATTTTATACCTATAAATAATCAATTAAAGACTTCATTGAATAAAATTGTAATTTCTACTATTAATTATATTCTAGTCCTTACTTTCTAAAAATTATTTACAATCAATTCACACTTGATTAGTTATTCTATTTTAATTTATTATCAATTCAACAATTGATTGATTTATATTTGAAGATCAAGTATAATGTCTAGTAACCTATCATGATCCCCTAAATATTAGAAATGTCATAAGTGAATGGTTTAACCTTTTAGTGACAAATTTTTTAAGTTTAATTGTTAATCCTTCATCAATAATAGCATGATTTAGAAATTATAGCATGAGGTGTGTATACTATGTCAAATTATTTATGTTTACAATACCATAGTCATTGATTCTTTGAATAATATTAGAAATTCTTTTCAAATCTCATTTCATCTTACGCAAGGATATACAATTAATTTTATTTGAAAAAAGATAAAATATTTTTTCTAATTCACATAGGGTGATGGGTCGTCTCTTGATTATAAATACCTTCATATAGTTTATGTTACACCCAATATTTTCTCATTTGTTACCTTTAATTAGGACAACATGTAACAAAATCAAAATATAAAAATTTTTATATAAAATAAATTTGGTGATCTCAAGTCTAAAGATCACTTACACAACCATCACATGAGTTTTTCATAGACACAACTAATCTCTTCATATAAAATTCTCATGTGGGTAAGTTCAATGCATATGTCATATAACAAATACCTATATAATAGTTGTAGGTATTCATTATACCTTAGTTTATAAGAGCAATTACTTCCTTTCATAAGAAAAAAACACATAATATATAGTATAAAACTCCTATGCGGGTAAATTCAATGTACATGTCATCTAATATGCACCTATATAATAGTTGTAGATATCTAATATACCTTAGTTTATGAGAACAACTACTTCATTTCATAAGCAAAAAAACATAATATATAATAGTCTCAACAACTTTAATTAATATTCAATCTTAATAGATCTTTGATCATAAATGTCTAGGAATAATGCTTTAATGCAATAAAAATCTCATTATTATAAGAACTTTACAATTCATTTTGTAAAGTATTTGTCCTAAGAACTTTATATTTACTTTAGATTAATTAATCAAATATCTATTAATTAATAAAATGTTTGATTTATATTAAAAATAAATGAAACTTTATTGATAAATTAAATTGATTTACATGAACAAAATAAATGTCGTATTTAATCAACTAATTGACTACAAGATATATACACTAAGAATTTCCTCCCTATTATCAGTTTTGATTTTTTAATTATGAACACTAAATACGTTTATTTTATTTTATTCTATTCTATTCTAAACCAAATTAAGTAAAACTCATAATTAATACACATTTGTCAATAAAATGATCTAGCATATTTAAGGGTCTGCACAAATATTTAAACCTTGCTTATTTTGGCACTTAGAAAGCGTTTTTATAAAAAAAAAAAAATTATTTTCTTAGATTGTGTTGAAATCTTAATGTTAAAAATAAATTTTAATAAATAAAAAGTGTATTATCTTAATATACTCTTAAGAAAACAATATTTTAAACGGTAACTATCGTAACTTCAAAAATACTTTTTAACTTCAAGCGACAGCCACAGTGCCCGGCACTGGTAACGTACGTGGAGATACTTTTTATTACTTCAACTTGAGATTGAATTAAAGAATAAGAATGTTGATGCAGATTTAAAACAAAAATATGTTCATTTTCACTGTCATAAACCATATCCTTCGGAATATTAACGTTTATTTTCTTTAAAGTGTTGAATCACAAGATGTTTTCTTCCTATGATATACCTACACTACAAGACAACTCTTGATAACTTGACTCAAGAAGTGGCTCCTCCTGCTTTATGTCTGCCAGTAGCTCTAATGTAGCAGAAAACAGCCACGAGAAACGTGGTGGCAAGACCCCCAAGAATCACACCGCCCCCAGCTACTGACTTATCCGCTGAATGATGATGGTTCGGAAGGTGATTAGCTTGCACTTGGATGCTAACGCTCTCTTCAGCGCTGCTGGCCTCAGAGGACGACTTGGTTTGGTACAAGGGACTGGCTTCCCTCTTAGAATGAACGTTTTCCGGAGCTTGGTGGGGAGCCATAGATGGGCTAGGTCCTGGGGCCACGACGGACTGGACCATTTTCCGGTGATGGTGTTTTCCGAGTTTCCTAATCATGGGCTCGTATAGATTCTGAGTGGGAGCTTGTGGGTAGGAGGAGGATGCAGTGCTAGACTGGACCATGGTTTGAACCTTTTCACTGGCCATTGCTAGCCCTAGAAAAGCATCTGCTAAAGCAAGGCAAAGAAGAAGTTGAGCCATTTTGAGGGATTGAATAAATGTTTTTAGATCTATGCTTGATCTTTGGAGGTTGTGGAGGCCAAGTAGAGGCCTTCTCTATTATATATAGGAGGAGATTGTATGAAAAGGAGATCCAAGCGTGTGGTGTAGTGGAAATTTCCCTTGCTATATAATTCCACTGATAATTATTTTAATTAGATTATCTGTTGCTATTAAGTTGTCTGTTAAATAGGAGAAACTTAAGGGATATACACGTGGAAGCATTAAGATATTGGAAACTCAATCAAGGGAACATGATCTCTAACATGTTTATTTGTAGAGCTGTAATGAATTTGCTAGCTGGTTTTATTTGAATTATTAAATAAATAATGTTTAACAAGTGATTATAGGTTCTACTTTCCAGGAATCTCCTTCGGAAGAGAAGATGGTCAGAAGTTGCTTAGGTTTATCAGGTGGTGTTGGATGTTTTGAATTGATGACAGGTGTCATCATCGGGAATATGCATGATAATTTAATTTGATATTTACCAAACGAAGTGAGTGTTTTCAAATTCATTTCTCCTTTAGTGAGTGAAAAAAAATTCAAAAATATCTTTGAGATGAAGTATTGTAGTCAAAAATATAAAAAACACTATTTTTTTAATTTGTAAAAATAATGTGTTTAAACATTAACTATTTTGTTTTTATATATTAAATTATAAATAATAGATATTCATCTGAATAGTCAAAACCTATGAAGAGAATATAAATTTATTATTTTATAGATAATGTGTAAAATATGGATATATATAAATTTATAATATTTGGAGGACAAGAATATATATTTTCATTTTGAGAGGATTATTTTGTAAGATTAGTTTTAGAAGCCATTTGGTATTGTGGTTGAAACGGCTTGAGAGGATTATTTTGTAAGATTAGTTTTAGAAGTCGTTTGGTATTGTGGTTGAAACGCCGTTTCAACCAAAAGCAGGTCAACAGGTGTTTGGTAACAACAAAAGGCAGTTTAATTTGCTGTGGACCCACCATAAAAATTGATCAAAACTAATTATTTGAAGAAGCAAAAAACTTATGCTTTTGCTGCTTCTCAAATTGTTAAGCATGGGCAAAAACACCATAAATAAATCGATTCCAACAACAATATTACCGTTAATATTTAATTCCCAAATAAACCCTCAAATCGATCATCTGTTTGTTGCAAACCCACCAGTATTGACCAGAGAGAAGAGAAGTAGAGGGAAAAAAAGATACTCGCAAATGCAAATCGATCATCTCTCTCTCGAGGGTCTCGATACTGGAAGGGGGACTGGTTTCATTCTGGAGATGGAGAAGTTGAGAGAGGGGGGAGGATCGGGGCTGGAAGGAGATAGAGAAGTTGAAAGAGGGGAGGGGCTAGATGGAGATGGAGAAGTTGAGAGAGGGAAGGGGAGGGTCGGTTATGGAGATAGAGAGGGGAGGGAAGGTAAGGGGCTGTAAGAAGATGGAGATGGAGATAGAGAGGTTAGGGGAGGTGAGGGGCTGGAACATAGGGAGATGGTTCTAGAGGGGTGGGGTGGGGGATGGTTATAGAGATGGGGGTTATTTATTTATTATATTTTTTAATATTAAAATAATATAAAAAATCTAAAAACTTAATTAAAATATAAATAAATATATTAAAAGATATCATAATATAATTTTTGTCTTGCAATTCTAATTTTATTTCAGATGATATTTTACCAGATGTTATTCCTCGATCAAATAGTCAAGAATCGCAGAGATCTTCACGTATGAATTTACAAATAGTTTGATGGGAGAATAAAAAAAAGTGTCTAATTTACTTAAATTATTCATTACATTATGAAATTATGATTATTACATACACATACATACATACATACATACATACATAAATGTGTGTGTATATGTTTATGTCATTTAAAGTAATTTCACAAGTTGAAAGCATTATGAAAAGGTTGGTAACCAAACATATGAAACTGCTTCTCATTAACCTCAAACTCAACCACAATTTTAACCAAACACTTCAAAAATTATTATGAACCGCAGCTAAAAGTGTTTTTCATGAAACAATTTTTTTAAAACCTTAATCACAAAAGCAAAAGCAATACCAAACACAACTTTAAAATTTAACAATTTGCTTTTGGAACTTTCAAAAACTTTAGAAGCGGTCTGGGCTACCTGTTGATTCATCCTGGATTGTCATAAGAGCAAATTATTTGACCACTGAAAATAGAGCATTTATGTGAATTTGGATCAAAATTGAGTAATCCATTGTCTTTGCCAATGGAGAACAAGGTATAGAGAACTTATGGTCTAAACATGTTTATCTATTAATTTAGCGTAGCCATATCGCAACTTGGTAGGTTGACTTAAGGAATGTTTGAAACATCTTATTTACAGGGGAGTATATAATCCAATAATAGGGTTACTTTGTTTTATTATTTACCAAGGGAAGAATAGTCTCTTTGTTTTAGCCTATATATCAGTGATGTAAATTTTGTTTTGTTTCGGCCGAAACATTTCGTACTAGTTAAAAAAACGAGATAAAATGACGTAGTTTTTACCTCGCTTAAAACTTCAGCCCGTTCTGGAAATTTTGCCCAAATTTTGGATGGAACGTTTTGGTTTTGTTCCGTCCATTCTATTTCGGCCAAATAGTATTGTTTTTAACTAATGAATAATTTTACAATATCAATTATATCTCTTAATCTAACTGTTAGATTGAGATGAAATTTTACGAGTTGTTTCTTTACATATTTATATATTTTATGTTAAAATTTCAAAGCAATCGAAAAATATAATAACCTTGTGAGATTGATGATGACATTCTCGTAATATTATACATGTTCATAATTTTGTTCAGAAAAATGATTTTATTATGTCTTTTTTAGATTAAATTGCATAATTCTAAATAATTTTATTTTTGGATTTGAATTATATTTTTTAATTAATATATTTAATTATATATATATATATACATATACAATACAACCCCGAAACGGCATGGCGAATCACTCCGAAACCGAAACATGCCATTCCAATTGAAAAAACAAAGCAATAACCAAAACAGAATTTACAACCTTGTTATTTATAGTCTTTTGTATTTAAATTAAGTAATTAATTAAGCATTGATGTTATTCATTAATGAAACCCTAACCTCCTCTCTTGTTTTTTATTCTCTTTATTTTGTTTTGATTGCTTAACATGATACCAAAGCATAATTTAATCTTGAACCTTTTTTTTTAGAGTGATCGTATAATTTGTTTAGTTTTTGCAATCTAGTATTTCCTTTTTCTTTGTGTGCTTTCTATTTTTTCTTTGATTTGTTCATTATGGTTGTTGAAAGAGATGATTCACTTCAGTCTGTAAGTGTGAGGTTAGATGGAATGAATTATTCATATTGGAGTTATGTAATGAAAAATTTTCTTAAGGGAAAAAAGATGTATGGATATGTTAGTAGAAATCCTGTAAATCATAAGAATACTAATAAAGGTTATGTTGTTTTCATAGATACGTGAGAAACAAACAATGCAAAAATATTACTTGGATGAACAATTATGTTGAGCCTTCCATAGATACACAACTATTAAAGTATGAGACAACAAAGAAAGTTTGGAATCATCTACAAAGATTATTTGCAAAGTAGGATCATTTGAAAATTACATACGAGGTCTTCGCTGGAATAATGACTATTTAGGAGTTTTATTCGATCATGATATATATCTTTGAGATAAATGGCTCTTATAGAATCAGTAGAATTAAAGGCATGTGGTGCCTATATTAACAAAGAGAGCAACAATGATTAATATAGTTTTAATGACCTTCCAAATTGTTCTCCAGTAATTATAATAAGCCTTACATAAAGGTTGCTTTTAATGAGTGTAGTTTTTATAAACAAAAGGGTCATTGGAAGACTTAGTGTTCTAAGCTAAGATAATAGGATCAAGCTTGAAAACCTAGTAGTAACTCACAATATAATGCTTATAGATCACCTCAGGGTTACAAACCAACACACTATAATAATGCAACAACAATCTCATCATATGTTTTTAATTGATCCTAGTAATTTGGTAAGCAGTTTTAGAAGTTTCTACTTACAACCACAAGGTATATATTTCTTCTTCCATAGGTAGTTGTCTCATAGTTCTTTAGGTATATCACATTTTAAATGGGTCTTGGATTCTGGCATTTTGAATCATATGTCTCCAAATTCTTCATCTTTTATGTCTGTCTGTTTTTTCCTCTTTTCATGTCATGATTATTAATGACACTTATATGCCCTTAACAGGTGTTAGTTCTATTATCGCACCTTACATGTCTCTCCTTAATGTTATTTCATTTTGAAACTCACATTAAATCTTGCTTTTATTGGTCATATGTGATTCTGGTGATTATTTATTCATATTTTCTTTTTATTATTATGTGCAGGATTTACAATCTTAAGAGCTTATTGAAACATGTTGTAGGGAGAAGGGACTATATATTTTGGATGAATTGAAAGTGTTAACTACTATTATTAGTGCTACCACTAATGTTAATATATCTTCATTTAGATTCATTCCTTCCTCTTCTAGTTTTTATTTATGGCATTCTCCTATAAGAAATGTTTCATCTTCTAGTTTGAGATTTGTTTCATCCACTAGAGGTTTAGAAAATTTATAAACGTGTGATATTTTTTATTGTAGTGAATGTAAATTGACAAAATTTTCAACTTTACCTTTTAATTGAAGTATTTTGTTTCTTCTTCTCTATTTGATTTGATTCATCCTAATATATGAATATCTTTCTCTATTGTCACAAAAGCAGGGTCTCAATATTATGTTTCTTTTATTAATGATCATACTCATTATTACTGGGATTATTTAATGAAACATTACACTAAATTCTTGTGATATATATAGCCTTTTGAGCTATTATCAAAACTCAATATTCTAATGTTATCAAATGTTTTAGGTGTGATCATCTCTAATAAATGTCATGAGTTGCTTACCTTAGATGTAATTGTTAATCAAATTTCATGTATAAATTCCTCTAAGCAAAATGGTGTTGCTGAAAGAAAATATAGGCATATTATTGAAACTTCTCATTCTCTATTATTGTTTGCTTCAGTTCCTAATGAGTTTTTAGGTGAAGTTGTTCTTACTGTTGTAAGTTTGATTAATATAATTTCATTTTCTCATATTTTAGATTTATATCCTTTTGCAAAGTTGTATAGGTATACCCTTGATTATTCTTTCCTTAGAGTTTTTTGTTTTACTTGTTTCGTTCTTCTTCCTTATGTAAAACATAGAAAGTTATCCTCTCAATCTATTATTTGTGTATTTCTTGGTTATAATAAAAGTAAAAGGAGGTATCGCTATTTTGATCTCATAACTCAGAAACTTATATGTCTCGTCATATTATCTTTTTAAATGATATACCTTTCTTTTCTATTCCATCCACTCCTCATGTTGATCTGATTCATATTGATCATTTTCTATGGATTTTGATAGTTTATCATCTTAGGTTCCTCGTACCTCAATTACCATTCCTCATGTTAAACTAATTCGGACTAATCGTTCTACAGGTAATGATATTTTACTCTCTAGCACACTTGAAGCACCATTTTCTTCTACGATCCTTGTGCTTCGTCTGAGATTATGGATCCACCTTTATGACAATCCATATGCATTCGTAAGTCCACACAGTTACTAGATTTTTCTTATTCTATTATTCTGTCATTTACTTTTTTTAGCTTCTAATCATTGTCTCTCTAAGCTCTCTTCCTATAAAGAGGCAATTCTTAATCCTCTTTGGTAGCAAGTTATGGATGAAGAATTTTCTGCTTTGTATAAAATAAATACTTGAAATTTGGTTCCTCTACCTTCTAGTAAGAATGTTGTTGGTTGTCGTTGGGTGTATAAGATCAAGATTGATTCAGATGGATCTATTGAGCGATACAAAACTAGGTTGGTTGCGAAAGGATACTCTCAATAATATAGTATGAGTTATAAGGAGATATTTACTTTAGTTGCTAAAATGACTACTATTTATACTTTTATTGTAATAACTTTGGTTTGTTAGTGGCATCTCTTAACTCGATATTAAAAATGCCTTCTTGAATGGAGATATTCAATAAGAAGTTTATATGGCTCATTTTCCTAGTGTTTCACATGATTTCGGTTATGCTTGCAAGCTCAAGAAAGCATATATGGTATCACACATACACTTTATGCTTGGTTTGAGAAATTCTCTATTGTGATCACTTTCCTTGGATTTATGTCTAGCAGTCATGATTTTGGTCTTTTTGTTAAGAGCACTGATGCAGGTTGTATCATTATATCTTTATATATTGATAACATTATTATTATTGGTGACTGCATTAACAATATTTTAGTTATAAAGACAGAGTTAACTAGACAATTTGAAATGAATGATTTGAGAGGGTTAAACTTACTGATAATAAGACTATAGATACTCCAATTGAGGTTAACGTTCAATATTCTTCTTCTTATGGTTTACTTTTCCAAATCCTATTTTACGGTATCTTCGGGGTATAGTCTTTCGAGTCTCTTACTTCCATTCACCTCTTCCTTGGAGCAATGTGCATACTCTAATGCTGATCATGATAGTGATCCTATGGATCACAAGTCTCTGATTTCTATATCTTTCTAGGTGATTATTTTATTTCTTTGAAGAGCAAGAAATATTATGTTGCTTTTCAAATCTTCAATTGAAATAGAGTATCATGCTATAACATCCACTACCAAAGCGATTGTTTGGTTACATTGATTAATTGTAGATGCTGGCATTTCTCTTTCTCAACTCATTTCTATGTATTGTGAAATCCGAAGTTATATTCAGATTGCTAGTTTTTCATGAACGAACCAAAACATTGAGATCAATTGTCATCTTACTTGTCATCATCCCAAACATGACACTATCCATTTTCCTTTTATTTACTTTTCTTTGCAAATTGCAGATTTTTTTACCAAGTCATATTTTATTTTCGATTTCATTTTCTACTTGGCAAACTCTCGATACTTGTGGTTGTTGTATCATGAGTTTTAGAGGAGATGTTAAAATAATGAGATTACTTTGTTTTATTATTTATGAAAAGTAGAATAGTCTATTTGTTTTAACCTATATATAGTCTTTTTGTATTTAGATAAAGTAATTAATTAAACATTGATGTTATTCATTAAAGAAACTCAGGCCTCCTCTCTTGTTTTTTTATTTTCTCTTTTTGTTATTTTTTATTGTTATCAAATCCAATCCGATTCCTAAATCATTAGAAAACTGACTAAACGCAACATTAGGAATCTGATCTTTTTCTAAAAAGCGATTGGAAACAAGGGAAGAGTTCCTTTTTCATGAGCCTAGAAATTTTCTTCCCCGATTTTTGTCTTTTAATGAACTCATAACTTGTGAGTTATCAATAGAGAATTTAAGACAAAAGGGTTGAACAGGCCAAAATTAACATCATGCTGTCGACTCTAACTGCAAGAAATATCAGTTAGCAAATTAAATTTTTACAGGATCTATAACTCTTTCTTGCTGTCAAGCCAAATTCACTGTAATGCTATTACAAGCCTTTGGAATTTTACGCATAAATGTCTGAAACGAAACACTGATTCTGAATGAATTAAAATGGTTGGTGCGTGCAGTGATACATATTATGATTGAGGAGGAATATATGCATGTCAGCAAGTGATTGGTGTCATTGTGATTTTTGTACATAAATACTTGGTCAATAATATGGGAGCTTGGAAATCTATACTCATGGTGAGTGCTATGAGAACTTGAGACATGGTGATGGGGAGTTCATAATTTATTAAATACCAAGCTGCTATTAATGTATTAGCAGTTCAGAAGAATTTATAAATAAGTTGATGCCTGCTATATAGGAGGCAATCGACGTTTGGGACACCTTGGAAGCCGGAGACAGTAGCAGGTGTTAAAAATCATTAAGAAGGTAGATGCCGGTTCCCTGTCTCCTTCTAAACTAGAATTGCTTGCTGGAGATCCTATGCCAGCTAATTAATTAGTGATTGACAAACCCAGGGAGATGTTAATGTTGGTGATTTGCACGTGAAGTTGTCTCCGGATAAACGGAGCCCCGGCTCTTGAGTCCGGGCGCCCCCCATGACCTGTACAGAAGCCGGTGGTCAAGTAGTAGGCGGAAACTCATGGATCGAAATTTGAAAATTCCAGGGTAAATATCATCTTTTTGCATGATTTTTATGGGGTGTGCTAGCTAACAGTACAGTAGAGGGACACTGCTGAAACTTTAAAGTCACTTTTCCAACTTTTAAAACCCACAAGTTACAAAACCATCAATTTTCCTGATAAAACTCGATAAAGAGTACGCTTTTAGTGTTTTTTCCTTTGTGATCAAATGGTTGCGGGGCTTGGAAGTGGTTTTTTCTAGTATTTAATGTGAACCCTAGTGGAGTTATATTGAATTTGCAAACAAATATCATTTTGATTTAGGCTTTGGAATTGATAATTGAGTTTGACACAATAAACAACTTTTTCAAGGCACCAAGACTATACTAACAATCCCCACACATGGTCTTCATCTAGAGACAAACACAAGAATTGTAAAATCACAAAAAAGATTGATCAATTTTTTAAAGAGTACAGTTCAATTAAAACTAAACAAGAAAAAAAAATCCATACTCTATATGCTTCAATATACAACAATGAGTATGTATTCAAGTATAAAATTTAAATATTATAAAAGAATATTTGTATTTTTAGAGACAAAACCCTAAAAATTACCTAATGGGCTCACTTGGCCCAATTTAAAACTGGCACAAAATAACCCAAAACTAAATAAATGAAAAGAAAATAAGGGAGTGTTGCATTGATCATTTAGAGTTTTTAGGAGTGTTGCATTTGTATGCTTAGATGCCATTATATCCAACAACTATAGAGAAAGATGACAGCCTTGAGGAACTCTTTGATAAGTTCTAGCTAACAAGGGAAAATATAAAAAAAACTAGGAAGTCATTTAAAGCATAATCCGAATGAATTTCACATGAATATTGGTCTTAGAATCTTGTGGTATTTAAGTCGATACCTAGAAAGAGTTTTATGTTTTCTAAGCATAATCATGCAGGTATTATCAGATACTATGATTTAGATTGTGATGCATAAGATTTTAAAAAAGTTTAATGGTACTTCATTTTCATGGTAGGTAATCTAGTTTTAAGAAATAAAATATTGTTTCATTATCTAGCGTTGAAGAAGCTTAATACAAAACAATAGTATAAAATACCCTGGTTGAAGTTTTTAATGCTGACGTGATGACAAAGATCTTGTGATTTACATAACAAATCTTGAGTTCAAATCAGAATAGTATAAAATATCCCGTTTGAAGTTTTTAATACTGATGTGATGACAAAGAGCTTGTGATTTGCATAGCAAATCTTTAGTTCAAATCAAAATATATATTTTTATAAAAATCTAAAATAACTAGAATTTTATTCACTCTTCATTTTGTTTTAGGAATCATAAGTCACAAGTTTATATTTTTCTAATTAATTTCTTTGTATTCATAGGATTAGAAAAATGTAATTAATGAATTTCAAGTAAGTTTATATATAGATTTTTTTTTCTGAAGAGTACTACTGTAGTCTAAAACTTTTTAATGAGATCATTTAATTATTCAAAAATCGAATTTACCCCAAGTATTATCTATTAGAAAAACATTCGAAAACCACAAGCTCCTCCTCCTCTCCTCTCCCTTCACTGTATTTCCTTCGACTGCAAAAACTCCAAAAGAATCAAGTGTACTAAAGCCCTCAGTAATGTCAACGTCTCTCTCAATCCCAACGCACCTCTTCTTCTATAAAACCCTCTCTTCATTCCAAAACCCTCTCTTCATTCCAAAACCCTTGAGCCTCACTCTCCCTCGCAAAGCCACAATAATTCGAATGGGTGGAGGCCCTAGAACATACCCAGGAGGAGTCTCCAAGTGGCAGTGGAAACGAATGCAAAAAAGCAAAGCTAAACAACTCCTAAAGGCCAGGCTTTCTCGGGAGAGACAGATTTACGAAATGAGAAAAAGGGCAGAGCTCAAAGCTTCTGTTTCTGAATTAGAGCGTCCTTGGGAAGTTGTTCAGAAATCATCCAAGTTGTTTTCTGTTGGTGCTGATGAACAAGTTAAGGTTTTGGCCGACCGCTTTCAGAAACCAGGTGGGTTTGATTTGTGGAGTGAAAGTGATGGATCCCAGTTGTTTGAGACCCCTTATGGGGTTCCCTCCGCCCGGTTTTTTCCTAAAGGTGTTGTTCATAGTGTGAAACCTTATGGGAAGGTTTCTGCTTATGGGTTTGGTGAATTGAGTGTTGAAATGCCGGATTCTGAATTAGAAAGCGAAACTGAAAGTGAAACTGAAGCGGAAAGTGAATATGAGAATGATGGAATGTCCCTTAGTGGGGAATTAAGCAGGGATGATGAGGATGGGTCAGTTTTGAAGAGGGCGTATTGGGAGAACCCTGATGGAAAATTGAGGATGGATAAGAGGAATGCAAACAGTATTAGTTGTAAAACCAGGAAGAAGGGGAATAGGAGGAGATTTGGGAGTGCTTTTAATGCATGTGGCTCAGGGCTGGTTGGTTTTGAGACAAGAGTGGGGGGCACTTCCAACTACGATTCTGGTGGTAATAATAGGAGAAAAAATGGTAGTAGGATTAGTAAGACTAGAGGATTGCAGAATCGGTAAGATTCCATTTCTCATATGAGCTTGCAACGGGATGGGAGTTGTCCAAGTCGAGAATGGGAAGTTTGTTCTAGCTTTATATGCCATCAATGGGTTGTCAAGAAATTGGACTGGATATAGTGAATTGTAGTTGCCGTAATTGTACATGCTGTTAAATTGGGAAGCCCTGCTGTATTGTTGGTCTCATTGGAGTTTTGACATTATATGTGTGCTGTTGTGACAATCAGGTATTCATTGTCACATTTTTAATAATTGATTGATGCATAGATGTGTCTAATGGCTGTGCTCTGATTTACTGAGCTGTATATTGCCTCTTTCTCTCTTTTGCTGAAATAACAGAAGTTAAGAATAGTTTAGTATTTTTCACTTTTTATGTTTCCAAATAAAAAATGAATTCAATAGAGCCACTATGTACCCTTATAACTTCTGTAGCTGTTCCCTTGTCGAAAAAGATATGTGTAAATCAGATCAACAATTAATCTTTTATGTGTGAAATTTGCTAGGTTATCAGAGAGTGTAAGAGCAATAGCAAATACTGATGTTTTATTGTTGCAAATTGATAAAGATCTGTGGTAGCTGAGAGTATATTTGGCATTGTTATTTGTTAGCAATTGCATTTGTGTACCAAGCATGTTACCATGCTGTTTGGTGTAACATGAAACAGTTGACTTGAAATGATAATAACATTGATGTTCAAGAGTTAATAAAAGTTGAGCACGTTAGGTTTTCCGTTTAGAAAAGAAAAGAAAAAAGATGTTTATCCAGGTTTGGGTGTAATTCTTATTTGAAAGAAGAAATGAAGAAGCATTATTTGATTTTCGTGAACAGTCATCATATAGTAACTTTTCTGGCATTTTGGACATTGAATGTATTAGAAAGGGGAAACAGTTTCGGAGCTAACACCATTACTTTAAGATTGTGTGGAGAATAAATTTGGCTAAATTTGGATACTTTGTGGACACAGTTTAGGTTTTAGATTACTGTTTTGTATTGTGGTGGTTTAGGATTTGGAAAATAAGGGATTAATGGGGTTTAGCTAAAGAAAGTGTTGTAGGATTTTTGAGTTAAATTGGGGATGAACACAGAACACTGGTGAAATATGAAACCAAATCCATAAATTTCTAGAAAATATTAAAATTATTGGCGAGAATCGGATTCATTTGATTTTTGACTTCAACTAAACAAATAACTAGCAAAATTATCTTGTAGACAGAAACAAGTTTTTTGTTGTTTAGTCCACAAGGACATATTAATAGAAGTTTACAGAAACAGAAGGACACGTTCAATGTTTACAGAAACAGAAGAAGGAGAGTTCACTCTTTTCCATTTGCTTAGGATTATTATATACAACATTAGATGACTGAAGATAAGGATGATACATGAGATAGAGATGATACATGGTAAGGGATAAGATACACTTATATTTTTATTTTGAACCTAGTTAACATTATGGGATAGACACTAAAACTGTTTCTATCTGATATGCCCCCTCAAGATGGCCACGGTGAGAGAGACCGATCTTGTTTTTGAGAGAGTTGAACTGGGAGCGTGGTAGTGGCTTGGTTAGAGCGTCAACGAGCTGATCGTGAGACGAGACATGAGCGACACATAATGAACCAACTTGGACTTGAACCCGAATAAAATGAAAGTTGATGGCCACATGCTTCATTCTTGAATGGAACACTGGATTAAAACAAGTTGGGTGGCTCCAACATTATCACAGTAGATGACAGGTGCATAAGGTAAAGAGATGTCTAGCTCTGTTAAAAGAGAACAAAACCAATTAATTTCAGCAGCTGTAGTGGCAACTGATCGATACTCGACTTTAGTTGAGGAATGTGCAACAGTTTTTTGTTTCTTTGAATTCCAGGATATTGGAGTGCGACCCAAATATACAATGTAGACGCTGATGGAGGAATAATTATCTTTGTCACTAGCCTAGTCTGTGTCGGAGAATGCAAGAAGCTTCAATGAAGAGTTTTGAAGAATGACAACACCTTCATTTAACGACCCACACAGGTAGCGCAGGATATGTTTTATAAGTGCCCAGTGTTCAGTTATTGGTTGATGCATGTATTGTGATAACTTGTTGACTGCAAAGGTAATGTCTGGACGTGTCATGGATAGGTATTGGAGACGACCTACCATGTTTCGATACTCTGTTGGATCAGGGAAAGCAGTTCCAAAGTACAAGCTGATTGGAGGACTAGTAGGCATGGAGTTGAGACTGAATCTTGCCCTCGTCATGTTGGTCCTAGCAAAAAGGTCTTGAATATACCTTCGCTGGGAAAGCAATATGCCATGATTGTGAGGAACCACTTCAATGCCTAGAAAGTAGTTAAGAGACTCGAGATCCTTAAGAGAGAATTGGTGAGCAAGTTGAGTGATGAATTGATTAACAATGTCAGGTTTGTTGCCGGTGAGAATGATGTCGTCCACATACACTAATAAAAAATAATGGTTCCTGCAGAATTGAAGATGAACAGTGAATTATCTGTATGGGAATTTTGAAACCTGTTGCCATGAGGAACTGGCGAAGCTCATGGTACCATGCCCGTGGTGCTTGCTTGAGGCCATATATGGCTTTACGAAGGTTGTAGATGAATGTTGGATGATCTGAGTCTATGAACCCTAGTGGCTGCGACATATACACATCTTCTAATAGATGTCCCTGTAAAAATGCATTATTAACATCAAGTTGGCGAAAAGGCTATTTATGACTGACAGCAATGCTTAGGATTAGTTTCACTGTGACAGGTTTAAACGACGGGAATGAATGTTTCATGGTAGTTTACTCTCGGGCGTTGATGAAATCCTTTGGGGACTAGGCGAGCTTTAAATCTGTCAACAGAACCATCAGAGTTTCGCTTAATACGGTAAATCCATTTACAACAAACAATATTTGAAGCAGTGGATGGTGGAACAAGTTCTCAGGTTCCATTTTGGACTAAGGCATCATATTCCTTTGACATGGCATTGTGCCAGTGAGGATTTTTGAGAGCTTGGCTTAGGGTTGTAGGTTCAGTAACAGAAGTAGGTTTGAGATGTGTGTGAAGGTTAAGTTTTTTGATAGGTTTGTGGATATTGTTTTGTGACTGTGTAGTGACACGATGTTGAGGAGGTGGTGGATTGGGTAGAGATGGAGGAAGTGGGTGTAAGTCATTTAGGGTGGTTGAGGAGGTGGAAGCAACAGTTGGTGGAGGTGCAACACTCGGTGGAAGCTCTTGTGGGCATTCATCAGACGAGGTATGAGGCACTGGCTAAGGAGTAGTAGGAATTGAAACATGTAGAATAGGTGGAATCCAAGAAGTAATGGTAGTAGAATCAGGTCTAGGAGTTGAAAAGGCAGTGATTGATGGGGGAAGACAGTTTCAACAAATTTTACATGACGAGATATGAAGATTTTGTTGGAGGTGGAGTCAAAGTAGAAGTAAGCATTTTGTGACAAGGAATAACCAAGAAAAATACATGGTTTGGATCGACTCTCAAGTTCATGTGAAGTGTATGGGCAGGACTAGGGATAACATAAACACTCGAAAATCTTAAGTTTAGAGTAGTTGGGAGCAGTTCCAAAAATGGATGTATATGGTGAGTAAAGACCAAGAGTCTGTGGACATTTTTTTGATTAAATAGACAACAGTGGCAAATGCATGGGTCTAGAATTTTAACGGGAGAGAGGCATGTGAAAGTAGTGCGAGTCTGGTTTCAACTATATGGCGATTTCTTCTTTCAGAATAGCCATTGTGTT
The DNA here is from genome assembly GCA_025169955.1 of Salix arbutifolia. Taxonomy (NCBI): domain Eukaryota; kingdom Viridiplantae; phylum Streptophyta; class Magnoliopsida; order Malpighiales; family Salicaceae; genus Salix; species Salix arbutifolia. The sequence continues at coordinate 9,169,630 of CM045917.1, read as the reverse complement.
CTAGTCTATTTGGAGGTGCGGTGAGATGAGAGATGCCATTTGTGGCTAGAAAATGGCGAAGCCCAACGTATTCTCCCCTATTATCCGAATATAGTGTAATGATCTTTGTTTTGAAATAGTTTTCAATAATGGCTTTGAAATGTATGAAGATGTCTTTGACTTTAGATTTTTTTCGTAATGGGTAAAACCATATTGATTTTGTAAAATGATCGACAAAAATAATGTAATATTTAAATTCATCATGTGACTGAATTGGAAACATCCATGCATAAAAAAAAAATGATTTCAAGAGGTTGTGATGAATGTAAGGATGAGGTAGTGAATGAGAGTTTATGACTCTTATTGCAGTAGCAAGCATTACAAACTAATTCCTTGGATAATGAGAGGATACGTTTAAACCATATTGATTTTTTAAAATGATCGACAAAAATAATGTAATATTTAAATTCATCATGTGACTGAATTGGAAACATCCATACATAAAAAAAAAAAAACAATTTCAAGAGGTTGTGATGAATGTAAGGATGAGGTAGTGAATGAGAGTTTATGACTCTTATTGCAATAGCAAGCATTACGAACTAATTCCTTGGATAATGAGATGATACGTTTAAATGAAATTCAGATAGAACATGCTATAAAATGGAAAAAGTAGGATGCCTTAATCTATGATTTCAATTGAAGAATGATGTCTTGGTACTTGAGAAGGCAAGAATGGGAGAGGAGGATTTGGTAGAATGATGTCTTGGTACTTGAGAAGGCAAGAATAGGAGAGGAGGATTTGGTAGTCGACCATTCAAACACGCCATCTTTATGGACGCCCTGCACAAGAATTGCCTCTGTGTGTAGACCCTTCACTTGAAAACATGATGGCAAGAATAGAACAGAAATCTTATTGGTGACACAGAATTGATAAATAGAGATTAAGTTTATTTTGATATCTGGGACATAAAGGACATCATTTAATTTGAAAGTAGAGTTATTTGTGAGTAGAGAGGTGGAATCGATGTGAGTGATGGAAAGTCTTGTGCTATCACCAATCATGACAACATCTGATCTTGTGTAGGGAGCATAAAGAGATAGATTGTTTAGGTCATTTGTGACATGATGAGAAACACCATTGTCAAGTAACCATTTTGAATCTTTGGAGGCAACATGTGTTGCAAAGTGAGCCTGAGGCTGCCAAGGTGTCGATGAATTGCTGTTATTTGGTGCAGAAGCTTTGTTGGATGACTGTATAGGAATTAGGCCCCGTTTGTTTGCTGAAAAATGGTTTCCTTTTGGAAAGTGAATTCCGGAGAAAGTGAATTCCTTAAAAGTGAATTCTGATATTTGGCAGTGTTATGGAAAATGAACTGGAAAACACTTTCCAGTGTTTGTGTTATGGAAAATAAACTGGAAAATAATTTATTAATAAATTAATTTTTTTTTCAAGTTTATTAAAATAATGAGGAACAAATCTTACAAATTAAAAAGTTGAATGAGAATGAAATTGAAAAAAATATATAATTTCATAAATTATCTCAAATAAAATAAATAATAATCAAAATAATAGAGATCAAATCTAAAAATTTAAAAAAAAATAAAAGGTGAATAAATTAAAATAATAATAATTAACATTTCATAAATTATTTCAAATAAAATAAGTAACAATAAAAAAAATGAGGACCAAATTTGATAGATAAAAAATTTCAATAAAAAAATGATAAGAAAAAAACAAATAGCAATTATAAAAATAAGGAACAAAATTAATATAAAAATTAAATTTTAAGAGATGGAATTGAAAAATAAATATTCAAAAACAAATTATATATAGCAATCAAAAGTTTGAGGATCAAATTTGATATAATCAGCAAATAATGACATTTCTAAATTTTTCACAACTTTCGGAAAGTGTTTTCCGCCCAAATTTTCCGGAAAACACTTTCCTGAAAACCAAGCCAAATTTTTCTTTGACTAGAAAGTGTTTTCCGTTAACCGGAAAGTGTTTTCTGTTGACCAACTTTCCGGAAGGCAAACAAAAACAGGAAAGTTTGGAAAATGGTTTCCCGGAAAGTGAATTCCGGGAAACAAACACAACCTTAATTGAAAAGATGGACAACGTCTATGTGGCCTTGAATGTTGCAGATTTGGCAGTATCCCAAATAAGGACGTGATGGTGGCCGACTGTCATGAGGACGTGAAGTGGAAGTGTTTGATGTTATGTCCATGAGACATGGGACACCAACTGGGATTGTTGTTTTGATGTTGCCAAGTTGTGTTGTGCCTGCTTGTGGGATTCATGGTTACTGGAAAGTGATGGTTTTTCTGTGTTTTCTCTTGAAGAGTGGCTTCAAACGTGAGCAACTTTTCATGAAGTTCATCAAATGAAATAGAGTTATCTCGTGCTTGGATGGCAAGATCCAATTTCCTGTAATCTTCATCAAGTTCATCTAAAATTTTATCAGTGAAATCTTTCTCATCTATTGGTGTACGAAGGATGGCAAGTTCATCATCACGGGCCTTGACCATCTGAAGAAAGTCGATAATATTTGAGCTGCCATTTGTGGAATTTTTGAAGAGAGCTTTAACTTGTTTAATACATCCATATGATGGTTTGGCATAAGTGTTACATAGGATGGTCCATGCTTCATGTGTTGTTATGGATCTTGTAATGAATGAGATGATTGTAGGGGAAAGGGAGCCAATGAGAATTGAGAATGAGTTGATCTTGATGAATTCATATATTGTAAGCAGGATTTGGTGAGGCTGACTTGTTTGTTATTATAGTGGTTGGTGGACAAGGCTTGGATCCATCAATATAGTCGAGAAGATCACAACCAATAAAGAGTGTTTGAAATTGAAGCTTCCAAGAGACATAATTATTGGTGGTGAGCTTAAGAGGGGCTTGAGCATAGGTGTTTATGGTAATGAGTTGAAATTCATTGTTGTGAAGAGTTGTTGAATTTGTTGACATATTTGGGCTGTTTATTGAACTGGTTTGAGTTGCCATAGTGAGCTGAGAGAGAAAGGTTGAAGTATTCTTTATTGGATAATAGGGTGCTCTGATACCATAATAGAAGTTTACAGAAATAGAAGGAGACGTTCAATGTTTACAGAAACAGAAGAAGGAGAGTTCACTCTTTCCATTTGTTTTAGGATTATTATATACAACATTAGATGACTAAAGATAAGGATGATACATGAGATAGAGATGATACATGATAAGAGATAAGATACACTTACATTTGTATTTTGAACCTAGCTAACATTACGAGATAGACACTGAAACTGTCTTCTATCTGATAAATATTATATGTATCAATCTCAAAAACATGTAAATAAATAACTATATAAAATTTTAACACAATGATACTAATATCCTATTTAACTATTCTTCTAGTTATCACAAAGAATTATAAACTAAACAAGGAGTAACAATGTGATAAAGTCTTAAGATTACTGTCCAAAATCCACAAATAAAATTAGGCAAGTAAGAAAAATATGTTTAGTTTATAAAGATGCAATATAGTAAGCTTATAACAACTTGTAATCATAAGAAAAAAGAACAACATGCTTATTAAACAAATATATAACATCCATTAATGATTGAATCACAATCCTAGTATGCATACTATTATATAAGATTAAACAAAATTAAATACATATTGAGCACTTTAAATTTGATCAAGGTTAATGATTACTCATTCGTCTATTATGCTATATTGCTCTTTACTTAGTGTAAAATGATTTTCTTCACAAGTCTCCTATTTTTAATTTTGTCTTAAATGTAGCAATTAACCATACTTTTAAATATATATATTCCAACAAATGTAACATAAAAAAACATAGAGAGAGTGTTGCTTACCCTCCTCCTTTGTGAACATCATTAGCACTCAAGTCACTAGAATACATCTTCCTTTACAATGAGTCGTGTTTGCTACTGTTTTTAGTATTGCCAAGAGTCAATTTAGCAAGAATGCATGGTCGTTTAGGACATGAAAAACAAAGGATTTGTTGTTTATGCTAAATGAGGATTTTAGCGTGACTGGATCGGGATCTAGGTGAGAGGTTAGTACAATATAATCCTATGAATATTTGGAATTACACAATTGACTCTGACAAATAAAATCAAACAAAAGCATTTAAAAGAAAATAATTTTTAATGTTGTGGATTCTTAAACCAATGTTCAGCATGAGAAATTGATTTTATGTTGTATTCATATCTCGGGTTCGAAGTAACATAAGGAACTTTGAGTATGATTTTATGGAAAGCTTCATACATTTTCGTTAGAAATAAATTGTGATGTGATAGCATGATTTGCACTGCACAAGCAATGTTTGGTATACCTATTATTAGTCAACTTACATGTTCTGCTGTGAAGCGAGTCAAATATTAATTTTAAGGTAAAAGAATATGTAGTTGTTGCTCTTATATTAGAAAGAAAGCTAAATGAGCTTGGTCATTCACTATACACGAAGACTAAAATTATTGTAGATCAGAACAGTGAAATTATCATTTTCCCCTTAGTGCATCTTAGTTTTAGCCTTGAAATTAGGGGTAATTTTGTTTTTTCATATTTCTATGCATAGTAAAATAACTATCCTACCCCCAAAAAGATAAAAAAAAAAAAAAAAACATTTTGCCTATAGGTGTATCACGGTCCTTACGTATTTTTGGTGAAGAGTGCAAAAAATTGTTAACTAATCTGCCCCCATAAATGATAAAAACATAGAATTGGCAGTAGGGTTAAGTATGTAATTTACACTTTTTTTAAGAATATTTAAATCTGGGGTGAACAATGATATTAGTGTGTTAATACTGATATATCCCTATAAAAGACAAAATACAAGAATTGACTGTAGGGGTGATTAGGTAATTACCTTTTTTTAAAATAATATTTCCTACTAACTACAGCAAGCATGTCCTCCATGGTTTTCGGGCTCACACCCCCTTTGGGAGGCACGTGTGGGCTACTCTAGCGGTGACAAATTTCCATCTGGCATGTCACCGGATGCATCTCCATGTCCTCCACCTTATGATGGAGCACGTTAAGTCCAATGGTAGCCGAAAACTTTCAGTTGGCGGTTGAATGTTTGTTGCCCTTTTTCTCTCTCCTACCGTAAAAAGTGCTTGGCAATTCCCGACGTTGTTGTTTCCATTTCCATCCCTTATCTTTTTATTGTGTTTTATGGTCCTGGATTATGTTATAGAAGTTCTAATTTGTTGTAATTTTTTTATCCTTCGATGAAAATTGATTATATATTATAGTTTCATTTCGCCCCTTAGTCTTTTGATTTCCGGATTGGTTTGAATCCTGAATATATTTGGTATCAAAGTTTTTATTAGTTTTAATGTTATCCTTCAATGAAAATTATACATTTTAGTTGCATTTCGGTCCTCGGGCTTTTAATTTTCAATTTAGTTTGAAATGGTATCAAAGTTTAGATTTGTTTCAATTCCTTTATATATATATATATATATATTTATGAAATAGTTGTTATTTTTGTCCATGCTTATATGTACATGCTCTTAGTTTTTGCTTTTAATTTTTATGATTTCTTTTATTATTAAGGTTTTTTTATTTAATTTTTAAATTTAATTTGTGTTGATGATCATTTGAAAATTGATATTTCGTATTTCTTTCCCTTTTTTGTTATTATTTTTATTTATTCTTCAACTCAAATAATATTTTTAAATGTAATAATATTTTTTTTGTTTTGTCATATACTTTTTTAATTGGTTTTTTGTTAATATTTTTTAGGTGTTAAAATTTCTAATTTTTTTTTGATATAGGTGTTAATATTTTTTTTAGGTGTTAATATTTGTTAAAATTGTTAATAAATTTCTAAAATTTATAAATATATCAAACTAATTATATATTTTGATATTTGTTTAATATCAATGCCTTAATATATATATATATGTGTGTGTGTGTGTGTGTGTGTGTGTGTGTGTGTGTGTGTGTGTGTTATAAATTCATAATAAATTATATTTATATGTATTGAATGTCCATTACTCTTGAGTAGCTCTTGGATTTCCCTAACCCTTGAGTTCATTTCTTTCTCCTATAAATAGACCACTTGTGTCTTGTATTCTACAGTTTTTGGAATAATAGAAGAATTCATATTAAGCAAGGTATTTCTCCCTTGTCTCTTTTGATTATGTTTTGATGTCTATGCTCTTCTATGTTAAGTATTTTTTTTATAACAATATATATATAAACAAATAAATGACATTATTTTTGTTTTTTAAAATAAAATAATAATTTACTATCAGTGTTCTAAAATATTTAATGTAATAATATGAAAAAAATATATATTTTTTGAGCAATAATTATGGTGTCATCGATAGTATGACCAATAATAATTATGTATATAATATTTATAATGAAAGCTATAATAAATGTGATAAAATTCATTGGTCAATGTTATTTTTTTGATGAATAACTTCTGCATCTTTTTTTATGTATGATATTTCAAATCTCAAATCATGTAAAAAACAATTACGATACACACGTAGACAAGATAAGTAGAAAAATTATGCCAAAGTATCTGCAATAATAAAACAAAAATTGCCCTGTGTTTGGCCACAACCAGCATCAAGTTTTTTAACATGTAAAAAAATTGTTAATGGTCTTAATTTTTTTTTAAATGCTATATACCTAAGCTAAATAAGTAACTAAAAATTTTTAGGATTATGAAGTTTTTATATGTATTTATTTTACTATAGATAAGACATTTAGAATGATGATAATAATTATTTTTAGGACTTTTTCCTTAAAAATAGGTGAGGATAATTATATATTATGATATATTTTTGATATTTATGTCTTAAATATATATATATATATATATATAAATGACTTTTCTTTATAAATCTCACATTAATTTGATCTCAGTGTTCTAAAATATTTTTAATATAATAATATAAAAAGTTAAAAAATAATGTTTAATAAATTGTAGTAGTTGCATTTTTGCTATCTGTCAAATAAATTATTCGTCAAATAATTAAAACATGTCCAATAAAACAATTAGTATGTTGCAGGAAATAAATAATATATATTTAGTCAACTTCATCAATTGTTTGTTATTTAACAGTTAAATTATTATTCAAATAGTTAAAACAAAGCCACCAATCAAATTGTTTGTTGCGTAAAACAAATAACTCATTTGTGCTAAAATTCATCAATTGTAATTTTACTATTTGCTAATGACATCATTCATGAAACAAATAAAACATACGCAACAATCAATCAGTATATTACACAGAGCACGTGACTCATTTAAAAAGAATTTTATCGATTCCAATTGTACAATGTATCGATTAAATAATTATCAAAACAATTTTAACAATAACAACATTCAATCATTTTTAGGTGGAAAAAGAACCATTTCTAGCAGATTTTATCAATTAAAATTTTACAAATTAAATCTTAAAATAACCAATGGCAACACGCAAAAAAAATCAATCAGTTTCCTACATAGAAAAAAAGCCCAGCGCAGCGCGCAAGCAAGTTATCTCATTTTTTTCTAAAACAAAGAAAAACTTGAATCGTAAATTGAAAATACGACATGTTTGTATAATAAACAAACTGATAGTTATATACCTCAATAAGCATTAAAAAGAACTTGCCTGTTTTGGAAGATAGATGATCATTTTAAGGCATCTACATGGATTTTTTTTCTAAGTCGTGATCGATTTTTAATCGGAATATTTTTTACGATACTTAAAAACTCACCCACTTTCTAAGATAGATGATTCTTTTAAGGTATTAACATGAATTGTTTTTCCTGATATTTTATTTGGGTACACGAGCCCATAACAAAATTTCAAAAGCTAGATATATTAACATGAATAAATGCTACTCATCAAAACATTTAAAATCACATCAAAATATATCATACAACTTACCTCAGGTGGCATACTACGGGTGCTAATACCTTTTCTTATGCAATCAGCCCTCTACCTTTGAATCTCTGATCATACCAATGCGAAATTGGATTTTTCTAGTGACCCTCAATAGCTAGGTGATAACTCCTCTCCCGACAAGACTCCTCCCGGGACACCACGCGACGACGTGCAACATAGGACGAAGGTATTTTTTATGAAAAAATATTGGAATGAGGTTTGGTTATTTTCATGTGATTTATCTGTTTAATGTGTTTGAATTTTTACATGTGTTTTATTTTTAGTCATGTTGTCACATTTTTTTATCTAGCTCATATGTACATATGTTCATGCATAGTTAATTTATTTGAGATACATCATTGTGGTTTGCGACTTTAAGTTAAGTGGGGGACTAACAACTTACCTTCTGACTTTTAGTCAAGGTTTAAGTTTGTGTAAACCCCAACTCTACGCTGAGTGCTTAGACTTGTAATGTTTGGTACAGGCGCTAACTCATTACCTGTTGAGCCGCCATATTGCCTTCACGATGGTGATCATTGGCACTACAAGAGACCCCTTTTTTAGAGACCAAAGTAGCAAACTCACCCTTTGTTGCACCAAGATTAGAACCAACTTTTAGGGTGCTTGCTCTCTCCCTTTTTGTTTTGCATTAAGGCAAACCCTTCTCGGAGCACCTTGAATTCAGGACATAAAACACAATGGTCTACACTTAAATTTTTGTTTATCATGAAATTATTATGACCATGTGTCACCCCTTGAAAGCCGAGTTTACAAAAAATGTACATACATTTCAACATGCATTATCACAGTTGAAATAAAGGTCCCTCAAATCTGTCTTCCTTTGAAGAGTGAAGAGTCATTGACATTTCAATACAGAAATGCCAGTCATATTTTTCTGCACAACAACAAATGTTTTCGCTCTATAACGAAATTAGTCTGGACATATGCTCAGATATCATCTGTGAAATGTTGACACATTTATCAAAGGAGATTGTGGGAAATTTAGGCTTTCTTTTTAAGAAGTGCAACAAATCCACATATGAATCCACTTTCAAAGCAAACATCAGTAAAAAAACCAACATTGTCTATGAGTTCTTTATACAAAGAATAATAAGAAATGAATATTGGATTTCACTTGTCTCGATTGACACTTTGAAACCACATCAAGAAATATCATTTGATTTCTCTCCCGATCATATGGAGTCTTTGTGGAATTGACAAACCAACGAGTTTTATGCCACCGCGCACAATAAATCGTGTTATTATGTTCCCACTGCTACCATTAAACAACGATAAAAGATCCCGAATGCAAAAACACACCATGGTATTGTTGAATCTGGCCTGGTTTCCAAAACATCAAAGCATGTACATTGCAAGATTACATTGCTCGACGAAGTGAAGTTGCCGCAAGAAGGGTCTTTTCATCGTATTACAAAAGCTTTCACGAATAACACACTTTGGTGGCTTGTTTAGAAGAGAGATATATGTAGTTTGATATGACGATGAAGAGTCATTGCTTATTTCCACCTCCTCTACCAGTCTACAAGAACATGTTATAAACAAGTTATTTTGATTTTAGAAGAGAGATCACAATGGTCATTGTTGGCAATAATGTTGATCCACAAAAGCTTTTTCAAGGAAACTATATCTGATTTTTTTATATAATTATTTGATAAGCCATCAAAAGTTTATTATTTAAATTGTAATGTTATACCATATGTTAAAAAACAATATAAGATTATTTCTGAGACTTTACCTCATAATTTAAACTTTTAAAACATAAATAGGATTTTTTTTCCATTAACCTAGCAAAATCAAAATTGTTAATGGGATTTAGAATTTAAATAATACCATTTTTTTAAAGATTAAATATATGCGTCTACTCTCTAAATTCTTTCTTATAGTAAGAGTCTACCATCTTGTTATAACTTAATAAACAAATTATTTATGTGTGTGAAATAAGCAATTTTGACAATGCTAATAGCTGAAATTGATTTATATTTCTTAAAAATTGAAGATGTGTGTCTTAGCTTTTTAATGGATTAAACCAAACTTAACTTTAAGTTATAAAAAGTTTGAGTTATGAAAGAAACACTAAATAGTGTTTAGCATATGCGAGGTACAATAATTTGAGTAAATAACAATTATTTTTCTTGACATGTTATTCTTGATGTAAAACTTTGAATAATAGATTACAAGGATGAAAATGAGAAACACATGAATGAATGAATATACATAAGTTTTTTTGTGAGTGTCATTTTGAAATAAATGAATACTCTAGATGGAATTTTAGGTTGAACTATGGTTATTAATTGTGAAATTGAATCTTGTTATGATACAAGAGAGGTTGTAGGGATAAGACAGTAGTAGAGAGTAATAGTACATACACGAACCTAAGGTAGGTTCCTTGCAACTTGATCCTTTTATTTTGTAAAGTTTGTAAAAGTTAATCTACTTCCATTTCTTTGAACATGTTTGTGTTGACATATGATGTCATACTTATATGCTTTATATATTTTGATGATAACAATAAAAAGAAAATGGACTAATAATATGCTTGGATGAGATTAAGTTATAAACAGGTATTATACAAAGAATACATCAACAAGCGTAATGGATTACACAAAGAAATCATTCCAGGAAGTCCAAGATGCAAGCAAGTGAAGACTTAGAATAAGTTTTCATTTTAGTGCTTTATGTAAATCTCAATTTCTAACTTGATAGCACAAATTATAATGAACTCACACACTTCACATTTCATGCATTAAAAGGGTTTGATGATTATAGGTTTAAGTCATAATCAATCGGTTCAAGAAATTTAGAAAAGATAATTTGTCAAAATAGGGTTTCTGCATGAACCGGTCGACCGCTTGGAAGACAAATTGCCTTTCGAACTGAAACGGTCAACCGCTTGATTTATCCGTTGTGAACCGGTCGACCGTTTGAGATGACAGTTGCACTAAAATGGCTAGAAACGGCTAGTTTCTCTTTGAAACTTATAAATAGGCCTCTTAATTGCAAAATTAAAGAGAGAAATTTTTGATTATATCTGATATTGAGGCAATTAGTAGTGCATAAACACCTTCATATCATCAATCCTCATTAATACTCAAATTTGTGTTTAAATCTTCATATCCTAACACAAAGAGTATTAAATCTCATTCTCACTACACTTAAACACCTTCAAATATTCTAAGTGCTATTAAGTGAGATAAAGAGATCATAGATCTTAATTTGTAATATCCACACTATTGAGAGTGTATTATTGTGTTACAAAAACAATCCTTGTAAAACTCTTGAGAGTTGAGTATAAAACTCTTGATATTGGTGAGGGAACATCACCAAGGAAAAATCTTGAAGAGGGTACATCTTCAAGTGGGAAAAAAAGGAAAATCTTGAAGAGGGCATACAAGTGGTGTAAAAGTCTTGGTGTGGATTCATCAAGCGGGAATTGTAATCTTGTTACTTGGACTAGTAAGAGAATACAATACTCAAGTACGGGTTGGTACTTGAGCTGTGGATGTAGGCTTGCCGAACCACGTTAAAAACCGAGTTAGCAATATCTCTCTCTTATCTCTTATCTTTTTACTTTAAAGTAATTAATTTTAAAATTGCATTGATTGTTGTATTTACACCTAATCCCCCCCCTTAGGTGCATAGTTGCCTTAATCCTTAAACAACAGTTTGCATATATATATATATATATATGCAAACATGTTCAAAGAAATGGAGTAGATTAACTTTTATATATATAGGATTGTGTATAACAAGAAAAATAGGCCTTTCAAATAGCTAAACTCCTAAAGGGGCTTCTCAAACTTCTCAATAAGCTTCATTTTAGCCATATTTCAGAGCGAGTGGTTAGAGCTGAAGAGGAGTTGGTTTAGCATCAGCTTCGGCTTCATACAGACCGGGATAATGAGGTGCTTCTTCTGCAGGACAAGTTTCTTCGTCTGTGTTTGGTTAATTTGAAATCCTTTGAGAAGATGTTCTTTGGCCAAAAGCTTAAGGCTTCCTACCTCAAAGATAGTGATAAAGGCACCAATTTTTTTCAAGCCATGATGAGCTGTAAGCATCATCATAACATTATTCCTGCTATCTGGCGTAGTGATGGCCTTATGACTACCTCGTGGGAGGAAGTGGGTGCAAATTTTGTTAGTTTTTTTCAACGTTCTCTTGGTGGCTCCAAGGACACAATTCCTGTGAAGGCTTCGGTTGTTCAGAGTGGAAAGTATCTTGATGAAGGCTCTCATTCTCTCCTTCTTGCCCCAGTTTCTAATGAGGAGATCCGCTCCACTTTTTTTAGTATCGGTAACGATAAAGCTCTGAGTCCGAATGGGTATTCTTCCTACTTTTTCAAGAAATCCTGGGAGGTTGTTGGTGATGATTTTTGCTATAGTATTCGGGACTTCTTCTCCTCTGTTAAGTTTTAAAGCAAGTTAATCACTCCATTATTGCTTTGGTTCCCAAATTAGCTAATGTCTCATCTCCATTGGATTTCCGACCTATCTCCTGCTGTAACATCATTTACAAGGTTATCTCTAAACTTCTAGCTGACAGAATGGCTATAGCCCTTCAGGACATTATTAGCCCGACGCAAAATGCTTTTTTTAGTGGCTGGTGTATGTTAGATAACATCCATCTCATGCAGGAATTGCTTAGGCAATATGGTCGAAAGCGGACTTCGCTGAGATGTGTGACAAAGATTGACTTCAGGAAAGCCTTTTGACTCTATTCAATGGCCCTTCCTTAATCAGCCCCTCCTGCTCCTTACCTTCCCGACCCGATTTGTCCACCGGGTTATGGAATGTGTAGGAATTGCTTCCTACTCTGTATCAGTTAATGGTAACATTCATGGCTTTTTTTCGGGGAAAAGTGGGGTGCAGCAGGTGATCCTCTCTCTCCTTATTTGTTTATTGTTGGGATGGAATACGTCACTCGATTGTTGAAGATTGGTTCTCAGAATCCTAAGTTCCGTTATCATCCGAAATGCAGTTCTCATGCTATCTTCCACCTTGCTTTTGCTGACGACGTCCTTCTCTTGTGTAGAGGTGATCGGTCTTTAGTAAATGTTCTTCACCACCAGTTACAGGTTTATGGCCACACATTAGGCTTGGATATTAATGCTTCCAAATCTTCTATCTACTTTGGCGGAGTGGGTAACAGGGTGAAAATTTAGATTCTTCAGGATACTGGGTTATCAAAGGGCTCCTTTCCCTTCAGATATTTGGGTGTTCCTTTGAGTCCTCACAGGCTGCTAGCTAGTCAATTTTCCCCTCTTCTCCAATGTCTTGAAGCTGCATTCCAGAGTTGGATGGGGAAGCATCTCTCCTATGCTGGGCGGCTTGAGCGCTTAAGTCTGTTATTCAGGGGATGGTTCAATTCTGGCTAAACATTTTTTGCATGCCTCGATCTGTCATTCATCAAATTATCTATTTGTGTAGGAATTTCTTATGGACCGGAAGCATCTTGCGAAGCAAATCTGCCCTTGTGGCCTGGCATTCAGTTTGTCTTCCTAAAGTAAAGGGGGGTCTGGGTTTGCCTGATATGGTGGGTAAAAACAGGAGTTTTTTGGCCAGGCAGTTATGGAATATACATTGCAAAACTGAATCTCTATGTATTCAATGGGTCCATCATTTCTACTTGGGTCATCACTTAGTTTGGGCAGCTTCTGCTCATAAGACCTCATCTCCTCTATGGAAATCTATCCTCTCTTTAAAGGATAGCCTCCTCCACGACTGTGGTGGATCCCCTCAGGTCATCTCCTTGATGCAAAGTTGGCACGCTTCAGCTAGTCTTTTCTCAATTAATGCTTATAATTATTTCAGACTTAGGACTGATGTGGTTCACTAGGATAAGGTGGTCTGGGAGCAATGAGCATTGCCGAGAGCAAGCTTTGTGTTATGGCTAGTTGTTCGAGGAAACTTAAAACCAAGGATCGTCTTCGCTTCTTGAGTGCGGATGTTACTTATGTGCTCTATTCTCAGGTAGAGGAATCGTATGCGCACCTTTTCTTCTCCTGCAGCTGGACATCTCTCTTATGGTCCAGGATCAGATCTTGGTTGTGTATTAACAGGCAGATGTCCTCTCTATCTAGTGCTCTCCACAGCCTCGGATTTGGAAAGGGCCTCGACTCGAGAATGCGACGTGTAGCTTTGGCTATAACCGTCTACACCATTTGGCATGAGCGGAATGGTCGAGTGTTCCGCACCATCTTCTATTTCCATGTGAAGGATCCCTCTCTTCTTAATGTAGGCTAGGATCAGTTACTAGCTGCTTAGCTTTGTTTAGTTACTCTTTTGTAATGGCTTCATAGCCTTGGCTAACCTTGTTTTTGTTTGAACATTTGGTTTTCTACTTTGTATATCTTTGTATATTTTGGTTCTCCAGATTGGTTAGTTTGATCTCTAATATACTTACATCTGATAAAAAAAAATTGTTTTTTATATATGCAATTGTTGTGTAAATATAGGAATAAATATGTGGAGAAACTAGTGTCTAATCAAGAGCTATTGTAATTAGTAATCTAGTAATGGTGCCAATGTCTAGTGATGGGTTGTTGGAATTAGTGATATGGTAATGGGCCTAGTGCTCAATGATGGGCTATTGGAATTAGTGAGGAAATAATAAGGCCAATGTCCAGGAATGAGATAAGGGCATCAATTGATTGATGTTTAGGAAAATCAATTTGGTAATTTAGTTCCATTATTTCATATGATTAATTGAAAAGTTGATTTATGGTAATGATAAATTATGAAAAAAATGATGTTTTGTAAGATTGATTACAAGGTTTTGGTTATGATATGTATTAACTTCAAGACCAAGATTATGAATTTGTTAGTACTCTCATACGAAACTATTAATGCTTGAATCATTTACTCATTGGACTATTAATGAGATGTTGTTAAGATTCAGTAGTTAATAAATAACTATAGTGGTGTAATCATATCAATGGTACTAATTATTGGGTCAATGAAATTGAATTAATGAAAACCTAATTCTCATAAAGGATGAAGACGATGTTTGTATTAGCAAGGAAGATGCCTATAATGGTGCATAAAATAACAAATCAAATGAAAAAAATGGAAGATGGAGTTCATGATAAAGATAATAATGGTACAATTACAAAGTTGGATTAGAAATTATAGCAATAAAAATTCATTGACCATTAGGATACGATATAGCCTAGGGTATTGATGATGTATGTATATTGTATTTCATATCTTGGTGTCCTAGTAACCTTCCCTTTCCTGACTATACAGAAGTTGTAGACATATATGAAGTAGAATCAACTAAAAGATCCACACTCTTATCAATTATTTGAATCCCAATCTTGTTAGAAGAAGAATTGGCCTTCATACCTTATCTTTTTACAAAACATCCTACAATCAAATAAACATTCATTAAGCATCAAATAATTATTTTAAGTATGTTAAACTAGGAAAAATACCTGATATCAACTATATTGATCATAATTTTTATATCAATAACTAACAATATATTCGGTAGTGATCGTTAAAAAAACAAGAAAAAATATTTTTAGATTTATTTCTACCGAGATTTTGATAGAGTTTCCCTACTACATATCAATCCCATATGTTTATATGAATGTAATTCACTAAAATGTATCTTAATCATCAATGGCTCCATGACATCCATCACTTTATCTTAATATAATCAATCTAGTATACTAATAAAGCATTATAAGAATTTGGATGCTGAATGGTGTAAAATAAAACATGGGCACTACTTTAAAAGTTATTTTCTAGTAAAACATTGAAGTCCATATGCTCTACCAAAAGAAAGTACTAAAATATAATAGCTCATTATCCATAATTACAAAATTATGTGCAAATCTTTTCTAATAACTATATCAAGAAAGTAACAATAAAATTCTTTCATGACAACATTAAGTAAGGACAAAAATAAGAATTTACATAACAATAAATCGATATGTAATATGGTTTCATATAATTTAATTATTTTTAAAATAATTCATTCCTGATTATACTTCACTGCTTTTTTACTAATGACAACTTAAATTACTTTTTACATTTGTTTCTTATTTTGTCTATTTATCCATCTTACCTTAATGGATTAGTAGCTTGACTACCCTATTTTATAGTAGATTAATTTGGCTATTCATTATGAGAACTAATTGGTTTGAAAACCTTCATTTGGTTATACACTCATCAAATCCTCACTTTTACTTTTTTATTTTGAAATTCCTATTTAAAAGACAATAACTTCGGTAATCTCGAATAAATATCAATCAATCTGATTACATTACTTAGATGCCACTTATTCCGACATTCCTATTTGGAAAACAATCATTCTGGTAATTTCAAATGGATACAAATCAATCCAGAAATCTTTTCTAGAATGTCAACCATTTTAGCATTCTTGTTTGGAAGCCAATAACTCTAGTAATCCTAAATGGATACAATTTGATCCAACAATCCTTATTTTGATGCCAATCATTCAGGCATTCCTGTTTGGAACTCAATAACTATAGTAATCCTAAATCCATAACAATCAATTTAGTAATCCCTACTTAGATTCCAATCATTCTAGCATTTCTATTTGGAAGTTAATAACTATTATAATCCTAAATAAATACCAATTAATCTTGCAATCATTACTTATATGCCAATAATTTTAGCATTCTTGTTTAGAAGCCTATAACTCTTACAATCCCAAATGGATATTAATGATTTGGAAATCTTACTTGGATGCAAATTATTCCTTTTTCTTCCATTATAATTTCTTTTTTCAACATATAAATTGTCAATAACTATGAATCCCATAAGATCATTGACTTTTAATGGAAGGATTTTTAACTATTGAGGTGTTAAGCACCAAAATTGACATGTCTATTGTATGACTATCCTTAATGGTTGTTCAGCTTATGTTATTTCTATTGTATCATCATAATAAAAAAATCATTTCAAATCCAATATCCTTATTTTAAAGGAATTTCACAATTTTCTTTCGATTCTCAGTTTATGTCTATGGAATTTCACAATTTTCCGTATTCTTGTCAAATAATTTAATCTTGTCACCTTTTGAAGTCACATCATAATTACTTTCAAATAACTCCAAAGTTCCATTTACTCTCATTATATTCTTGTCAAATAATATCAAATTCTTTTTCACGCTCATTCACCTTAGTCTATTATAATTTAATCATTTATTTATTCAAACACAAATCTACAATACATTTCTATATATAAAACACATAAATTTTCACTGATTAATTCATACTTAGTTCAAGTCATGATTCTTTACTTAAGCACAATAAATTGAAGAAATATGAGTAAGAAAGTACAATTTTTACTAATTGTTTTTCCTCTTCTTCTCTTTCAAAATTAGCCCTCCTTAATCAAAATAATCATTGATATTCTTCAATTTCTTCTTAAATCCCTTCTTAAACTCTTTTTAGCTCTTTAATTTATCTCTCTGTAGTGTTAATAACTTGAATTTTACATGGATTTAGTTTTATTTTCCTTTTTTTCCATAACATGGCTAGTTACTTAGCTTTTTTAGGAAGCGAAGTTTTCTTTTTATGTTTTCCTTATAACTCATATTTATGATCATGCTATTGTTCTTTAATCCAACTAATTTTTCATTTTACAAGGTATCTCATCTCTATTACTTTTAAAACTTATCATAATTCCAGATTTAAATTCATAAATCTTCATCTTTAGTCATTCAATTTACAAACCTTATTTTTGTTATTAATCATTTCTTTTTTATCATCAAGTTATGTTTTTAAAATTTCACTAATACCACAATATTTCAATAGGGGTTATATAATTTAGCACTCAAAGGAGAGAAAGATCAAAGGAATTCATTATCTTTCTAGAATTTTCTATTTCATCAAGCATAATTCTTAACAATCTCCCTCTATAATATTAACGATTTGATCTAGATTTTAATAGACACCTTGAAAGATAAAAAAAATTATTTAAAAGGGTTATCAAGAAAAAATTACGTAGATAAGAAAATTGTTTTTTTAAAACTTTTTCTACAGGTTGTCAAGGGGGAGCTAGAATAAGTTTCCAAAATATAATTAAAGATTTCAACAATTGCATCTCTACATTAAATATAAATTCTTTTAAAAAGGATTCACAAACCCCAAAATCTTGTAAACCTACAACAATGTTATTTTCAAGGTATAACGATAAAAATTGCAAAAAAAAACACTAACATGAACAAAATTTAAAACTTTAATTTCTATTTTATTTTAATTTCTTTGATGATGATGATGAATTATAATATAGACAATTGTTTTGTAAAAAATAAAACATCCTTTGTAGTTTAGTTTCTTTTATAATAATAAGAATGTATATAGGAATTATATTTTTGACTTTAGGTTGAGTGACTTCTCTTGAATGTAATAGGGAAAGATAATTTTGTTTTTTAAAAAAAATTGCAATGTTATTTCAACAATGAATGAATAGGATATTGACAAAAAGAAAGGTCATAAATAGGTCAAGCACAAAGTGATAAATAAATCAACTATAAGCAAAATAATTCAAAACAATGAATGAATAAGGATAAGAACAAAAATATTAGAGATCAATAGGCCAAGTGTAGAGAAAAAGAATTTATTTAAAAAAAAACAAAGAGGTGCAAATTTTTAAAAGAATTTACAAAACATTAATTAAGGTAATAACAAAAAGAATGGTGATAAATTGGTCAATTGTAAATTGATAAATAGGCAAAGTGTAAGAAAAAGTTATTTTTGCAAAAACAAAGTTGTACAAAATTACAAATTCATCATTGCTACAATTAAGAAATTGGAAAAATTATAGATTTTCTATTTCTACACTTGATTGTTGTAGTGCAAATGGGTTTCCTTTTAGAATATTTATAAGATTTTTGGCTTGTGCTATAATGCAAACCATATTAAAAGAAAAAACAGAGAAATAAGGTTAATATATTGCTAACATGTTTTGTACTAGAAAAAAATTAATTAAATTATGAAATAAAATCTTATGGAAACTAGATGCACGTTTTTTAAAATACAAACACAATGACATATTGGACAATATCTTCTTTTATATAAATATTGGGATAGTGATATACTAAATTGACCTAGATCCCCTTTATTTAAGCTATAAAATCCAAGATCTTATAGAAAGCAAATTTAAAAAAAAAAAACATGAAGTTCAATCCCCAAAAAACAATTGTTGCGGACTAAAATTGAAAAAATATATATTAAAATAAAATAAAATAAAAGTGACTCAAGTCAACCTATGTAAGTCATTTGAACCTGCATAATAGGACATGAAAATGGGATTACCCCATAGAAAGTAAGATGAAACTTATTTACAAAGTTCAATTCATAGACAATCCAATGTTGGCGGATGATAACAAGAAAAGATATTTAATTAAAAAAATATAAAGACAAAAAACAATGAATCAATATGGGTTAAGTCATCAAACCCTTGACATAAATCATGAAAATTTGAATCCCATGGAAAAAAAATAAAATAAAATAGTATTAAAACTTAATTCCCATGTAATCTAGTGTTAGATGATGAAATTAATATTATATATAAATATAATATTAAAAACTAACTAAAAATAATCTCGTTGAACCTATGACATAGGTCATGAGTATGAAATAACTTCATAAAAAACTAATTTAGAAAAAAAAATCCAAATCCTAATCAAACTAATATTTAAGGATGTAATTAAAAAATATATTTTTTTAAAATACAAATCAACCTAACTGAACCTTACAAACTTGTAACCCATTTTCTAAGATCAACATTATTTCATAAATGAAAACTAAAAAAACACAACTCAATTTTCAACCAATTTAATTTTAAAAATGAATAAAAAAATTATTTAAAAAAAAAAGAGTCAGTTAAAGACCCACGGAATGGGTCATGAAACCAAAATTATTCTTATAAATAAATTGGAAAAATTACGATGTCATATTAAGAAACAAATATTAGAGGATTATAATTGATAAAAATATAAATCAAAATACCACTTTTGTTTTTGTGTAAATTGGCGCATAGAAATCGAGATAAGAAGAAAAAAGAAGAAGAAAAGTGGGTACCTCTTTTAGTTTTTTTAATGATGATGATGGTTCTGAATTTGAAGAAACGAGGTTATTTTCCCACGCGCTGCGCTGCACTGAGATTTTTTTTATATAGAAAATTAATTGATTTTGTACATGTTGTAATTGGTTATCTTAATATTTAATTAATAAAATTATCATACATTAAATTTGTTAGAACTATTTTGTTTTCGCCTAAAATGAACAATTAAAAAACAAAATTAAGAGCGTATATATATAAACATTGAAAAAAATAAAGACTATTTAGAAATACATCTAAAAAATAAAAGAATAAAAATAAAAAATTAAAAGTATATGGGCCGAAATGAAAATAAAATATGTAAATAATTTAAATGGAAGGATTAAATTAAAAAAAATTAAAAGTTTTGTAAGGGAAAAATAAATAGTTCTTTTGTTTCTTGATTTAGTTTTGATCTCATTATTTTTTCAGTAATTTTGATATAAATTTCAATAATTTATTTGTATTTATGTATTTATATTCTTAGTTTTGACCTTTAATTTTTATTAGAATTTATCTTTGTATTAAATATAGCTTTGGTTAAAAAACAAAGTAAGTCCATCTTTGGTGGTGTAAAATGAAAGTAAAACTCTATCTTATGCATATACAGTTAATCTTCAGTTGTTAGTTATTTATTATATTTTTTAAGGCGTTAAAATTAAATAAATATTATAATATATAATTATTTTTAAAAGAAAAACCTTTAAAATAATTTTTCTCATTTTGTAAATGGATTATTTATAATAAAATGAATATATTAAAATACATAATTGAAAGTCTTATAGATTGATTGTTTGGCTCTAATGTATAGCATTATTAAATAAAAGCAATAACCACTAATTTTTTTGACATATTATAAAATTTGGTTTTGTCTGCGGAGAAGCGTAGACAAGTGACTCATATATTTTGTATTTGTAGATAATTTGACAAAAGCATTTCACCAGTTTTGTCTATGTGTACCTTCATATATTTTGTATTCATTTAATATTAGATCTGAAATATCATACATAAAAAATTACATAAGTCAGTTTTTCACAAAAACAACATAGATTAATACATTATCTTGATTATTATTCTTATTGTTATTATAATGATTGTTAAATTGTCACAATTATAATAGTTTTTATTGTAACAATTATTATAAATAATTAATATTATAATCATTAGTGACAATATTATCGTGGTCACTATCATCATCATTATAAAAAGATTTTTTTTCCAAGATTTATTCTTCCTATTATATTATTTGAAATATTCCAGAAAACTAAGATTAAATTACTTTGAGAATTAAAAAAAAAAACTTCATTTTTTATATATATATTTTAAGGTGCTAATATAAAAAATACCAAAATATATAATTATTTTAAGTGAAAACTCCTTAAAAATCATCGTCATCATTATTTTAAACATATTTTGTATAATAAAATGAATATATAAAAACCTAATATACAATAATTATTATTATTATTGTAAATAATTTTGTTATGGTAAGAACCAAAAATTTTATAGGCTGATTATTTTGCTCAGATATATAGCATTATAAAAAAATCTAACATTAATATTTTTTTGCATGTTAAAAAATTTATTTATGGCTACGGCGAAGTAGAGGGCAAGTGACTCGTATATATTTTTCATTGTAGATAAATTGTCTCAATTTTTCCACCTGTTTCATCTACGTGTCACTTCGTATATTTTTTTTCATGTGATATTAGATATGAAATATCATACATAAAAAAGCCACAAAAGTCAACCTCTAGGAAAAAATAATATCATTTGATGAATTATTTTGATTATTATTGTCATTGTTATTATCATGATTATTAAATTGTCACAATTATTGTAGCTGTTATTATAAATATTATTATAAATAATTCATGTTCTAATTATTATTGGTCATATCATCGATGACACCATAATTATTGTTAGAAAAAAGAATTTTATTTTTATTTTATAAGATTTATTTCTCGTATTATTATATTAAAAGTACTTCAGAATACTGATATTAATTTTTTTTTTAAACAAACCTAGGTCATTTATATATATATATATATATTAAGCCACTAATATTAAATAAATATCAAAATATATAATTAGTCTAACATATTTATAAGAAAAAAAAACTTACAAATAATCATTTTTTTGAATGTCTTATCTATAATAATTAGAAATTTCAACACCTAATAATATTAAAAAAAAGCAATTAAAAACAATAAACTACAACAAAAATAAATATTATTAGATTTATAAAAGTTATTTGACTTGAAGAATAAATGACAAAAAAAAACAAAGAGAAAAAATAATAAATATCAATTTTTCAAATGATCATCAACACATATTAAAATTTAAACATTAAATAAAAAAACTTAATAATAGTGGAAATAATAAAAATAAAAAACAAAAACTAAGAGCATGTACATATAAACATAAACAAAAATAGGAACCATTTAAGAAATATATATAAAAAATAAAGGAATTAAAATAAAATCCAAGATTAAAAGTATAAGGACCAAAATAAAAAAACAAATATATAATAAATGTCATTTAAAGGACAATATTTAGCTAGCAGTTCAATTCTCCTTTTACCTTCCACCTCCACCACATGATGTGCCTATTTAAGAGTATGGTTGAGGTTGCTTTTAAAAATGTTTTTCGTTCAGAAATGCATAAAAATGATATTTTGTTAATTTTTTAGAAATCATTTTTTACATCAATACAACAAAATTATCTAGAAACACCAAATTATTTTCATTTAAAATAAAAAATAAAATTCAATTTTTTTCAAAAGCAATTTTTAAACGCATTCCCAAACACCCCTGTCATCTCCCACCAAAACCACAGTTCAATTCACCTTTTCAAATAGTAATGAACAACGAAAATCACAGTTGAAATCACTATTCATTATTGTTTTAAATTGCGATCTCCTTTAGCTTTTCGTTTAGAAATACATCAAATGATATTTTTTAAAAATTTTAGAAATCATTTTTTACATCAAAACATCAAAATTATCTCGAAACATCAAATTATTTTAATTTAAAATTAAAAAACAATAATTTTTTTCAAAAATGATTTCCAAACACATTCCCAAACACCCCTGCCATCTCCCACCAAAACCACTATTCAATTCACCTTTTCAAATAATAATAAACAGCGAAAACCATGGTTGAAATCACTATTCATTATTGTTTGAAATTGTGGTCTCCTTTAGCTATTCTATAAAATAATAGTCATGATGCGCGTAAACTGACCCGGACACACAAATTATAAGTGGAAAAAAAAAACAAAAAAAATGTTAAAAAAGTGGGTTCGGGGATTATTCATCGCTCACGTAAGGTGCCCCGGACACTCCTGTTACCAAAAAAAATGTATACATGAGAGAGAAAAATTGTGGTACACGTAAGCTGGCACGGACACTCTAATTATAAAAAACAAAACAAAACAAATGTATAAGTGGGAAAAAAAACTGGAAAAAAGATATAAAAAAAAAGTGGGTCAGGAGATTAAAAAAATATATATACATGGGAAAAAAATCGTGGTGCGCGTAAGCTGACCCGAACACTCCGGTTATAAAAAAGTTGGTCTAAAGATTAATCTTGGTGCGTGTAAGCTGGCTCGGACAAAAAAGTGTTTTCTGCGGCAAGATTTCAATGATTCTTCAAATTTCAACTAATGCCTCTATCTCTCATTTCTTTCTTTTCATTTCTGTTTTTTTTCTTAATGTACTGAAATGAAGAGACGGAAAACGATGAAATATAACCTTTTTTTTTATTAGATAACGCTGACACGAAGAACAAGGAGATGAACACAAACACTGGAAAACTTAATGGAAAACAAAAAAAAGCACGAAAATAACAGAATGATATGACCTTGTTTCGAAGCCTAGCTCTGATACCACCTGATGCGAACCTTGTGATCACGTGGTCACGCAACCCACAACCAAGAATGAGATCTGATCCCGGAAAGCCGAAATAGGTCTGATAGGAGTGTGACACAATGGAAACCTGCCCCAAGGCACCAGCACTATTGGAATTAGTAGAATGACGCCACGAAGCCAGTTAATCTTCGATAAGTCGGATTTAGTTCTTTCAAGAACTGAAGAATGCAAGAATCACTCTCACACATAAACTGAAAAGTTCAGAATTAAAATTAATCAATGGCTGCCGAAATTAGGGTTACATGAGTTTAAATAGTTCTTAAAAAGTAACCCTAATGAACCCCTTATGTGGACTTAAATGAGGTCCACTCAAAACTGACCCAAAATCCTAAATTGAAAGCCCATAACTTAATCCAAGCAAGCCTTGGATCCTAGCTGAAAACAAAGTCTTAATTAAGCCCAAACAAGCCTTAGGATGTAGCTAACAAAATGAAATAAAGTCCATAAGACTTTTCTTTTATAGTCTTCCCTCAAGCCCATTAATCCCATTTTGTAGTAGGATTCTTTTGGCTCATTTGTTGTCCTCTCTTCATGCCCCAGATAAGGTTGTATTGGACCCTTCCTGCACATGGATAAGATGTACTAGGGTCTCCTCTTGATACTCCAATGGTCCTTGCAATTCTGACCTGGTTGAAACCTTTAAAACCAATGCATTCATTGCCTCTTTCAATGCCTTTGTCTTAGACCGCGTCATTGGACCATTTGGGACATGTAATGGGTCCTTGTTGTTGTTTCTGGACTGGTCCGCATCATTTTGTGTCTTTGTCAAAGAATCTCATTTGATACATGTTCATTCAGTTTATCTTCTCTACTCTAATCCAAAATCTCTTGATAATATCTTCACTACACTTCTGTTCGTAGAGAGTCAACACATATCAGCTCGGCTACCTCCACCTTTTCTTTTCTTTTTTTCCAAAAGCATGAGTGATTTAGTGGGCTGTAGCACTCATCTTCTCCAACCCACTGATATCAGTTCACGCTAGTGGGTTCCTTTTTCTATCCGCAAAATTGCCGTCATTATTGATCTTTAAAATTTGACATCATATTGAGGATTTGTGGGTCGTCACACTTGCATTTTGATTTTCCATACAGAGGATGCTTCTTTTCCTTGGTTTTTAGATTTAGCGCAGGCATGATTCTCTTTATGTTGAGCCATCAAGAACTCTCATAGTTGTTTTTTGTTTTCTGTTTTTATTCAATGCTCGTGGAATTGATGCGGGCTTCACATGATCAAGCCATGAAGGATCCATTTGATTAATTTGACCATTTAGAAACTCAACTTAGCAAGTCCTTTTTTTTCTTTGATTAAACTTATGGGGTCATTGTCTCGAATTTATCACTTATTCAACGATTAAAGATTACACTGAACACCTTACTCATGCGCTGTTGCTGAATCCAAGTTTTGCATCATTATTATGGGTAATAGTAAGAACAGGGAAACTTTATATGGTTTACACTATTCAGTGCTGTTACCATAATGGCTGCTGCACTTAATATGCTCAACAACTAACGTGCCTTGTAGAGATGGGAAAGTGCAGGGCAAGTGGATGCAAACCATGTGTGAATTATATTGCGATACTTATCGGAAGGAAATTAAATGCATGCGAATATTCTTATTTAACAGGAAAATTGTAGGTTGATGCTGTTGTTGGTAAGTGTTCTTTTGGACCTGCTTGAAAGAGATGAAATGACATGCGTGCTTCTTATTGCGTTGGCAGCAGTTGCCGGCACCATTAGCCAGATTATAGTGGCTGAAGTGGTGGCGCGCAATTGGGCCTCCACATTATAAATCTTCATTCTTGTAAACCTTCTATGTTCAGGTCAAATATATCCTGCATGACTCAGCAAACAAAAGAATTATGGCTCATTCATACTTTTAAAGCAATCATGGGCTTACTTTAAGACGCACCTTGTTACAGATTTGACAGCAAAAAGATAGAACCCATCCAAGGTCAGATTTTGGACCAGGAAAGAAAAAAACAGTAACTTGTTTTCTGGCCTCTCCAATTCTCTAAATCAACTTTCACGGACAGGACATTCATCATGTGAAAATTATGGCGTGGTAAAGCTCCCTGCAGATTAACTAAATATTTAAGAACCTTGGGGACAAAGAAACCTGTTGAAGAAGATGAGTCTGGGAAGGCGAGAAGCTGCTTTCCTTGCATTGTTATCTAAGAAAAAGTGACAATCCAAAACAGCCCCTACCCACGAAGCTATTTTTCTTTATCTTCAAGGTCATTTCTGTCTTTATACAGTCCCAGAAAAAAGCTTACTATATCCACAATGAATTTCAATGTTGAGCTGCAGTAAATAGACACTGTTCAAGATACCCTTAGCTCTAAATTTATTTCTCATTTTGAGACAAGAAATCAAATGAAACACACTGCCAAGTCTCCTCTTTTTTTCTTACTAATAACAAGAATTTTAGTAATTAAAATTTGGGATTTTCACTAAAACTTTTAACATTAGTTACGATTACAACAAAAAAAACTAAACAGCGTGGGAAATCACTGTTCCCATGCCTGTAAATACTTTAAATTGTAATAGTTATCGACGTTGTTTTGTAATTTTTTTATTGCATTTTAGTTCTTTTTTTCCATTGATTTTTTTATTTATTTAGTTCTCACATTATTTGATTATTGAGACTTAAAGTTAATAGTTAATTTTGATTCGCAATTTATATTTTTTTAGTTTTTTCAATTTTTTTTATCAATATTAAAGTTGGTTGGAAAATAGATTTCATGATTGATTTTTATTTACTTTCTATACGATTATTATGGTCTCAAACAAACATATATTTTAGGGTTTATGCTCAATATTTCAAGCATCTATTTTTTATCATATAATTAGAAAAATATCCAAAACTAAATTATCAAACCTAGTAGAGTATATGATCACATGGTGACTAAGATCAATCCAATATATTGGCATTTCAATATTTTTTTTAAAAAAATATCATTCTAAATTTTTTAAATCTTGTTTTTTAAAGTTATCTAGGTTGATTTTGGAGTTGTGACATCAATTTACTCAATATAGTAAGGTTGTCGGTAACAATGTCATGTCATTATACTTTATAGATTTTTTAATCTCAAAGTAATTTTACGCACAAATCTACATGTATTTGCCAACGGAATTACTGACGAGATATATTGGTTGGTAACTTCATTGGTATTTCTATCAAAATCAATGTCATGTCATTATAGATCATAGGCTTTTGAATCCCGTTGTAATCTCCTCGGTGTTTACCATCGACATTTATAGACAAAACAATTTTGTTGACAATGGGGTTTGTAAAATACCATTAGGAATACTCGTCGGTAAATAAAATAGAAATGACAAAGATAACATTCTGTCGGTAATATTATCAGTCCAATCTCGATGAAAAATTTTTGTTTATATTTTGTATGAAAAAGTTGATTTTCAAGTAGTTTCATTAAAAAAAAACCTTGTAGATGTTCCATTGTCAACCTTTTTAAGTTTGTTTGTAATTATGTATTTAGTCTCATGTAATACATTCACTAGCACTCCCAACCTACTCTTGAAATTATTTAGTGTTTTAGACTATATAATTTTATTCAATTGTTGGACCTTAATGACATGATTTTAATAGTAAGAAAATATTTGAAATTAAAACGTTAATAGCATAAGTCATATGACACTCCAAGATCTTATATTAATTTTAATATATATTTGAATTGAAAACACTTTGAACTTGAGACATGCATAGTTTAACCTTATTCTTAATTCTTTGTTTTTTTGCTAGAAAACGATAAGAAGTAGTACAGTAACAGAATATGCATAACACCAAAGAAATAATACTTCGATCTTTAAACACTGATTCTATTAAGAAAAGAAATAATTGATCAAAATTTATTATCCAAATATATTTTATTGGTGATTTCTATGTTGTTGGAAATTTCATCAGTAGTATAATCATTGATTGATTTACAAATAAACAAAGCACAACAAACAAACAAAAAATATTGGCATCTATTTTGTTGGTAAATCCATCAATGATTATGGAATTTTACCAATTCAATGAAATTGTTGATAATTTATTGGTGATCATATGTATATTACTGATGGAATTAAACTATCAAAAAATTACATCTAATAGTTACAAGTCATGTAATTGTTTTCAACTCATTTCAACTTTTTGATGGAATAAGTCTGATGATAATTTTGTATGTAATTGTAAGTGGCAAAGTCATGTAATATGTTTTTAACTCTTTGGAACTTTCCAAGGAATTTAGTTCATTGGTCATTCCATTTGTGATTTAAATTGCATTGGTAACTCAACATAGTTATTCCAATTTAAATTACATTGGCAACTCAATAGATTATTGTCATCCTCTAAATTCACCAATCTAGATTTGTTAAAGAATATCTATAGGAAAACACTTACTCTTAAGTCATTGATAGACAAGTACATGTGCATTCTTGTCTAAGGTAAAGTTGACTTTGTCCTTTGCGACCTATGACCCATCATAAACTAACTTCATATTCTTAAAGTGATAAAATAAAGATATATTCACTTTGTATGCATGACATCTAGATTATGAAGAGAGCATTAGTTTTCCAATAAGAAAGGTCTTGAAAAAATATTTTGTTTTACCCAATTATAGGTCACACCATAATCATGAAACGTCTACTTACAGAATTGAAAATCAAAAGCATAATGTCATCATACTACAAGACCATGTCATACAATTTTTCTTCATTTGATGGTATCAGTAGTACAACATCTTTTTCAACTCTACCTATAAATATATAAAATCTATTCTCTTTGTACTTGTGACCGGTTAGCAAGAACCTCTAGTTACAATCAGAATAAGATTTTTGTATCACGTAGGAAATGTTTATTTTTGATACTATATGAACATGTTAATTTTCAATGTATGCTCAAACTAGAAATTATCTCATAAATAGGAAAGTCATTGATAGTCCATATCAAAGTGCCTTCATCTCACAAAAAAAAATCTCAAAATATCATACGTCAAAGTCTTGAATGATAATAAGTTATTAAACTTATCAATTAATGGTAAAAGATAAACATTTATATTCCTACCTAAAATATTAGAGCGCGGTATGATCATAGATAAAAACATGAACTCTAGCATCATACACATCCTTGATGGCAAGTTGTAAGATATGAGTATCACAGACCAACAATAATAGGTTGAATCCTTATCTATATAACCCAAAACATGCATTTTATGGTTCTATTAAAAATCAACGATGCACTCTATTAAACTTCCATGCTTCACCATCGAAAGGATGCATCATAACTTCATCCAATGTATCATGTGAATGGTGTCATGTTATATGCCTAATAGTCTTGGAGACATTAATAACCTTTATATTATATGAGTGATTAGGATGTATTTTAATTTTCAATGTGTGAAAATAGTCATTCTCTTGCCATTTTTTGGGTTTATACAAAGCATGGCCACATATTCTGTGGATTTTTTGGTATCCTATACCAAGGGGTTTCATTTTGGATTCAAAAAAACATAGAATTTATATCTTAACTTATTCCCTTAATGTAAAAAGTTTCTCTCTCATTCAATGATTTAATTGTAATCTGTCTCACTCAACCTATTATCTGACATAATGGTGGATATTTATGTAACAATTGTTAATTTATTTTGATTTATGCACCCATCTCATAATATTTCATCGAAATCTTATAAAATTTTAAAATATTTAATTGTGTTTTGAGTTTAGATCTTCATCTATAATTGAACACTCACATGCATAACCTTGATTCATTATCATTGCATTCAAAACCATAATCCTATAATGATTACTATTATCATCTACAATTTTATGGACATTGCTACAACTAGAAGTTGACCTAACCATCATTTCTACCATAATCTTATAAGGAACATATAGGTTTTCTGTATGCAAACCAACACAAGTATTTTTCCATAAACCCATTTTATAGAAGATCATCATAACATTTGGATCGAGAAATTTTTTTATTTTCACACCTCCTACATGAATATCTAATATTGCATTCACTAATATTTTTTGGATTAGATACTGTATAATTTATAAAATCTTCAACCACATTACAATAATTCATTGTGCATAATTGTTTTCAAGTGAAACTCAATACATCCAAGAATAATCATTCATCGCTTATATGAAACCTATATAGAATATTGATGGCATGTTTTAATTAATAATGTTAATTAAACAAATAATTGGTACCTAGTTAGCTATCATTGATTGAATTCAAGATTATTCAATCTATTTTAATAACACTCTTTAATGATTATCAATTTTTTCAACGAAAAAACAACAAATTCCTTCAAATTTATCGAGATTTTCAACTTAACAATAAAATTAAGAAAATATGATATAGACTTATTAAATAACTGGTTATTTATTTTATTATAGAACAATTAAGTTTCAAAATTTCAAACAAAACCTAACACCAAACTATATTTATTTTTTTATCATTTTTTAATTTCCAACTTTAATTCTCTCGGTATTCACCAATACCAATGGAAACAACAATATCATCTCCATCGGTAAATATCATCGTGATTTACTGATAATATTTTTCTATTTGTATTTCAATTTGTATTTGATCATTTTCTAGTAGTGGTATGATTCAAATTCTTGATCATTTGTTGATCTAGATACAAATATGAAATAATATATTAAATATAGTTTATGAGTCAGCAACCCATTCAAAACAAAGACATGCAACATTACAATTTTCTAACCCAAATGAAAGCATCACCACATTTCAATCTCAAGTAATAACTACAATGGTGTTCTCACTATAGTTTTCCTAATTGCTTTTCTCCATGTCTTGTAATTTTTTCTTGATGTGACCCATCTCGCAGAGATAACATTTGAAACCTCCACTAAACTACAATATGCCTCTAGATTTGTAGTGCCCATTGAATAATTCGTTCCTACTCTTTCACTTATGTTCTATGACAAGAGCCTTTGCATCATCTCCTACCACGTCACTTCCTTTTTTTTCTTCATTGAATGAGCTATCTTTATTTTCAACTATATAGCAAAGTCTTCAAAAGCTTTAGTGCCTGAGACTTATCATCTAACATTATTTTCATGGTTATCAGCTGATTAATCAAACACCAGAGTGCTCAGCTACAGACCTTTCATCTCATTAATTCACGTTCACAACCTTCCTTCTCAAATAATCAAAAGCTTTCTTCCGTGCAAATTTCCTTTCTACGTACTCCCTCAATGTTTCTTTACATCTATATCTCCGAACTTATGGTGAAACACACCATTGTACACCCATGTTCTGATCATGGTTCCACGCATATTTTTCTCTATCTAAGTTTAGTAAATACTATAATATAAGACTCTTATACCACCGTTAAAAATTTAATCGCACTTCGTGCAAATCATATCTTACAAATAAATACTCAACTCAAATACAAACAAGCACAAAATAAATCAATCATAACAAATCAATTTTATGTAGAAAATCCTCCCCTTTGTAGAAAGAAGAAAACATGGGACCAGCTCCGTAGTCCATTATCATGAAAACAATACAATCATTCATTAGAGAAGAAAAAATACAAGTTATCTTGATGTGGACCAGCCCATAAACGCCAACAAAAGACTCATTACATGTTCAAATGGTCTAATGACCCGATCTAAGACAAAGACATTGAAAGAGACATTGAATGCATTGGTTTTGAAGATTTCAATCAAGTCAAATTGCAAGGTCCATTTGAGTATCAAGAGGAGACTTTAATACATCTTATCCATGTGCAGGAGGGGTCCAATACAACCTTATTTGGGTCATGAAATGAGGATAGCAAAGGAAACAAAAAAATCCTACTACAACTTGGAAACAACATGGGTGGCTACCTTTTTCTTTTGTTCCTAGGATCAAGGGGCTAGATGGAAGGCTATAAATAAGTCTTGAATCAGTTTTATAATATTTACTTCTCTTCTTCTCATGGCATAATATGAATTTAATAGTATGGGTTTTATTTAATTTTGTTAGCTACAGCCCACGGTTTGTTTGGACTTAATTAATATTTTATTTTCAACTGGTATTCAAGATTTGTTTGGATTAAGTCATGAATTTTCTAATTTAGGGTTTTGGATCAATTTTGAGTGGAACTCGTTTAAGTCTACATAAGAGGTCCATTAAGGTTAGTTTTACAGGAACTATAAATTCTCATGTAAGCTAAATTTTGACAGTCATTAATGAATATTACTTCTAAATTTGTCAGTTTTACTTAAACGAATTAAATCTGGCTTGTTAAGATCAGCTGGTCATAACCTTTTGTTATTTTCATATTTTTATGTTCCTTAAAGTCTTCAATGTTTGCGTTTATCTTCTCGTTATTTGTTTCTATATGTTTCAGTAAAACATAACACTCTTGTGAGATAGCCAACACCATAATCCTTGCTTCCATGTTACAGCCAGTTATAAAAATAAGCATAAAAAGGAAAACCTTTTTGTTTTATATCTCTGCTCTTTATCGACCACCGCCGAAAAAGGGGCGGGGGACCGGGAACCCTTTCTTTATAGATGAAGAACCCTGCCGCGGGGGGGTGTAATCACACAAGGCGCTTTTCAGCCTCACCTTTAGTTTTTATGTTCATTCTAATCATTTTTTATTATTTAAAGAATCGCAAGTAATCATCATGTGCTGTATCCAATACCGAGCATTTCACTACAACGACATTAATACCTTAACTTGCTGATGGGTCTCGTATCGGCACTGTAGCCTTAGATGTTATTTCTCGTTCAATAAAAAGAAAAGAAAAACCTGCCGTCCAAACAGCATCTCGAAAGCATATATCAATCTAGTTTCGCCCATCTCACTTTTCTCTTTCAAGAATTAGAAATCAAAATTTCATGCGATGCGAGTGAGAGTGTGTGAAATACGCTGCATGATATGACAGAAAGCACCCAGTTGTTTGTGTCAAAACGCAATTTATAGTAAAAGAAAACTGACCAGTACCTAAACTTTATTCTTCTAAACTTGAAACACTAGAGAGGCATGCATTAAGTTTATAAGATTGCATGTGATACATGTGCTACATTCTTTTTCCTTGGAGATCTTCGAATATGTTCCCAGGATCACGGCTAATTATTTTCTTAGGCCGCTGTTGTTGCATGTATATGTACACCCCACAAAATTCCAAGATACTGTTGATTGTCCAAAACTTCAGGCTTAGCCCTGTGATCTGAGAATGAAAGGACTTTGATGGGAAATAGTGGATTCTGAACAAGTTGAAACTGGGCCTATATTCTGCACCTGCATTGCATACATTGCTTTCTACGATTTGATTGAAATTACAGAGAGCATAAAAGAAAATGTTCAAATGAGAACGAAAAACACATGGTTCAAAGGGGAAAAAAAGAGTTCCCCATCATAGACCCCTCTATTTTTTGCTTCAACTGCAAACCTGCTATGATCTGTGCCCCAAAATGTTGCATTTGATAATGTGCTGCGAGCTTTGCTTAGCTCTAAAAATATTTAAATAATTAGTTGGCGAATCCCTGCATCGATTTATAACTTTTAGAAAGGTTTATAAGGCCAGAGTGCTCTGACCACCTATAAAAAGTTACGCACTTATCATCAACTACAGCCACTGAATTGTACTTGTGATGAACTTACGGTTGACCAGAAGCACAGACTAGTTGAGCATGTCATTGAGTCCAATTATAGAGTTGAATTATTTGTGTTTATCTTTAAACCTAAACCACATTCTTGATTAATGGGATAAGCTCACTATAGCATAATATATAGAGAGAGTTATCTTCCCAAAACCCCATTGCATTTGAATTACCAGCTATGCTTAAGTGCCACCAATATATATTTTGGAATGAATTTGACTTTGGTGATGCCACTAAGATATGTGGGTTGACTCGGTGACTCTCCGGACATAAACTAATCGAATAAATAATGAAGTCTTTTTTCTTCTTGCTTCATAATCCATGATGAATGGAGTGGTTATTTCGTCTACTTGTTTGGAAACTAATAGCCAATTGTACAAGAGGAAAAGATTTCCATTATTTTTCATTAAATATTTGGGAATTATTTCCATTTATATTTATATTTTATACCTCGTTTTCGTTATGTTCTTACAAGTTTAACTGTTTTTACTTTATCCTTGCAGATAGGGTTACTTTTTAATCTATCCTTTTGTCAAATATTGACATCTAAATTGATAAAAATAATCTTACATACAAAACTCAAATCTAACCTAATTTTTTATTAAAAAAAAAAGCCATGAAAAAAATGATTATTTAAAACACTGTTTTTCTTATAAGTTACATGAGTTTGATTTTTTTCAAATAAGGGTTTTTTTCACCGTGAACGAAAATGTTTTTAAAAATAATAGATTGAAAAATAATCTAAAATATAAATATAAACTAAGAGCAATTACATTTATAACATAATAGAATTAAAAGCTAAAATTTAATGATAAAGTGGAGCTCGCTCCCCTTCATCCCATTGCCAAAATATAACTGTGATTATCCAAGCTATTGCTATTAATAAAAAAAAATTCTAAAGAGCTCATCACCAGGACATAATTTAGTGTGAGGTGGAATAATGGTTTCTTTATAATTTTTTTAGTCCTTATTTTTATTTTTGCATCGATAAGTAAAGTTTGTTTTTCAATTTTATCCTTTCATATTATGTTTTCTAGGAAATGAGTGTTCTAATTCTCTTTAATAATTACTTTATATAGGGTTATTGTTATCTTAAAACAAATCCCTGCAATAGGCTCCTGCTCTCCTTTATGAGATAAATATATCAGTTTTGTTGTTTGTGAAAAAAATCAAAATATAAGGATCAAGATTGAAAGTACGAAAAAAATACAACCCTATTTTTTTCCTTACATTATGTTGTCATCTCTTTTTCCAAAAAATATGCCCAATTTCTTTTTTAGTCTCTTTCATTTGACAATTGTACACTCTAGTTCACATATCGGCAATTGGTTTGGGAATGAGAGAGAGAGTTACAAGAAAGTAGAAGAAGAGAGAGAGAGTTGTTGCTTCACCCCATTTCAGCAACGAAAAAGGTTATTTTGGTGTAAATGGTATTATGGGGATGGTGTTTTCCTATAAACATATTTTAAAAAAAAATAGATTATTTAACGTATTTTAAACGGGTCAGTGACATTTTGGGGGGTTTTATGTTTTTCCTTGAATTGAGATTTAGTTTATTTTAAATTAGTTTATTTAAAATATATTATTTAATAAGATTCTTAAATTAACTAACATTATATTAAGATTATTTTATTAAAAAACATTCAATTTTTACTTTATTTTTTAATAAGATTATAACAATCTTTTAAAAAACTTAGCAAGTGTTTTTTTATACAACCAACCATGATTATTATTATTATTATTTATTGGGATGTTTTTCTACAAATATTTATTTTCTTATCATATAGTTAAATAAAAACTTATTTTAAAAAAATTATATTAATAAATTCAGTCAAGTACTTAGCCTGAGTCATAGGTTTAGCTAGTTAATCAAGGTTAAACTAAGTCAATCCAAGAAGATGTCATCTCAATATTTTTTAAGAAAATATTTCATTTTGAAATTCTATGAGCCAAGTTGGGTTTTTACTGTTAGTGCGGGTTGCCTTTAGACTCGTCAAGTTAAGTTATTCATATTAGGTCAACTCACGTATGATTTAATTTGAAGCTCGAACAATGCAAGGAGTTAGGTTAGGAAGTTTCAAGGTTAACCTACTAGGTCAGGTTTAATGACACTATCAAATAGTTCACTAGAACAACGGGTAGGCCTTGTATTGTTCTCATGTTTTCTAATAGAAAAAATTATTAGAATGTTACTTTTTATGATTGCATATTCTTTTGGAATAATGATAGAGTTTTGTCTAAAAAACATATATGTTATTGAGTAAATATAGAAAAAGTCAGCATGTTAATGAGACAAAACCATTTTGGTTTGAGAGATATCTTTTTATTCTTATTTTAAATTGGCCATGTTTTTATTATTATGTCTTATTATTGCTTTTTATTTTTATTAAATAAAATTGGATATCTTAATTTGCATAAGTTTCTCAATTTCACAACTTAGTCTTTAGCAAGCATTAACATTTGTTTATATAAAACATTGGGATCTTACTTCTTATTGTTTTTTTGAACACTTAATCATAAGTCAGTGTTCTTTTGATGCTTTCTCTATCAAATTCGGCATACACACGTAAGTTTTTAAATTGGTTTGTCCTTGCCTATAATGGAAAAGGATGTCGAGACACTTTCAAGAACATTATAGACAGTCAATTTTGGAGGTACGACGTCATTGTACAAAGGTAGTGGAGAGTATCACCTGTTATCACGTGTTTTCCACACATTAACCCTTTTTTCTATATTTTCACTTTGATTTTCAACTCAATAATACTCTTCAAGTAAGCATTGAATCACATTTAAGCCAATCAATTTAATCACTAATTTTCTAATAAATATTCAATTAGGTCCCCAATCTCATTTGATTTATTTTCTAATTTGATAATATATTTTCAATTAAGGCTTGAATCTCATTTAAATGAGCCAAACTTTTTTCTTTTAATATTCTCCATTAAATCTTTGAATTAACCCCATTTTTCATCATATCCAAGCCCAAATAAGCTCAAGCAATAATAAAATAAGAAAAGGGTAAGGAAAGAAATAGTTGGTCAACTGAGTTAACACATTATGATTGTGTCTATAACATGAGTTGCACATTTGAAGTTTACTCTAGTTAATCAAGCGTAATTCAATATGTTGTCATCTCGTTATTAAAAAAAAGGTTGTCTTTTTCTTTAGGTTGACCTACATTTTATCTATCATTTAAGTTAGATTTGTACCTATTAAATTAATTGGTTCACGTCGTAGCAACTCTCACGCGTTTAATTTGAAGCTTATTCCAAGCAAACAACTTGATCAATATTTTTCAAAGTTGGTAGCTGACCCAAATTCATTGACATTATCAATGAGTTTTGCATAATCACCCTGTTTTTTTACATTTCATTATGATCAATGAAGTTTGAACATCATCTATTCTTTTTTTTATTGCACAGAATTTTGACCGGTATAAGAGTTGTGGTAATGTAGGATAGGAGCCTATTGTGTATTGTAGTGAGAAATTTAATAGGACAACCTTGAATACTATATATGAGAAGGAACTATGCCTTGGTAAGAACTTTAGAGACATGGTAGCACTACCTGTTACCCCAGGAATTCATGATACATTCAGATCATGAATCATTGAAGCACTTGAAAAGACAAGGTAAGTTGAATATGAGACATGCCAAATGAGTTGAATTTATTAAAAGATTTCAGTATATGATCAAGTATAAGAAAGGGATGGACTTTCACGCAAGTATGTTCTTTTATCCACTTTAAATGTTAGATTGCTAGGATTTGAACACATAAAAGAATTGTACAAGGATGATAATGATTTTACTATTGTTGTTTATGCATGTAAGGTTCTGGCCTTTGGAAAGTATTACAAGCTTGATGGATACTTGTTTAAAAAAAATCATTTGTGTGTTATATTGAGTTCTATGTGTGAATTGCTTGTACGTGAAGCATATAGGGGATTTGATTAGGCATTTTGTTGTTACTAACACTTTACTTGTGTTGCATGAGCATTTTTCCCAAAAATAAAAAGGATGTGCAATGCATATATGATAAATGCATAACATGTAAAAAATCAAAGTTTAGGATTCAACTGTATGGTTGTATATCCATTTGGTTGCACCTAAAGAACCATGGGTAGACATTTTAATGGGCTTTATATTAGGTTTACCTTAGTCAAAACAAGGTAGGGACTCAATTTTCATAGTTGTAGATAGGTTTCTAAAGATGGCAATTTAATACTTTGTCATAAAACTAATGATACAAATTTGTTCTTTAGAGAGATAATATGGATTCATGGGGTCCCTAGAAGAATTGTTTATGATAGATATGTTAAGTTCTTTGGTTATTTTTGGAAGATGTTATGAGAAAAAATTAGGTACTATGTTGTTATTTTCAATTACATGTTCATCCTCAAACAGATAGACAAACTAAAATAGTCAAAAGGATTTTAACACAACTTTTGTGTGCTCTCATTCAAAAGAAATTGAAGAATTGGAAAAATTGTTTGCTATTCATAGAGTTTGCATATAATCATAATATAATTCTACTTTTGATTTTTCACCATTTATGATTGTGTATGGATTTAACCCTTTAATTCTCATGGATTTGATTCATTTACCTGTTGGTGAAGGGTTAGTTTGGACAAAAGTCATAAAGCACAGGTGCTGAAGACACTCTATGAGAGTGTATAGCAACATATTGAAAAAAGAAGTCATGTGTATACAAAAAAAGCCAATAAAAAGGGCGATTAGGTTGTATACAAGCTAGGTGATTGGGTTTGGGTGCATATGCATAAGGAGCGATTTCCAACATAAAGGAAGTCCAAGTTATATCCACGAGGAGATGAACCATATCAAATCTTGGAAACGATAAATGACAATGTATATAAAGTTGATTTACCAAGTGAGTATAGTGTTAGTATTACCTTTAATGTTTCTGATCTTTCTCTATTTGATGTAGGTGATGATGATTCGAGGTTGAATCATTTTAAAGAGAGATGGGATGATGAGGATCATCCTGACACCACTCCTAGACATGTCATTGACCCATTAGTGGTGTCAAATAGGCCTATTACAAGAGTTAGGATAAAGAGTCTTAAAGAGACATTAAATAGGCTAGTTTAGCGCACATGGAATAAGATGGACCCAGAGGGAAATACGGATATATAGCTTAAAGAACAAACTCTAATTCATCTAATTCAATTCCAGGAAAGGTCACATCCAAGTTCTAAATAGGGTTGATGTGTTATGTCCTAAGTCGACCTTGATTTGGGTTTATTTTTACTATTATTACATGGAATCCAAGTCAACATATTATTCTCCTAAGAAAGTAAAGAAATTCTTTCAAATTACTTCCTAAAGAAGGGAGGATTTTTAGCATTCAAAATAAGAAGTTTCCTAGTCTACAAAAGAAACTAATGAGTTGAAAATTTTGTTTTTTAAGCTAGGTGAATTAAATAATGATTCTACTAGTCTATGAAGAAAACCTAAAAGTCATTAACATTGAAGACCAAATCAGACAATTTTATTTTATTTTTATGTGACAACAACTTAAAGTTTTTATTTTAAATATGTATTTTGGGTTTGGGGTTATAAACACTAGTTGGGCTTAGATACTTAGGGATTGGGTCTGATTGTAAGTGAGTTTTATACAAGTCCAAATATTTGGGTATTTTAGGGCTTAGGTTAAAAACACATAAGTAACCTAAGTCTCAGATTATGTTTTTGCTTAATGATATTTAGATTTCTGTTGCAATTTTGTGTGCTTGTGAAGGTGGTAATTATATTTTCCTTGGTTATCTAAAGAACTATAAATGACTTATTGAGGTTTAACTAACTTCATGATGTCAATCGATATTTCTCGTTCACAAATTACTATTTGTTGGGTGGGAGTTCGAATCTAATAGTGTTGGTGCCTTGATACAAGTTATTTTTATGTCATACTCCTATCAACCTCTTTACTTGGCTTTCCTGGAAGTGATGTCTTTGTGTGTGGATTGCTTAACCACGTGTTTAAGAGATACTACTTATTTTTGTTGCAATAACCAAGTCACATTCCAACAACATTGTTGAAGGGGTATGAACAATGTATTACATATATCAAGAGATTTAGCAGATCAATAACAGAACATCATACTCTATACTATGCTAGGAACTTGTACTACCTCTCACTCCTTGTTTGGTTAATAAGTTTGAAAAAGAGTTGGCTTCCTATGTAACTGGTAATGATCCTGATCACTGTAGAGTGTGTTCAAAGATCATCTTTTTTACTTGTTGTCCACAGTGAACCAAGCTCATAGTATGATCAAGATTATAATAAATAGATTTTCATGTAGAGTCATTGAGTCAAATACCATATTATTAACAAGAAACCATATCAATCATAAGATGGTAAAAAAAGGGAACCTAATGGAAGAGACTCTCATTCAAGAATAGTCAAAACTCACTCTAGAAACAAATTTAGGAAATACATCCTTCAAATCCTCAACCCACCCACCCCCAATAATTGATAATTCAATAAAAAAAAAAAAAAAAACATCTTAAAAACTTGTTAAGAACAAACAACTACTGAAGAATCAACCAAAAGTTAAACAATTTTAAAAATCAAAGCACACTTTAAACAAATCAAAATCAAAATAGTGGGGGGGGAAATAAGACTGATTTCCAGTAAAAAAAAAAATAATAACTATCTTTGATGGGCACTAGATTGAAACGAAATGGCTAGTGAACGGCTATCAAAGTGTTTGTCCACTCAGAAAGTATCAAAGTGCTAGTGAATGGCTAGTGTTCTCTCCGACGCAAATTGAAGGTTTTGGTAATATGATTATCACGTGGTGGGTTCAGTGGAGCGAAGTCCATAAATATTTTCCATTTTGAATTTAGGTTGTAAAGAGGATGAAAATCCAGTGGAATAATCTATGAAGGCGTTCGATTTTCACTATCACTTTACAAGGTTACGAGATTCTTTACTAGTTTAAAGGATCTAAATGGTCCCGGACTAAGAAAATAAAACATTTGGATGCCATTCCCATCTGTAGACTGACATTGACATCTTGAGTGGGAAGTAAAAGGATAAAATATCCATTTACACAATAAATTTTTACTTCTTGTCGTCTGTTGGAAATAAGGAATTTTGCTCGATGAGTCAACGAAGCAAATCCTCCCTCTTCTATATAAAGACGTCCAAAGCAAGCTTCTCTTCGCACCATCTCTCCATAAATCCCCAGCCAGCAGCACTCTTCAAAATACCAGGTATATATATCTGCTTGAAAAGATGAAGCTTGAAAAGGGAGCAGAGACAGTTGATGAAGAGAAATGGGTTTATGATTCCTCGGTGGATCACAAAGGAAGGGTTCCCCTCAGGGCCTCCACCGGTGTCTGGAAAGCATCACTCTTCATCATCGGTAAGGATCGAGGACTCAACATTTTCATGAAATCAAGTATTAAGAGTTGCCAGCAAATTAATATTCTCCTAATTTGCATTTTATGCTGTCTTTGCTTACTTACAAGCATAAAGTCTCACTTTTATTCAATACTTTCTTTTCCTTATCAACCGTACCTAGCTAGCTGGAATATCGACTTATATAAACTGATCTACTTCAGAAAATTAATTTAGCCATGAATATTACTCCCAGAAATAGGACTATATATATATACACACACACACTGGCGGATGACTCCTCATGGAACTCATCACTTTTCTTCCTATGATTCCAAACGAGAATGTCTATCCATGAAAGCTAGCCATGAATACAATTTTTGTCATGAGCATATGTTTTTTGAAAGGGAAAAAAAAACTATCCATGGTAATGTTGATAAAACCTGAAGTCATGAGTTAGAGCACAAGCTGGTGGACTCATACCCACTACTTTCTTTTTGGTTCTATTCTTGTGGAATCTGGGTAAAGTTTTCACATGCTGAAACTCATAAATATATTTAAAACCAGAATATATTGTGCATGAGTTAGGCTCTCGTTTACTTGATTGAGACCTATTGTGCATTCTAGCAATCCTTGGATTAAATCTCTTCCGTCGATCTCTTTTTCTTTCAAAAAGGCAAAAAAAACAGTCTCTTGGCTGCATGCCTTGCATGGTTTGTAATCTAATATATATTAATTATCTTATATTTCTTCTGATCAGCTTTCACCATTTTTTGACTGTAAATAACCCAATCCTTACAGCTGATCTTTTTAAGATGTTGAAGAGCATAAGATTAAGATTCTCAAAATAGGAGGTTAATTATAAGATCGAATAGCTAGTCATCCAACAAGCAATAGGAGAAATATATCAACTTGGACGTGCTTGTGTTTTGTTTAGTCATGAAATGCAATTATTCCTACATGTTCTTGTCAACATCAGTAAAAGTTCCATACAATTGATTCCTCGCTTACAATCACACATGAAGAAGAATTTATGCTTTGCGTGGGGTCCCTACTGCTTTATGTGGCCAATGAATGTGGCCCTTAATGGGCTACAAATATACGTGGTAAGGTCCACAATAATGGCACAAGTCTTTTGTTTACCTGTAGAATCTCATGACAGAAAGAAGAAGAAGAAGAAGAATCTGTCACAGAAATGGGTCAATGCCCAGAAACTCTATGGCACAGCTTTCGTTTAGGGTTCAGAATGAGATTTGAGGTTATGATTATTATTTTCTCAGAATTAATGGGCTTTTATTTTTGGCAGCCATTGAATTCAGTGAGAGATTGAGTTACTTTGGAGTGGCAACGAGCCTCGTCATTTACCTTACCAGGGTGATTCATCAAGACCTCAAGACAGCGGCTAGGAATGTAAACTACTGGGCTGGTGTGACCACATTGATGCCCTTATTTGGAGGCTTTCTTGCTGATGCTTGCTTGGGCCGATTCACAACTGTTTTTATTTCATCTGTGGTCTATCTTCTGGTAAATTCTTTTTCCATGTCTTTTTCCATGGTGCGAGGATAATTTTTAATGTTATTATATTAAAATTAAAGAAAAGTTTAAAAAAATACTTTTAAAACTAAAATTACTCTTGAAACAGAAGCAAAAAATCATCGTATTAGCAAAAGCCAAGAATTATTGACCTGTTACTCTCTTCCGAACAGTTTTTTTATTGTCAAATTTGTTCTGAGAGTTGTAATTTTATCTATCTGATTGACCAGGGCTTGATTCTCTTAACATTGTCCACGTTGGTGCCAAGTCTAAAGGCTTGTGACGCAGCTGAGTGTCTGGAGCCTCGGAAGGTTCATGAATTGGTCTTCTTTCTAGCCATTTACATGATCTCCATAGGAACCGGAGGGCACAAACCCTCGCTGGAGAGTTTTGGAGCTGACCAGTTCGACGAGAATCACAGTGAAGAAAGAAAGAAAAAGATGTCCTATTTCAACTGGTGGAACTTGGGCCTTTGTTGCGGCCTCCTACTCGGTGTGACTGTGATTGTTTATGTACAGGATCATCTTGGTTGGGGGGCTGCAGATATCATTCTGACAGCAGTTATGGCTTTCTCACTAGCCATCTTCGTTGTGGGAAGGCCATTTTACCGTTACCATGCGCCATCTGGGAGCCCCTTAACCCCAATGCTGCAGGTCCTAGTAGCAGCCATTAAAAAGAGAAAGCTGCCATATCCTTCTGATCCTGCTGAATTGCATGAAGTTCCCAGGTCACGGGTGGGTAAAGGGAGGCTTCTCTGCCATACGGAAAGGCTCAGGTAAGCAAGTGAACGGATTGATTTCCATTGAATAATTGATTTCCATTAGTTAGGCTTGCATGTATGTATCATCCAAAATGTCTCAAACTGCTCGTTTAACGATCCCAGATGAATTGCAGGTTTCTTGACAAAGCCGCTATAGTGGAGGATTGGGAAAATTGTGCTGAAAAGCAAAACCCTTGGACACTAGCAACCGTGACAAAAGTTGAAGAGATGAAGCTTGTTCTCAATTTGGCCCCCATATGGCTAGCTACGTTACCATTTGGGATTTCTGTATCGCAAACAGCCACGTTCTTCGTCAAGCAAGGCACCATGTTGGACCGAAATATTGGTCATGGCCTGGAGATCCCTCCAGCCTCAATTTTCGCGCTTTCCGCCATTGGAATGCTAGTAGCCGTGGCGGTTTATGAGAAGATCCTTGTCCCATTATTGCGAAGGGCTACAGGAAATGAGCGAGGCATCAAAGTCCTGCAGAGAATTGGCTTCGGGATGCTTTTCTCGATCTCCACGATGGTAGTTTCAGCGCTGGTGGAGAGGAAGAGACTGGGTGTTGTGGAGAAGGATCCAGTGAAGGGTTCACTTTCAATGAGCGTCTTCTGGCTGGCTCCGCAATTCATCATTGTTGGCGTGGGAGATGCATTCACTCTGGTGGGCTTGCAGGAGTACTTCTATGACCAGGTTCCTGATTCTATGAGAAGCCTCGGCATTGCCTTTTACCTCAGCGTGATTGGAGCTGCAAACTTCATCAGTAGTCTTCTGATAACAGCTATCGATCATGTGACCGGGAGATTTGGCAGGAGTTGGTTTGGAAAAGACTTGAACAGTAGCCGCCTAGACTATTTTTACTGGCTTTTAGCCGGCATGACCGCGGCAAACTTGATTGTATATGTGTTCTTGGCTCGGCGATATTCATACAAAAGCGTTCAGAGGAGTGTGGCGGTGGCTGACTGCTGTCAAGATGGTTCTCGAGGTTCGATGGCCTGAAATACCTGTGCCGGTATATAAATAATCACTGGAGCTTAAGGTGGTATC
Source organism: Salix arbutifolia (assembly GCA_025169955.1). Classification (NCBI taxonomy): domain Eukaryota; kingdom Viridiplantae; phylum Streptophyta; class Magnoliopsida; order Malpighiales; family Salicaceae; genus Salix; species Salix arbutifolia. The sequence goes on along the minus strand of CM045917.1, from coordinate 9,125,377 downwards.
TTCTATTATTCTATCTGATAGTGATAGTGTATGATCCAGAAATTAAACTTGGTGTTATGGTTTATTATTACCGGTGGAAATTTGCACTTGCTGGGCATTTTTCAAAGTTCCATGCTTCATGGGGATGCATTTTGCGTGATTTACACAAAGAAAAACAGATTTTAGATGGCTGCTTTAATTCAGGGCTGACTACAATTGAATGACAGTTGTGAATGATAACGCCAACTAGCAATACACTGCGCTTGCCATGCACGGCCACAGCCAGGATTATTACTAAAATCACGAGTTAACCTGTGAAATCTAGCATGTTAAAATTGATCTCCAAATCACGAGTCAGGCATCATCACAAAGGACCTTGAGCGAGAATCAATGATTGAAAAAGTGCGCCACACAGAGAGCCCACACTAGCCTTAGCACGCGCCCAGCCGAACATCCCCGAACCTAAACCACACACGCCCAGCCGAACATCCCCGAACCTAAACCACACACCCCCAAGACAAACTCACCTCACAGCCCAGGAGAAGAAGAGGCCGCAATGTATTATGCAAGCCCACGGTATATACAGTCTTCATCCACAGTACACAGCCCACGTCAACAAACCTATCAAACTAGTGGATCCAATAACTTGCATCAACTTTTCAAACCTCCAAATTGGATAATAAACTCAAGTAGTATTGATAACTTTTTTGAAAAATTATTGTTTATTCTACTACTCGACAACAAAAATAAATTATCAACTACTAAATAACCATATAAAAGGCAAATCAAATTAAAGAAAAATGAATAATAAAATCATGCAATTTACTTTTCAACCAATATAAAAAGAAAATTAAAATAAAATATCAACTCTAAATACAAATAAATGCATAATATAAGGACCAAATTATAAATAAATAAAAAACACTAATCAAAGAAAAAAAAGGAGGTTGAAATGAAAAACAAATATGGATTACTATTGTAACCTACAATTCAAATGAGTGTAGAGAAACAATGTTTCTCTCACATCTTTTAACTTTAAGTATAAAATATATTTTTCAAATAAATTCTAAAAATTCACTTACACCACCTGAGTTTTTTAATTCAACCCTCTCATCGAAAAAAATGTAAAACTAGGTGCTTAAAAGGCTTGATTGTTCAAAGAAAACATTTGAGTACCACAATAAAAATTGGTCAAAAAACAATATTATAATTCACTGTTAATATGTTAGAGGGTGGACAATAGAAGAATTTACAATATAAGAGTCACATCATTTATATTATAGGCAATTTGTTATATTTTGTTTATTATTTTTTAACTCAATCAAACGATAATAAGAAAGACAAACACATTCAATTAACTTAATAAAATAAAATAAAAATGATGCATGGCTATACATATAAGAAACATTGTCTTAAAGTAAAAATTATTTATCGTCAAAAATATAGTTTATTTACTTAAAATACTAAAAAAGAGAGGGTATTGATCTAAATATAACTTCTTTACATTAAAAAACCATAACAAACATGAAGAGAAAAAAAAAGGGTCAGACGTTGATATGCCTCACCAATTTATGTTGGGTCAACGCGCAAGTTGTGTGGTAGTGCGCTTGATTGGGTCCTTTTTTCACTGTTTTTTGGGCATATCATCCACCCCATTTTTTTGAAAAGAAAAATTATTAGACGACACATCACTTGCTCTCATCCAAATTCTGTCAGTTGCTGGAAGATCAGGGATTAAGAGTTTTCAGCTGGAAAACCCATTTTCAACCATTTTTTTACCGTGGAAGACACAAAAAAAAACACTTTATTAATCATTATAAGTCTATTAATGGCGTCAAAAAAACCCAAAAATCAGCATAAAAAATCATTTTGAACCAAAAATCAACTTGAACTTACATTTGTTTTTTTTTATAAATCTTAAAGGTAAAAAAAACACATAATAAGAGCTCCTCTTATTAAATGGAACAATTTGACACATTTTTTGTGTTTTAGTGGCCTAAATCAATGTCAATGATGTGTTTCTCTCTCTAATGTCGGAATTCAAAGACCCCTCTTACTTCTTTTTCGGACTAAAAAATAACATAAATAAACTTTTTCTTACCAAAAATGATACTGAAAAATATTGAGGCATCAAAATTATATAGTGTGCATGATTTCTAAAATTTGAGGAGCAAAATATATTTTGTTTTAAACTCATGGAAGACCATGTTTAGTGTCTTTTTTTTTATTCTGATCCTTATTCTTTCAATCTCACCCTTTCTTGAGAAATAAAAATCTATTGGTCCTCAATTAGGATGAAATTGCTGGAAATAAAATATCGAGGATTAAATTGAAAAAAAATAAAAATTTGTCCAAATGGGTAAACAATGCCAAACCCACACATTTTAGTTTTATATGTAACTAGCAGATTCCATCGCGCTCAACTGCAGGTCAAATTATTTTTATTTTAAAACTTTTAAAAAAATATTAAGATTATAAAGATTGTTTTAGTAGTATCATTAAATTCAATCAAGCATATCAATCTTTAAACCTATTAACCTAGTTTTATGCCTAACTAGAGTATTCAATTAAACCATACGAGAGGTGACTCAAAATGAATCAATCAATTTAATAAGTCCAAAAACAAGTTTAATGAGTAAACCTGTCAAACTAGTAAATCAGATAACTTGTGTCAACACTTCAAACCTACAAACTGGATAATAGACTCTAATGGGAATAATAACTTTTTTTTTAAACTATTGTTAATTTAACTATACAATAACAAAAATAGATTATTAACTATTAAAAAACTCATATAAAAGGAAAATGAAAATAATGAAAATTGAAGAATAAAATCATGTAGTTTATTTCTCAACCAAAATAAAAGGAAAAATAAAATAAATTATCATCTCTAAATACCAGTAAACACATAATATAACAACCAAAAAAAAAAAAGGTCAAAATGAAAAAAGAAGAAGTGTATTACTATTGTAACCCACAATGTTAATGGTGCAAAGAAACAATATTTTCCTCACATATTTTAACTTTAAGTATAAAATATATTTTTTAAATAAATTCTAAAAAATCACATGTACTACTCGAGTTTTTCATTTTTGTCCTCTATCTTTTAATTTAGCCATCCCTGGAAGGAAAAAAAAAACATAAAATTGGATGCTTAAAAAGGCTTGATTGTGGAAAGAAAAAGTTTTAAAGGATTGCATATGCTACCCCATTTGTTTTTTAAAAAAATATATTAGGCGATGCGTCACCTTGTCTTGTCCAAATTTCGGCCACTATAGTAGCTGAAAAATTAGGACTTGTGAGTTTTTTACCTAAAAATTATTTTTCAATCTATTTGTGTTTATCCAAAACACCGACAAAACACTTTATAAAACATGATAAACCTATAAATGACATCAAAAAACTATTTCAAAAACAAAATCAATCTTAAAAAAAAAAACTCAAACTCATATTTGTTTTTTTTACAAATCATAAAGGTAAAAACACCCATAATATGAATTACTCCCATCAAATGAAACAATTTGAATATTTTTTCATAACTGATAAACATTAAAAAAAAAACACGCTTTTAGATAATTAATATTAAATTTTTACTTATTTATTTTTACAATTGAAGTTTGCATTGTATTTTTCTTCTCATATCAAAAATATGTATTTTATATATCGCTCTATGGCAATCAAATAATTGAATCCATGGCTAGGTACATCTCAATTTCAAAGGTCCATTAAAGCATTGTCTGTTTGTTCATAAACATCCAATTGGATTTACAGAGGTCCCTCACAGAGGATAATAGACATTGAAGGGGTACCAAAAGGAATCTTCGGTGATTGAAGTGACGACAACGTCACAATCACATTCCGTTGCATACATATTTTTTGCTGAAATTTCTTCATGCTATATCCTTTTCCAATTACAGCATTCCACTTGACCCAGAAATAAATTAAAGTTAAAAAAAAAAAAAAAAAATCACACAACCAGTTAAGCCACCAGATGCACCCAACGTGCAACACTTGGCACACCCTGATTAACTGCAAAAACCATGTAATAACCTGGCGGAGCCACCGCCCCATTAGGTGGCGCTTTGCACTCTACTTTATACAGATTGTCACTGGCCGGAACTGAGGGTGTAACCGTTAATTTAACCAATCTTTGTCCCTGTGAAAAGGAATGTGTTGCAAAGGGTGCACTTGCAAAATTTACCTCTACAAGCCCCACCACAGGCAACGTAACCGACACCAACACATTAAAAGCCTCCCCAAAACTTACTGTATCGGGTATTTCCTCTATCACGGGTCGAATGTTAGCCCGATCCGGTGACAAATATTCGGGTGAAAATGCTTCAATCCGTAATTCAGTTGGGAATTCAGCTTTGAAATTGTAGATATGATGTGGGTTACTTCCTGCTACCATCACACGCCCATCTGGTAATAGGTTTGCTGTTGAATGGTACAATCTGGGTACAGTTCCCGGATTCAATGTCATGAACCGTAACCCAACGGGTTGGTCGGGTCTGTATAGAAGTGGATACAAACACGGGTTTGATGCCATCTCAAACCCTTGGGTCCCAGCTTGAGCTCCATTGATAACTAGAACATCACCGGTGGGTAGCATTACCATATCACCCATGATCCGCCCGAATGGCATGTCCTCCATTTCCCAAATCGGGTCGAGTGATGTAGCCACAATACGCCCACAACTACCGTGCGCCGGCGTGTCAGTGCTCCTTTCAATGAATGCACCATACTGGGCCCCTCCACAAACAACAATCACAGCCGTCGAATAATCACCCTCCAATGCCAACATAACTGATGACCCAGCTGATGGGTAATTCCTTGGGCCCCCATCCAACGGTGGATATCCTTTCACGACTTCGTTAGTCTCGTGATCAAATAAAACTGCTTTATTATTAGCAAACACAAAAAGCTTACCGTCGGGGAGGAGATGAACATAAGGGTACAAATTGTCCATCTGCTTATCTTCCACGTCTGCAAGAAATGGAAACAACACGGCACCGTTTCGAGGCGGATAGTACTCCACAGTATTAGCTCCTCTACCACCAATTATAATCACCGACCCGTCGGGCAGTATCTGATTACTAGAGTACCACCTCCCCTCGCTCAATTCCACGTCATCAAGCTCGACCCAATCGCAAGACCCGTTAATGTCACACGGGTCTAGCTTTCGGATCTTCTTGAACCCGTCCAGATCACCACCTGTTTGTAAGAGAGTTCCATCATGGAGAAACTGACCTGCTGAGCACCAGGTGTCAGTGAGGATCATGAGTGGACGGATTTGATTGGTTTGGATATCGAAGAGAACGGAGTGGGCATAGCAATCGCGCTTGAGAACGGCGTCGTGGGGGTCGAGACGGCAGTGGCCCTTTCGTAGCATTTTACGAGATGGGCCGGTGTTGGTCCGGTCTAGAAGGACTACAGTGTTGAAGCGCGTAACTGCTGTGTGCATGGAAGATATGCCAGCGTTAGGGACTAGGAGATCCCATGTGCCGGGCAGTTCAGCACGTGAGAGGAAAAAGAAAGTGAACATTGAGAGAATTAGAAGCTCCATTAGAGACTAGAGAGGGAGGGAGGGAGGGATGGTAGCGGAGGAGAGTGAGTAGAAGAATTTGTGTTTTTAAATAGAATAAGACGATTAGGGCAAAGTACACATTTGTCCCTCAATTACCTATCATTCCTCATCTAGGTACTTGAAGTAAAGAAAATTGCTAACTAGATCCCTCATCTATCAAGGATTACCCAAATAACAAAGCCATTATGAATCATGGAAAAACACAAAAGGCTTGTTGTTGGATAAAGAGGTCTAATTTTGAAAGGAAAGTTCTGATTCGGTCATGATTATCCAATAGACGGGAGGTCCAATTGAGAATTGAATGACTGATAGAGGATATATATGTTATTTTCCCAAAATTGAAAAGGTGACGAAAAATGAGTGGCGGCTTTAGAAGCGTGGAGATGACACGTGAGCAAACATGTAACATGGATTTGTTTTTGGAAGAGGAAGGAGGGTGGCGTAAGGAGAAAGCGAAGTTTTAATAGCTTCACTTATGAACACCATTTAAAGAAAAACAAATGTACAGATAAAAAAAAGTAGCTATGAAACATGAACTCATCTGGTTGCTGATTTGGATTCGGTTACTCATTAGAATCCAAACGAGCCATATGCCCGCGTGTTGTGCCGGGGCTTTTTTATCTATGTAAAAAATTGATTATTTTTATATGTATTGTATTTTTCTATTTTAATATTTAATTAGTAAAATTATAATTGATAAAATCTTTATAATCGAAAGGCAAAGTGAGTCGTATATTTCTTAATCATAGATAATGTAGGTAATTTTTTTTTTATGAGTTGCATATTTTTCCCAATAATATTCAATTTGACACATTATAAATAAAAATATTGTAATTTTTTTTTCGAGAAAGAAACTTATATTTTTTGCGTGCTATAATTAGTTATGTCAATGTTTAAATTACTAAACTTGCAACAGATAAAAATATGTTAGGAATGAGTTTTTTGCGTGGTATAATTAGTATGCTTGCCCGCGCATTGCGCTAGGGTTTTTTTCATGTAGAAAACTAATTGATTTTTTACATGTTGTAATTAGTTGTTTAAATATTTAATTAGTAACATTAAAATAGATAAAATATGTAACACATAAATTTTTCCTCAGCCTAAAAGGAATAGTGCCATCAAAATGAGAAGTGGTTCGTATATTTTTTAATTGGAGAGCATGTATATATATGGACAGAAATAAGAATTATGTAAGAAATATAAAAAAAGGAATTTTTTTGAAATGGTAATGAACAACGAAAATCACAATTGAAATAATTGTTTATTATTGTTTGAAATTGCAATCTCCTTTAGCTATTTTATGAAATAATAGCAGTAGTTCCCGTAAGCTGACCCGGACACCCTGTTTATAAAAGAAAAAATTATAAGTGCGAAAAATACAGAAAAAAATCCAAAAAGATGGGTTTGGGGATTATTCACGATGCGTGTAAGTTGTTCCAGGCATCACAATTATAAAAAAACGTATACGTGGGGAAAAATCAGTGGAAAAAATGTTAAAAAAATGAATTCAGAGATTATCTGTGGTGCACGTAAGTTGTCACGGAAAGTTTGGTTAAAAAACTTTGGTTACATTTTTGTGTTTTTTTGCATTTATTTTATATATATGTGACATGATATTTTTTTAGTTTACAGTGATTTTTATTTTATTTTTTATTTTATTTTTTATATTATTATATTAAAAGTATTTCAAAACACTTAGATTAAATTAATTTGAGATTTTAAAAAAACTCAGTTCATTTTTTTATATATATTTTCAGGCGTTGATACCTAACAAATATCATAATATAGTCGTGTGTTGTGCTAGGCTTTTTTGATGTAGCAAACTGATTAATTATTTAGCCTGCAAAGAATTATTTCGTTGGTAGATAGCAAATTGTAATCGTTAAATTTTGTTGTATTTTTTTTGTCTATATTGAATTAGTTGGTTGTTGTTATCAGTTTAAGTGCTCGGATAATAATTTAGTTGACAACTCTCAAAATTATAATCGATAAAATTTATTCAAGATGAGTGAATTGTATTTTATAGCCAATTCATTAATGGGTGAACTTGCGTAGATATTTTATCGATTTATGTAATTTGCATATTGAAAAACTATAATTGATTAATTGGTAGGCGTGTTTTGATTGTTCTGACAGTTATTTAATTGGTGGACGTAAATTTGCAATTAATAAAATGAATAAAATATGAATTATTTAATGGAAATAAATTGGAATAGAATAAAACAAGGTCAGCAATCGATTTGTGTGAGTTGTATTCTTACCTTAATCTTATAAAAAAAACCGTTTATTTGCTTTGAGCTGTGTGTGCCTTTAAATACACAAATATTTTATTTTAATGAAGTGGCTCTTGTCCTAGCTGCCTCACTCAAATCCACTGCTACCAAATACCATCATTCTAATTGGAAAATGTGCACCTTTGTCTTGTAGCTTGTTTCCGTCGTGTGCCTAAAGGTATAGAGTTAATAAGATAACAAGTGACGCGAAATGATGATAAAATAAATTAAGATTTGACTTGTAAGTCTCTCATTCGAGTTAAAATATATTTATTTTTTAAGAATATGAAATAATTGATAATTGAGGTTTTACATGTTTAATTCAGTCCTAAAAAGAAATAGAGTTTTCTTAAATCCAAAAAATAATAATATGAATTTTCATTCATTAGTAAATTACATAAATAGAAGCACTTTAATTAATAATTTATTTTTATATTTTTTATATCCAATTAATTTTTTTAAAAGAAATCCCCTTCATATATATTTTGTTAGGACATTACAAGGTATCACGAAACAAGCATTGAAGTATGCGGTGTATATTTTGGACAAGACATGACAAACTGTGAGGTATTATGTGCATGCTTTAAATATGACAATAATTGTTTGTTTACTGTAAGATTAAAAATTTTGAATCAAATATAAATTAACAAGTTTGTTTATGATTTTTCTAATATTTGGTGGATTATGACACGTTGCTAGATAATGTATAATTGTTCTTCAAATATAAATTAATTAATTATTGAATTGATAATAAATTAAATTGCTTAATTTACTTAATTATATTTATTTAGAATTATAATTATATTTGGGACAACATATTAGGAACTTAATGAGTCACACATATTAAAATTGTTAATTAGAAATCAAACTAGGATAATTAATCAATTATGTCTTGATTGAAAATAATTTTAAAAATAAACACTAGAATATATTTAATTTAGAGATTATAATTCTTGTCCTAAAATAATCAAGTAGAGATTTGAAAAATAAAAATTTTATAAAATTATCTTCAAATAATATATGGATACTATTTTAGAAGAAAAATATATATTTTGTTATTTATAGAATTTTTAGGATTTTCTATAAATATAAAGCCATGTCTTTTATTTTTGAAGAGGTTGTTTGTTAGGAAAAATAAAATGTAAATCACATAAGGAAGAGCTAACACTCTAGGTTTAAGAATTTCTATTTTATAAATTTGAATTTATGAGATTTCCCATAGTAAAATGACTTATGGTTTGCGACAACCTAACCTTTAAAGAATTAACCAAAATCAGAGAAGATCAAATTTTCAGGCAACAAATCTCTAAACAATTTTAGATTTCTGAATGATTTTATTTTATTGTTTTAACTATGTGTATAATATTTAAGAAACCTCAACAAAATATTTTGATATAATAAAATTTTAATAATTATAGCTAATCTATATTTTTTTTATGCAAAACATTTCTGTGCTACCAGCTTTATATTTTAATATTGAATTAATTATTAAAAATAAATTTTGTATTAATAATAAATATATTTTACATGAATAAAACATTATTTTCTAATACGAACTTTTGATTGGTATTCTATCGGTAGGGAGAGTTTAATAATTACTAAAAAATGTAGCAGATATCCGGGGTGATGATGATGATCAACAATCATCTCATCATAAAACTTTTATTTATATTTATTTTCTCACCAGTCCTCTTCTGTTATATGAGATGTATTCAAAGACACGTATACCCAGTTCTTAAATAATTAATATGTTGTCATCACGCTTCAATAAATTATTATGCCCTTAAAAGTTATTATCATTTTTAAACTATATATTAATTGTTTTTATTACTATTTATCCTTTTTCAAAGTAAAATATACTAATTATTGAAATAAAATTCTAAACTATGAAATTAATTAATGTTTTTTATTAAAATAAAAACTTATTTTGCGAGAAATAATTACTAACTACACTTTCCAGCATTACTCCCAGCATTATTATCGACGACAGCATACTCGATTGTAGATGAGCTTTTCGGAATCGTGGAATTAAAGCTTAAAAGAGAGGATGCCTTCTCATCACTTTACAAAAAGATCCCTCTGCTCGAATCATATTCTGTATGAAACTTGGACATGAGTGGGCATGCGTTTTACTTGTTCGAAGATAAATTGATATTTTATTTTTGTTCATAAATTAATATTATTTAAGTTAAAGAATTATATATATATATATATATATATATAAAAGCTGAAAGAATATCACCGTTTGCCAAAAAGATAAGCTTATTTAACCAGCACGGTAAAAGTTAGCAAACAATCACAATTTTCTAGTAATTATTGTTGATGTTAAGGAACCATCTCACCTAAAAATTTAAGCTAATAGTTGAAGTCTCATGATATGATTTATATTATTCTCTAACAGTTGAAACATGTCAAAACCTAATTTTTTACACTTTATTTTTTTTGTAAGAAAATCCAAAAAAATGTATTTTTTTGTAAAATTCAGTTAATTTTAATTATCTTATTGTTTTGATCACTTTTATTAATATTTATATGGTTAGAAACAATCATGAGAAAATTATAAAAAAAAAATTAAGACAAAAATTAAGAATTCATAACTGGGGTTGAAATCAAAACAATAACACAGGCAAAAAATGAATTCGAGAAATTTTGGGTCATAATTGAGGGTTGAATTGAAGAGAAAATGAATATAAAAAATCTTAATTTAATTTAGTTAAAGTAAAAGAAATTGAATGTTTAAGGATGAGTTTGAAATAAATAGCCAAGCTACTATCTATTGAGAAGTTGATAGAGTAAGAAAATTGAAATTAGGAATCAATTTGACTTAAAAATGAAGACTTGAAAATACAAGGACTATAATGAAAAGAAAGAAATATTCCAGGGCTCAATTAAATTTTTTCCCTGAATTGTTCTTTTCAAATCAGTCCAATTTAATCCAGCGGATTCAATTAATCCAAATGATTCATTAATTTTGTCCAAATCGATTCAATTGAGTCCAATTAAAACCTGCAATCAGGCCAAGAATCATAATCCTTTAATTTTAGCAGCCGAGATCTCGCTTCTCAAAATCCCTCAATCACAACCGTATTGCTTTTTCTCAATCCGATCTGCAGAAATCAAGCCTCAGGATCATTCATCAATAATAATAAACTCTTGGCCTTTTATCTCATATAAGAAGGCAGTGAGATTGGGAAGAAGGAGGGATTTAGAGGGCAAGATGGAAAATTTGACAGGCCTGCCTTCACCAAAAAAACACCATAGCCCCTCTCTCCCCACTCACCAAAAAATAAATCCTAGCTTTCCTTTCCCCATATTTTTTTATTCAAGAACCCTAAATCCCAATTATAAGAGTTCAATTAATTCGAAATATTAATCTATAACAACTTATGTAGATGTGTTAGAATACCTTATAAAAACAATTAGGGCTCCAATATTCAATAAAAAATCAACGTTTCTAATTTGTCTTCTAATTCCCACTTTACCACCTTCTCTCCCTCTCTCTACTCTCCCTCACTTGCTTTTTCTTTCAAATTTGGTGTTTGATGTGCTTGAATCCATATTTTCACCAATTTCAAGGTAAAAATATTGACTTTTGAATATGTTTAAAATTTTGATTTAGCTATTCATTGAAATGGAATCTAATGATATCATGTTGATTTATATCAACAAACTCCTAATTAACGATGCTTGAGGTAATGGTCAATGATATTAATTTGAAATTGATATTTAGATAATTGACTCAGGCCATGAGTGATTAATGATATTGTGATGTTAATGTAAATAAATGAAATAAGAAAGATCTTGGAATGATAAGAGAATTTATTTTGATCCTTTTATGTAACAATTGTTATCATTGTTTTTTGTTGGTTGATGTTTGATATATTGCACTTTTCGGGGTTATCGCACTCATGCAAATATGATGTTTACTTATATCTATTTTTCTCATATAGACTAGTCATGTCACAATCATTTTGGATTATAATATATTTTATTTTAATACATGTAAACACGAACTCTTAACTTTTTTTTGTTGATACAAGAAATAAGTTTTTATTTATATATGCTAGATTTTATATAAACTCTTAACCCTTGTTATTAATATGTTATATAATTAATCAAATGCTATATTGAGCTGAATTGAAATTATTGTTAATATGAAAATGTGAGATAAATAGGGTGTTTGTTATAGTGGTAGGAGTATTTTATCACCTGAAAATATATTATGGCATCAACACATCAAAACGATCCAAAAAAATAAAAATAAAATAAAACAAAGAAAAGATTTGACGAAACAATGGTGCAACCTCTTCGCCAAAAAATCTAAAAGTTCAGGATGGCTGGATTATGATTTATGATGTGAATTATGATTATGCTGCAATCAAATAATCAATTGATTTTGCTAATTGATCTAGCCAACAAATCGATGAAATGGACAATTAAAACCATACTATCTTAATTAGTCAATGAAACTAGTTGACCGTTTGATAATCCCATAAGAAAAAACTAAAAACTATTGGAGGAACTAATCGATTGCATTATTGGGTGTAATTCATATAGTCAACTAATTAAACTAATAATAATTATCACAAAAATAATTTGTCTCTCCATAATTAAGAGTTTTTTTTTATCTTAGAAAAATTAGTATTGTTACATATATGATTTATTCACCAAAATATATTAGAGAAATTAAAGATATTCTTGATTACGAAGAATGAGGTCACACTTAAATTGATATTTCTCAATATTTTCTCAAGATAAAGAATATATTTTCTAAAATTGCATAGTTGGATTAGACTAATAAAATTAATCATGATAAATTATGATGATATTTTAATTTGAGGCGTGTAAAAAGAATTCTTGCTCGATTTTAGCTCAAGAATGAGCAAATTGACCTGTGATTAAAGAGTATGCTATTTGATTAGAAGCTTTACTAATAAATTGATGAATGATATGATTTTTTAAGATGTTTTATATTAAAGTGTTAACGAATATCATTCCTACATTTAACATTATTTGGAGATTGGCTAAACATGATTACCAGTATCATATAAACTGAGAATCAAAATATACTAGTTTAATGACTACAATGAGCTATTTTATACCATTAAAGGTATATGGATATGAGTATATACTTGAGAGAACTATAAATGAATTAATTTGAGTGAGAAGTAAAGGGTGATAAGGTGTTTTATGGTTGATAATAAGATTAATTGTTAATCAAATATAGAGTCTTCATTAATTCCTTTACAGAGAAGATTGCGGTTTTACCAAAGTTTTAAAGGTTTTATTTTTAGGATAGTGTAATTACTTTTCTCAAATATTCTATAATGGTTTATAGAATGGATGTCTTTAATAAGAATGATTGAATATTTAGGTAGGTAAAACATTTTTTACAAATAATTAAGCTTAGAGGTTGAACTAGATTTTAAGGACAAAGACAATGAGGATTGTGATAAGAAAGACAGAAAATAAAATAAAATAGGTACTAGCAGGTCAAAAGATATCATTAATATTACTACTTAACTAAGGTTTTTTTTAGATAGATAACACAAGGAAATATCACAAATAATATGAATTATATGCCTCAACTAGACATTTAATACTCAATAACCTTTATGATAATGTCTTTAAGATCACAACTTAGTAGACAACAAATCCAAATATTAATCGCGAATCCTACACACACACACACATGCATGCATGCATTTTTTATTTGGTTTTCCATGGCAAGAAATATTTGTCATTATTGTGTTTTTATGTGTTTGTTCATTATAATAAAAGCGTTGTTCTTAATTTAAGATTAGGACTTACAAGAGATGGTTGTTGGAGAGGATACAAAAGTTTTGAAGGATATGCCATAAAAATCTAGATTATGAGAAGAAATGGAAGATAAAATGTTGTAATATGTTGTTTGGTTTTCATGCATCAGTTTAAAAATATTTTATTAGATATATGATCTTGAAGGCCACACTTCAATTGATATTTCTCAATTTTCTTAAGATCAACAATATATTTTCTAAAATTACATAGTTGGGTCATGTTAAGAAAATTAATGATGATAGTTAAGATAATATTTTAGATTAAAGTTTGCAAAAAGAATTCTTATTTGATCTTAGTGCCTGTTTGATAGTGTGGTTGAGGTTGTTTTTGAAAGTGTTTTTTGTTCAGAAATGCATCAAAATATATATATTTTTTTTAAAAAATCATTTTTGCTATCATCACATGAAAAAGATCTGAAAACACCAATTTTTTTTTAATTTAAAGTAAAAATAAAAATATTTTTTTTCAAAAACACTTTCCGAACGCATTCCCAAACATACTATTAGTTAGGGATGAACAAATTCACCTTCAATTAAAGAGTTAAAAAGTTTTCTCTCTAATTAAGAAGCTTTGCTAATGAAATGATGAATGATATTATTTTTTAGAGTGCTTTATATTCAGATTTCATTAAGGCTTTATTTTCAAGATATTAGAAGAAAATTTTTAACCAAAGTTATAAGAAGAGGCATAAGGAGTTAAGTTTAAGAACAATACTTAAGGTGTCTATTAACTAGTTGGTTGACAAAAAATCAAAAAATGTTATTTTTATATTAGTAAAATAATTGCAACTTTTATATATATATATATATATATATGAAAAATGAAAGGTTGTGTCTAGTAGCTAGTTGACATGTTTCCAATGAGATTTAGATGTTTGACATATGATCAAACTTTTTCAAAATCACTTACAAGATAAAAAAAGATTATTTTTGAAACTTTATTAAAATGTTGTTCTATCTATATTGATATACCAATATAATTGCTTGTCCAAAACCAAGATAACTTTTTTCTCACATCTCCTCTTCAATTAACTAATCTTATCACTTTATATTTTAGACCAATTATGCTTTTTCCTTAAGGTATGTTAGGCTTTTTCCTACTTTTGGATCATTTGACATATGAACCTTCTCTTTTTATATTGCTTCTTCTACCTTAATAATTTATTTGTATTCATGCTTTACTGCTTAACTAGTTTTGGTGTTATAAGTCACAAACAAAACCAGATATATGCTAGAACTATATGATTTTTATTCAAACCCATAGTTTCAAAACATAAGGCTAGCCCAGGTTAGAGGCTTGACCAAACACTTTGATGGTCAAATTAGTCTTATTGAGATATAAGTGTATATTTTAGAGAGTAGTGACCTAGTGTGTGTATTTGTATTGTTGTTATCTTCTATATTGGTTTCTTTTGAGATAATGCTTTTCTTTCCGAGTCTTATCCACTTTAGCTTTTATTGAGATAATTTAAATCCTTTCATATGCCTTGGATTATGGCCATATATCACTCATTTATATAACGTGATAAGAATATAAAGATTTTTCAAGTGTGAGCACCTTTAACTTCTCTTAAAAACATAAGATTTACATTTTACCTAAGGATTGTGAGATTGCTTATGATTCTTTTAATATTGATTACAGTTTCATCGCAAGTCCTTGTTTAGTTCATTGGAAAAATATTGATCATGAGATGATTAAAATCAATACAAAAGGTAGTTCCTTTAAGAACTTAAATAGGGTAGGAATATAAGGTCTTCTCCAGGATCATTGTAGTGACAAGTTATTGATTTTATGATTATCTAGGTGTTTCTTTCTATTTTTATGACATAACTATAAGCCAATAAGCATGATCTTGATTTAGCATATAATTTGGTTTTGGTCATTAATTTAGCTACTCTTAAATAAACATGATCCTAATTGCAAGACACACTTATTTCTTTTTTATTATTAACATGAGTATTTGGGTTAACTTGCGTGCACCTCGACTAATCTTACGGGTTCTGAAATTAACGACCATATAAGTCTCCACTAACCATCATATTAGTAACCACATGGAGAGCAAACCCCTTAATCTCGAGTTTTTACCATTGAACCACCTATTAGATGGTTGTCATGATTTATTTATTTTTATAACCGGGATGTCTGAGCCAGCTTATGGACACTACAACTAATTCTCGAACCAATTGAGCACCCCATAAATTCAATGAGTAGATAAAACATTGCAGAGATGATAAGTATATATAAAAAGACTCGAACCCAAGTGTAGAAAAAAGGATCCAAGTGTAGAAAAAAGAAACAAATTCCTTTCCCCACCATGCCAAGACCTCAAGTACAACAATGGCGCCAAGAAATCAAGTGCAATGATCCTGGGCAGTTATCAATGGTCCTTTACACATTTTTTAAGAGAGAAAACAAGGTGTAAACGTTTTAGCAAATAAAGTGGTTAACTTTTTTATTTTGTGGACAACATCCTCGAGCTGGTATCACAAGTACTTTCCTTAGTCATTATGAAAGTGTTTAGTTAGGTTATAGCATATTAGTTTGGTTCATATTCTATTAGTTTAAAAAACTACCATTTACATCCCTAGATCAACATAAATTTCCAAATTTGAAGGATCTGAATCCAATTAAAACTAATATATATTATTTCAATCAAATGACAAAAAATCTTACAACCAAGATAATATATATATATATATATATAAATATTTTAAATAATATTTTTGATAATATCACATCAAAATAATTTAAGAATACTAAAAATAAATATATTAAATAAAAACAATATATTATTTTTAAAAATACTTTTAAAACACAAAATCCAACAAAACCAAACCCCGTGCCAAAAATAGCCAACGAGTAGTGCACCCCAACCATATGCCCTTCTCATTAGGGTTTTACCCTTCATACTCTGCAAGGGTTTCTGTTTCTCAAACCACCACCTTAGAAATAAATAAATCTTCTTTTATTTATCTAATTTAAACAGAACATAGCATATGAACATTGAAGCTAGAGTTGGTGTGGTCCTCGAGGGAGGGCAGAGAGCACTTAATTCTGCTTCTACCCATGGACGTATTATGGATGCTGGTGCAAGGAAGTTCCTGCAGCAGCATAACAATAAACAGGGTCAGCAACATTCACAATCAGGAACCGTACAACAATTACTTGCTGGTTGTATTGCAGGTGCTTTTAGTAAGACTTGTACGGCTCCCATGGCTCGCCTTACTTCCTCTTTCAGGTTGTTAACTTTTTTCTAATATCAATTTTGTTGTTTCTCTTCGGATTTTCTACACTGGGTTTCGAAAATATTGTTAGGATTTGGAATATTTGGAGTTATGGGTTTTGGGATTGAATAGGAAGTGGTTAGCATGTTGCTGTTTAGAATTTACTAAGGCGTGGTAATGTTCTGTTGAATTTTTTTTGTTAAATCTTCGTTCCAGTTGGAGTAGTGTTGAATTAGATTTCTCCTAATGCACCTGAATTTAAATTTTTTTCCCTTTTTAAATAAAAACATATAGAGCTTTTGGCGAAAGTAAATTTGACGCCTGTAATGGAATCTTGAAGTCAGAAGTTAATATTGATGGAAAGTGGATGTGAGTGTGAATACACATTGGACAGTTATTAGAGTTGGGTTCATTTGTTAGAAAGGACTCTAGGGATTTGCAAGATGGTTTTGTTAGGTAGTTTTACATGAAGTATTATGTATTTTGTAGCAAAAGGAGCTCAAGCAGTTCGCTTACTTCCAGTTTACGGCAATGGGAGCGGAAACCTTAATTTCTTGAAGTTTCCCAGTTGTGTTCATAATTTTGCTGTATCAACCTTGAAACTATTTTTGATATTTCTAGTCATTTCTTTTCCAAGCTGCCTATGCGTGCAGAGGACTAATAGTTCTCTGTGCTTTGCTGATGACAATAATTCACTGGATTGATTGCTTTTATGTGCTGTCCATGTATCGACCAAATATTTGTCTGACTGCTTACTTCATCATTCTTCTAGGTTCAAGGTATGCACTCAGATGTTACATCACTAAGCAAGGCTAGCATATGGCAAGAGGCTTCTCGAGTTATTAATGAAGAAGGGTTTAGGGCATTTTGGAAAGGCAATCTAGTGACCATCGCTCACCGTCTTCCATATTCTTCTCTTAGCTTCTTTGCTTATGAACGTTACAAGAGTGTAAGTGCATACAACGTTTATTTTTTAACCTTTTTTTTAATCCGCTCTCCTCTCCAAAACTCCTATAGAAATTCAATTAATTGATGTGTCATCTTAATGCTTTCTAAATTCCATGTTGTCCTGCACTTTTGCAGTTCTTGCAACCAGTTTTTGGTGTTGAAAAATCACAGTGTGAATGGGACTGCAGATGTTGCCGTGCACTTTATAGGCGGTGGGATGGCAGGAATAACAGCTGCATCTGCCACATATCCACTGGATCTTGTGAGGACGCGCATAGCAGCACAGGTAACTCTATCATGCTTGGTTGGGTAAGAACTGCCCTAGGGTGGTGGAATAATGACTAATGGGTTGCTGGTTTGGTTCTTACTTACTTGATTGCAATACTTCCCTGTTTGAAATTTTGTCTAGACGCAGTTGCCTCTGAAACTTGCAGAGAAACACAATGTACTATAGAGGCATTTGGCATGCATTTCATACCATATGCAGAGAAGAAGGTTTCCTCGGCAAATAAGGGACTAGGAGCAACATTACTTGTAAGCTTCTGTTACACATCTCTATTCCTTTTCATTCCCTTTCCTCTCTTCTCCATTTTGTAAATTCTAAATGGCCGTTACGGATGCTTTTGTGCTGCAGGGTGTTGGACCTAGTATAGCGATAAGCTTTTCTGTTTACGAGTCTCTCAGATCGTTTTGGCATTCTAAAAGGTGAAGACTCCCTTAATTGATTGAATTGACCAATATCATGCACTGCATTATACTTTTATGGTATTATCCCTTGGTTGTTGTGGTTAAGTCTGAACTATGTATTATAAGCTCTTCTGTTGTTGTTTTTAGGCCCAATGATTCTACTGTCATGGTTAGTCTTGCATGTGGTAGTCTTTCAGGCATTGCATCATCAACAGGTGAGTAACAAGCTGCTCAATTCAGCCCTTTTTTAGACCCTCAGAAAACAATCTGTACACGAACTTCTTTGCTATGACTTTTGTTTATCAGGTCTCACCTAGTAGTAATAGCTTCAGATTTTTACTTGAATATCATGCTACCGGGTCTAGTTTATTTTCTCTTTTGTTGATCCTGCCAGCACAACTGCTGTAGTAATCAACTGGGATAGGCAATATGTTGTGAAAATTTGTTTATTGCCGGTCAATATCATATTCTATTAGATTTTGTTTTGTGGTCCTGATTAGTGAATCCAGTTTCCTCAAAGTATATACTAATTAGTGGTAATGTATTATAGGTGATCTCTGTATGACTTTATTAAATTTTTTTAGTTTTTATTACAGCAACATTTCCTTTGGATCTTGTGAGGAGACAAATGCAATTGGAAGGACCTGGTGGTCGAGCACCTGTCTACACATCTGGCTTGTTTGGAACATTTGCCAATATAATCCGGACTGAAGGGTTTCGAGGCATGTATAGAGGGATTCTGCCCGAGTACTACAAGGTAGTTCCCAGTGTTGGCATTGTGTTCATGACTTACGAGACATTGAAGATGCTTCTATCATCTCTCATCCCTGCCAGTTAATAGTTACATCGAAGGTTTTGACATTCTTCCCTAATTAGTTTTCATGGATACCATGTATTTGAGCCCATGACATGAGGGCAATGGAGGAAAAAGAATCGGTTGGTTATATACACATGAAGGTAGATTGGAGAAATGTCTCGAGGCACAGGTCAAGAAATTCCATGGTGGCAAATTTTGTCGTTGCTGTTGTGATACTACTTATTTGATGTATAGGGGCCCTTAGTGTTTTAAGCACCCGTTTGGCAACGTGGTGCGTTCCACGTTTGCCAAACGAGATGCCATTTTGGTGTTTGGTAAAAACCAAACACCATTTTGTTTTAATGGGTCCAACCCCATTTATACATCAGAACGGCGTTTCAAAAAAAGCACCTTGAAGGTGCTTTTGAAACGCCGTTCCAAACGGCAACCCAGAGTTGAATGATCAGAAGACACAGAGTATTGAAAGTGGAGACAAAAAAGGGTATGCGTGAAACCTTTTTCTGAGAATTATTGTCTTGGGATATTACTTAATGAATTATTTTCTTAAAATGTATATTAAAGATCAATTGCTATCGTTTTTTTTTCCATGTTTACAGCAACAGTTTTTGGGTACTTGTTGTCCATGACAGTCGTGATCTTCGAGAAACCCGCCAGAGGCTCCTGGTGTTGCTCGGGTATCAAAAGAAGCTTCAAATGGATGTTTCAGTGGCCAAAAATGAAAAAGAAGCTGTTTATCTTCATCTTGCCGGGGCTTCCTTTGATATGATTATCATGGATGACCGGATGCCCTTCATGGATGGAATTGAGGTTTGTATTTTGCCATCGAGCTTAATTAAGAAAGTCTTTGAATATTTGATCATTATATGTAGACCATTATTGCCAGACTCAGATCGTGATAAAGAATCTCTCTGTTTATTTATTTTTCTTTTGTTGATAGGTCAGCATATAATTAGGGTAATAAATTTATACAAATTCTGCAAATGACCACCGGCTTGATAGAGTGAAAAGGCAGCACCTTTAGGTAATCTTTATATTATAATACTGACATTTTTGCTCATCTGTTAGGCAACAAAACTGTTACGCAGGATGGGTGTTGACAGCCATATTGTTGGTGTCACTCGTGAGTTTAAGCGACTAGCTTTCATGGACTCAGGCGCCGACAGCTGCATTATAAAGCCACTGACTCTTGGAAAGCTCACTGCTGTCTTCCCGTGATGAACTTTCCGAGTCTAATTGGTTTGATTCGAGTTGATTTTTTCTTGTATTGTTCTTTGATGTAGAGATCATGAACTCCATGAATAAAGTTTCGGAGTAGCTAGCCATGCTATGAGGATAAAATGAATATTGTTAGCATGTCAAATTGGCTGGCAAGTGTTTATTAGCTTATTTGTAGAAGGAAGGGACAGAAGTGGAGGAAATTCTAGTGTTAGATTCCTGATCTGATGTTTGATCAGTCAGCTTGTTAGTGATTTCATGCTTAGATTTAGATTTAGATCAGTCAGCTTGTTAGGGACAAAGGCATTATAGCTCAATTCCCACTTTGGCTGCTGAATTCTGGCTTCTGCAATTGAATTATGCTGAGGTGCTTTGGTTCATTGAAACCCTCACTCTCTGGTATATTTCTATATCATTTGAGTTCTTGAGCTCCCATTTTTACTCTCTGCTCTGACAATTTAAACAAGACTTGTGCCATTTATTTGCCAGATTACTCGCTCACAGTTGGTCGTGATACATATCTTCATGATTCTGGCTTTGAAAGTAAAGTTGAAAACTTTGTGGCCTATAAGGATGCCAAATGCTCCGTGTAGGAATCTGAATAAGAATGGATTTTGAATTTTCACCATTATACAGTGTGTCAAGTTCGCCAGAAATTCCCATGGCAAGTACAGCCTGATGTTAAATCTGATATTGATTTCTATATATATATATATATGTATGGATGGATGTATGTATGTATGTATAAATGTGTGTGTATATTTCCATGCTCTTTTAAGTAATTTTACAAGTTAAAAGCAGTTTGTAAAGTTTGGAAACCAAACACCTAAAACTGCTTTTTTTTTCAACCTCCAACTCAACCACAGTTTTAACCAAACACTTAACTGCTTATTTTGAACCACAGTAAAAAGCGTTTTTTTTAAAACTGTTTTTTTTTATCCTCAACCGCAACCACAACCGCAATACCAAACAGGCCCTAAGAATTTGGCGGCCAGCTGCAACAATGGATGTTTGGAGAATGGCTAATTGGTGCAGAGATGAAGGGTGTGTCTATTTATGGAGGACTATAACCTGGTGATGTTAGGGTAGATAGATTGCGAGAGTAACTCAAAGTTTGATATAAGTTAGCAGCTGATGATATCACATCATCAAAACAGTTTTGTTATCCCAGCTTGTTTATCACCTGCGATTGAGCCGCCATGCTCAATTATCTGCATCTGTGCTTTTATATTTTCAGCGTGCAATCACTGAAGATTTGACACAACAGCCATGGTTGAATGTTGCGTTGCCAACAGAACTCATTGTGGATGCAAACTGACATTTGCATGACTTTGTGAGTGTTTTTTTTTGTTGCTAAGTTGAAGTAATTTGTTCTTAGATGGCTTGATGTACCAATATTAAAAATATATTTTTCCTAAAAAATATAAATTTGAGAAATTTTCAATTGAAAACACCAAACATTCGTTTTGACGAGGACAAGAAAGGATGTATCACAAGTATGCATGAAAGTGCTGAAATCATGACACCAATTAGCGAAGATTTTCGAGGGGAAAGCATAAACTTAAGAGGATGAAAGTGTAGTGAAATGCATCGATTCAGTGGGTCTAAAGACTTGACGTGCTGGCCTCCAACTTCGCTCAAAGTCAAACATGAACTACTCGAGTACATAGGTGAAAGGTAATGGCCGTGGCATGCGATTCTATGCCTTTGTCCCTCTTTTAGAGGCCTGGTCTCTTTTTTTAGGTGCCCACATAAACCTGCCCAAGTAAGCACTGATTCAAATTTGAAGGTCCTGGCACTCGTTACTGTGTGGACTAAACTTTTTAGATGGTACGAGCGAATTTACCGCGCGTGATGCGCTAAGCTTTTTTATTTAGGTTGAAAATTGATTGATTTTATATGTATTATATTTTGTTATTTTAATATTAAATTAGTAAAATTATAATTGATAAAATCTGCTAAAAATGTTTTTTTTTCCAGTAAAAAGTGATAATATATATTAAAGCTCTAATATTAAATAAATATCAAAATATATAATTATTCTGATATATTTAAAAGAAAATAAAACTTAAAAATAATAATTATTATTATTTTGAATGTTTTATCTATAATAATTAGAAAATTCAATACCTAACAATATTAACAAAAATTAAATATTATTATATTTAAAGAAATTATTTAACTTGAAAAATACAAAAAGAAAAATAATAACAAACTTATTTTTTAAATGATGACCAACACAAATTAAAATTTAAATATTAAAAACAAATCTTAATAATATTGGAATAAAAAAAATAAACAAAAACTAAGAGCATGTACATATAAACATGGACAGAAATAAGAATTATGTAAGCAATATATAAAAAAAGAAATTTTTTTTCAAAGAGTAATGAAAAGTGAAAACCACAGTTGAAATAACTATTCATTACTGTTTGAAATTGTGATCTCCTTTAGCCATTCTATAAAATGATAGTTGTGGTACCCGTAAGCTGACCCGTACACCCCAGTTATAGAAGAAAAAATTATAAGTGGGAAAAAAAAATAAAAAAATGTTAAAAAAAGTGGCTCCGGGGATTATTCATGGTGTGCGTAAGCTGTCATGGACACCCCGGTTATAAGAAAAATGTATACGTGGAAAAAAATCATGGTGCACGTAAGCTGACTCAAACACCACAGTTATAAAAAAAATGTATAAATGAGAGAGAAAAAAAGGAAAAAATGTAAAAAAAAAGTGGATGCAGAGATAAAAAAGAATATATGTGGGGAAAAAAATCATGGTGCTCGTAAGCTGGCTTGGATACTCCGATTATAAAAAAAACACCAAAAAAATATATAAGTGGAAAAAAAAACAGGAAAAAAATGTATGAAAAAAGCGGGTCCAGAAATTAATCGTGGTATCTGTAAGCTAGCCCGGATACCCCGTTATAAAACAAACAGAAGCCCGGTTTAAAAAAAAATCACTTTTTCAAACAGTAATGAGAAAAAAAATTGTGGTGCGCGTAAATTGATAGGGACACCCTGGTCATGGAAAAAAAACATTAAAAAATCACTTTTTCAAACAGTAATGAGAAAAAAAATTGTGGTGCGTGTAAATTGATAGGGACACCCTGGTCATGGAAAAAAAACAAAAAAAATATATAAGTGGAAAAAAAACAGGAAAAAAATGTAAAAAAAAGTGGATCCGGAGATTAGTCGTGGTGCACGTAAGCTGCCACGGATACCCTGGTTAAAAAAAACACAACAAAAGAAGCCCGGTTAAAAAAAAAAAGCTAACCTGGATACCCTGGTTATAAAAAAATATTTTTTTTTTTAAAGAAGGTCCCCATTTATTTGAAAAACAAAAAAAAAATACCTAGTTATAAAAAAAGTGCAAGGGAAAGCATTTTTGTAAACAGTAATGAGAAAAAAACATTATGGTGCGTGTAAACTAACCTGGACACCCCGGTCATGAAAAAAAGAAGTATAAGTGGTAATAAAAAATAGGGAAAAAAAAATGGATCCAGAGATTAGTCGGTGCGCATAAGCTGCAACGGATACTCCGATTTAAAAAAACAAATAAAAAGCCCGGTTAAAATAAAAAAAACAGAAAACACATTTTCGAACAGTATTGAACAGTGAAAATTACTATTAAAAAAAAAGAAGCACGGTTATAAAAAAAAATACAAGGGGAAAGCACATTTTTAAAGAGTAATGAGAAAAAAAATCGTGATGCGCATAAATTAACCCGGACACCCCGGTCATGGAAAAAATTGTATAAGTGGAAACAAAAAAAGGGAAAAAAATAGATCCAAAAGAAGCCCGATAAAAAAAAAAAAACTGATCTGGACACCCTGGTTATAAAAAAATGTATTTTTTTTTAAAAGGTCACAAACAAAAAATGCCCAGTGATAAAAAAAGTGCAAGGGGAAAGCATATTTAAAACAGTAATGTGAAAAAAAATCATGATGCGCATAAACTAACCCGGACACCTCGATCATGAAAAAAATATATATAAGTGGTAATAAAAAGTATGGAAAATAATAATAATAATAATAATAATAATAATAATAATAATAATAAAATGGATTAACTGATTAGTCAGTGCGCATAGGCTGCAACGAATACTTCGGTTTAAAAAAACAAATAAAAAGCCCGGTTAAAAAAAAAACAGAAAACACCTCTTCAAATAGTATTGAACAGTGAAAATTACTATTAAAAAAAAGCACGGTTGTAAAAAAAATGCAAGGAGAAAACACCTTTTTAAACAGTAATGAGGAAAAAAATCATGGTGCGCATAAATTAACCCAGACACCCCGGTCATGGGGAAAAAATATATAAGTGGAAACAAAAAAAGGGAAAAAAATGTAGAAGTGGAAACAAAAAAAAAGAAAAAAATAGATCCGGAGATTAATCGTGATACACATAAGTTGTCATTGATATCCTAGTTAAAAAAAAAAAAACGAAAAGCAACTTTTACAGAGTAATTTTCCAAAATCAGGATTTAAAAAAGAAAAAAAAGAAAAAAACAACAACAAAACAAACGAAAAGCAATTAAAAAAAAAAAACAAACGAAAAGCAACTTTTGCAGAGTAATTTTCCAAAATCAGGATTTAAAAAAAAATCCAAAAAAAAAAACAAATAAAAAGCAAAGAGGCAGATGAACTCCCCAAAATCAGGATTTATTTAAAAAAAAAATAGTTAAAAAAAACGAAAAGCAACTTTTACAGAGTAATTTTCCAAAATCAGGATTTAAAAAAGAAAAAAAATAAAAAAAAAACAAATGAAAAGCAATTAAAAAAAAACAAACTAAAAGCAACTTTTGCAGAGTAATTTTCCAAAATCAGGATTTAAAAAAAAATCCAAAAAAAAACAAACAAACGAAAAGCAAAAGGCAGATGAACTCCCTAAAATCAGGATTTATTTAAAAAAGAAAAAAAAAAACAAAAAGCAAAGAGGCAGATGAACTCCCGCGAAGTACAAATCGAAAATGGCCACTCCACAGTACAATTGAGTCTTCCGCTACAGCAATTGTCGGAGCTCCTTTAGATATATGTAATTTTTCTCGTCTCTTTTCCTAATTTGTGATCTTTTCTTTTTGAGGCTGGGCCACTTTTTTCAGAATAGGACCATGCGGGTAGACCAGAGATTCCGGAAGTTGATCTGAAGTGAAGGAAATTCAGAACAGAGGGCATTGTTCGCCCTGGAAATGAAATAACTTGCTAACCGCCATGCTTAACATTTACCATCATTTATGTCTGCTAACTTGCATGGTGAAATGAATCTTTGTTCAACAGATGTTTTACTTGTCCATTTTCAGTCTCGCAAGGCATGGCTGGTTGGACTATTACTAGGTTCTTTCCTTCTGTCTTGGCTTTTAGAGGTCTAGTTAGAATTTTACTTGAACAGAATAGCACGAGAGGATCCGTGTCATTTAGTTTGGTATATTTGTTCTTGTGAAACTTTCACGGTGCCAGCAGGGCAATCAATAGATAGAATATGCCAGTACGTAAGGAAAAGGAAAGCAGCGTGAGTAGACCACCTTTCCTTTTCAGTTCCACTCTCTTCAAATTTGACAGGATCACCGAATCATGACCATGCGGTTTACAAAGCTTGAGATGGATTCTTCAACCACAGCAAGCTTCAAGCACACTGACTGAACAGCCATACCATGATGATAAGTTTGTGATATGAAACTTTCTCTTGGTTTTTTAGCTTCGCCATTATTTGAACAGAATCGTTCATAACTAGCAAGAGAAGTCTGATCCTCCAGTCTTGAAAAGCAGTCGGCATCAGCCTCATTGTCTATGAAAAGTAACCTTCCTAGCCTATATTATTGGCTCAGGAAGAACAGAATCTCCATGGTAGAGCATCCTATCATTGCTTTGAGGACAGCATGCATCCCTTTGATACGAAATATTCACCTTCAGCTCTAAGAACCATTATATGAATGGATGGGAGATTATTATGAATGGAGACAAATCATGCTTTTAACTAGTTGCAGATCAAGATGGAAAGAAAGATATGATTTTTAGGGAAGAGATTTAGGGGTTTGTCTACTGAATTAGAGGGAAGAAATCATGTCGTGTGCTCCTCCATTTCAACCATCAAATACAAGGGTGTAAGAGTATTATAAATCACACAACAAGAAACATAGGGTGATAGAAAAAAATGTGGTGAAAGTAACATGTGGTTTGTGATTTTAGAGAGTCCCCTTCTCTATTTATGTAATTTTTAGTTTTATCTCTAGTGAATAATACAAGTAACTTTGTGAATGTAGGCAAATTATTGAACAACATGTGTCTAAAGTCATGAAGATCAGAGTTGAGTCTAAAGTCTCCGAAATGCAAAACACAGCAAGTTTGATAGCTTACTAGCTAGATTCACACCTTCATTTCAAATTGAAAAAGAAAATGACACCTTAACATTTTCATTGAAGAAGAAGAGGGGGGGAGAGCTTGCAGAGGCAAGGAAACGAAAGACCCGATAGATACAACTCAAGACTCCGGCGATCAGTGCATGACACCAAAATGGAATCGAGACTTTGCAGCAAAATCAGAGTCGTTTCCTTAAACATTTTCATTCATCTCCAACCCCTTGTCCTCATGCCTAAATCCAGATCTTTTATCCAAATACCGGCATGAAAAGAGGTTGAAATACAGAAAATTGAGTACTGCCAAACCAGCAATAAGGTAGTAGAAGTTGTCGAGTTTAACTTCATTGAGGTCGCGTCCACCCAACCACGGTTTTTCCCCATGTTTTGCAGTCACTTGATGGACCACATTGACAATAACCGTGTTGAGGTAGCTGGATGCAGAGAAGCTGAGAAAGAAGATGGCCCCGGCAAGAGTCCTCATGCTCTCCGGCAAATGGTTGGTATAGTATTCCATAATAGCAACAGCAGCAAATGCTTCGTTCAGACCCGATAATGAAAACTGTGGCAGCAGCAGTAGAATACTTTGAGGTGACAGTAAGGATCCCTGTTTCAAAGCTGTCTCCCGGCGGTTCTTCTCTACGATTCCTGCCACCACCATGCATAGGATTGCCATTACAATACCAGTGTTGATTCTCTGTCTAATTGTCAATCTAACATTCTTTGTTGACCTTTTCTTTGCATGAGGCAGGTAAATTTGCTCGTAAATGAATATCCATGCTGAAAGGCAAATCATTGAACTAAGGCCCATCCATCCTGGTGGGATTTTAAAATTGTGGATTTTGTTGTCGGACTGAATTGCTTGCATCAAGCCGAAAGTATTCATTTGGTCCATGGTAATGAAGCATCCAATTCCAGTGATCCAAACTGGCACAAGTCCTATCACTAGTTTCAGTTGTTCAACTTGTTGAACACTACATAATCTCCAAGAATTCTTGGCCAAACCCTTGTCATCCAATTCGCTTGGATCAGCAATTAGGGCAGCTTTGTCAAAGAAATTGAACATATTTGTGTGATCAAGCTTTTTAACCCGCTGATCTGATTCCATCAAGGGAGGATCATAGAAGGAATCTTCAGGAGTTGATTCAAGACTCATTGCACGCTTCTTACAGGCAGCCACAATCACCTTGGCCAAATCAACAAAAACCGTTCCCTGGGGCTTTGTGATTATGTAAGTGTGTTTGCCAATCAAGAAAATGACAATAGAGAAGAGCAAGCAGACTGCTGGTATGCCGTAACCTATAACCCAGCTCACATTAGTCTGAACATAGACCACTACAGTGAGAGCTATCACCAGAGCCACAGTGAACGAGAAGTACCACCAGTTGAAGAAGCTCTCAAGCTGGGCTCTTCCCTTCTCAGTTCTGGTGTCAAACTGATCAGCTCCGAAGGCAATATTGCAAGGCCTAACACCTCCAGCTCCAATGGCAAGCAATCCAAGACCCAAATAGAGGACTCCAAGCTGCCAGTACTCTGGTTTTTGGCAATTGGATCCTCCAGTGCAGCCGAGGGGTCTCAAGTTTGGAATGCCAGCAGTTACGGACATGACGACCATGCCCTGTTAAAATATAAAAGAACACATTCAGTGTTAATAATTGAATTTTCCAGTATAATTACAGAATACACATCTAAAATTCCTATACGAGACATTCAACCTTGCAATTTCGCAGACCATCTTTATTATTTTTTATCATCATCACAATTTATAAGAGTTATTGGAAAAGAGCAGATAGATGATTTCACCAGGAAAGACGCCGTGGAACCGAAGATAAGAGTGCGGAACCTTCCCAGATATGTATCAGATAAGAAAGCACCAAGCAGGGGTGTTACATTGGTGGAACCAGACCAAATATTGAACACATTAACCAACTGAATACCATCCATGTTGAATCTTGTCTGTAGATACACTGTTAAGTTGGCAATAAGACCCATTGAAGCCAGTTTCTCGAATGACTCGTTCCCTTGAAAGGAAAAGGAAAACACCATTGCAAGTGACAAACAAGAAGAGAAAGAAAAGATGGAAAAGAAACAAGATTATAATGAAATTAAAAGGATCGATTGGTTACCAAGAATGTATTTTACAGATCTCCATCCTCCAGGTTCCTTTTTAGGAGGGAGATGAGAGGGAGGGGGAGGGGGAGTGATATCACAGTCAGCTGAAGAAGATGAAGTCATAGTAATGACATTGTCCATCTCTCCCACTTCCCTTTCTGAGTTCTGTTCCACCTCCTCCGTCCCCCTTCCTATTTAAAGCCTTTTTCTGCATTTCACAATCCTTGTTTTCCGCTTAATTCACTCTCCCTTCCTTTGTTTTTCTCTTTCTTGTATTCGTGTTCACAGTTTCAGGTCCTCGTAGTTTTTGGCTGTTTCGTTGGTTGGGTTTCTAACAGCAGAAGCTGTTTCTGCTCCTGGACTAGAAATGCGGATCAGAAATCTATCTCTACAATGGTGCTGGCATGTTAGACCAGGAAAGAAAATAGCACAAGGGAAAACGTGATCCAATTGTGATCAGGAAACAAACCTTCACAAACTATATAGCACGTCCGAGGTTGTCTCTTTCTATGAATGAGTTTGTTTGAGCAGCATGGAGGACCTGATAAACGGGTAATAAGATGGGTGTGAAAGATTGTCTCCTGGGACCAGCCATTGGCATGGGATCGAGTAGCTTTACAGGCTCAAGAAATTTGAGTGAATTAATTTGCGTCACTAACCTTTGTTTATTTTTATCCGCGGCATAGCAAATCTATTCCAAATTCTATTACTAATTCACTAAAAAATGGCAGGACATCTTGTATTGTGAGAGAGGTAATGTTTTCTTATCTATATTTTAAAACAAAAAAGTCACACTAGTAATGAAAGTTTTCCCTCTCTCTACTACGACTGCCCTAGCAAACGAACAATTGATTTGCCCAGAAGAACAAAGCTTCTCTTCTAGTTTCTATGTGTTGTGTTCAAATATGCCAAGTAGCAATGCAGCAAAGTCATGATTGTTCCATCAATGATGAAGCTGTGATCGAAAACAATGATTTTATAGCATTAAGATGTCGAGTTCCACTTGATGCGTCATTTTTATGTGAAGTGTTTAATTTTCTTTAAAAAACACCTACGTACATCCCAAAAACATCCTTAAAAAACTTTGAGAGTTTTGTGTTGAATCGTCATTCTCATACAAACCCTTAAAAATACAAAAGAGGGGCCCTATTTCTATGTTAAATCATCATTGTTTAGAATTCCAAACACCAATTGCGATATGTAAATGAATTCTTGTTGCTGTTTTCTAAATCTTTATTCTTTGATTAATTGTTTAATTGGTGGGTAAAAGGTCTATGTTTTAATCTTTAATTCACTTTTATTTAATTTCTAATTATTTTTTTATATACTAAAACATATTGTTCATCATGACATCCATATATCAACTAAAAAGATTGGCCCTAATTATACTTAGTATATATGCATATTGTTTTTGTGCAAACAAGTCTTTGATATTAACTTAAAAGGATTTAAGGCATGAAAGTTTTTCATGATGCTTCCACGATAAAGATATAGATTAACACACTAAAAGTATGCAGTCTAGCATACTTTTTTTTTTATGAAAAAAAAAAAGAAAAAGATTAGACATGGCCTTGCCATTTATGCTGACTGAAATAGGTTCATCTCGACTGTGAATGTCAGCTCAATAAGCCTTTTTTTTAAAAAAAAACTTGGACTCAGCCCATTCATCTAGGCTGTGTTAAAACAAGTTCAGCCCGACTCAGCCAGGTTTAGATAGATTGGTGGCCATGAGATTTTTTTTATTTTAATATGGATTCGGCCCAGCTATATGGGCTAGGCTTAAATGGGTTCAGGAAGTCTTTGATTATATTGCAATTTGCATGTAAAATGAATTATGCATGCAAATGGCTATGGGGCATGGGGGAGGTAAGAAGAAAACGAATATGGATATTAAAAATCTAATTATGTCCTTAGACTTACTTTTTGTGAAGATTTGTCCATTAATTATTTATTTTGACCTTGAATATGTATTTTTTTCAATGAGGCTCTCATTTTTTTTCAAGAATTTCCAAATTTATTTTTCCACCATGTCAACCCCTTCTAGTGTATAATCAATCCTTAAAAGCTTGGTTATCAAAAAAAAAAATTATTTAATTGGTATGTCTCCCACAGCAATCCACAAGAACCAATCAGATTATAAATCTTTTAAACCTTTTTTAGAGACAAATTGTTATGGTTTAAATTGTAGCTCTTGTCTCTTTCTTTTCTTTAACTCTCAAATCTATTATTTGTTTTTATAGTTATACAAAACATTATTAAGCATGATGTTTTATTTATAGAGAAAACTTAATATCCTTATCAATAGAAAAATACAACTTTGCCCTGCTCCCTCCCTGAAAAATATCAAAATTTTATTTCAGGACAATTATTAGAAATTTATGATCAAATTGATTGCTTGATTTTTCCAGGTCTAGAATTGTAATCTCTTATATTAATTATTTTTTATCCCTTAATTTCTATAACTTATTACTAATGAAGTCATTATCATCTTAATTTAATTTCCCATCAATGAATGATTCTTAATGTGTTTGACACATTAGATTCCTAATATATTAACCTAAATATAAATTGTAATCCTAAATAAGTTTAGATAAAGAAAAATAATAGTAAAATTACTTATTATCAATTAAATTGATTGATTTATATTTGAATATAAAGTTTAAGATCCAACATCATTTGATCACTTAAATAGTTTTATATAGTTATATTTTCCCATTTGTTACCTTTGAGAAGAAAAATCCTCAAATTCTATATGTTAGTTCCACAGATTCCTCGTATTTCATTTAACAATTTATCTGTTGGGTTTTCTTAGTAAATTCAATCCGGTAGTTGTCTAGAGAGAGAGAGAGAGAGAGAGAGAGAGAGAGAGCACTCATGTTATCCCTCCACCTTCTCAGTTGCAGTGTACTTGGATACAAGAAACCAAAGTGCAGAAAAGGTAACTCGACTAGTTTTGGCCCATGAAATTGCCTGAATCATTCTTTTGCGCCAATACCAAGCCAGGAAAATAGGGGATGTCCTCTATTTTCCTTATTTTGGGTGAACACCACTCCGCTGCAGCTGCAAGAAGCATAATCTGCATTCCGTCAAATGGAATCACGATTGCAAGGGGAGGCGCGTGACCATCACTGCACCCCACTCCATCTAGCCCAGTCCACAAACTGCATTCCACCGTAGATATTGTTGGCAAATCGTACACCCACTGTGAAAGACATTGCAACTGGTGGAACCCGCTTTGCCATGGGTGATGCTTCTACCAGGCGTTCTAGTCCGTTAATAATCTGGTAGCGCGTGTTGGATGAAACTGCAAGAAAAACACCTGCACATCGGGGGAGACAGAGAAGTCAAACTAACATTTATCAAAACTTATCAGATATGTAACTGACAGCACAGAAACAAACACCATGATTCTTAGGAATGCAAGACACCTAACAGTTGCAGGGAGAAGAAAGAACAGAGAACTCGATATTCAAGCTGACTGTTCCCTTATAAAGCACATTCAATCCTCTGATAAAAGAGACCCCCAATTAAAAGGGAGGGAATCCATCACAAGTTCTCTGGCAGAATCCTCCATTTGTCTAAATGATATTTAATGATTCTTGCTGGGGCCATGACAGCAATTAGCAAACTCAATTGACATCATCCTCATGGAACTCAAATAAACTCTGCTCGTTCTTGGATTCGGATAGAAAGAAAGGGACAGGGTAACCCCTCACAGTGGAACCCAGCTATTGGACTCAACTTATTGGTACCAAGGGCAGTTAATTAGTGGAAGAATGTCACACTTCATTGTGAGGTTTTAAATCTTTCTGGCACTCTACATTTAAAACACATCCTTACAAGTATTGCAGACATCTATTTGGTATGAGGGTAAATCAGATCGGACACGAGATGAAGGGAGGGTTTGACTAATTTTATGGAGGGGATGAAGCTGGTAACAATCATGTGCCTGACACTGAACCTAAGATGGAAGGGCCATGAAGCACACAGGAATTGTTGCAGATTTATTTTATATCATATAGCCTGCTCAAATCTCTTCCCCTACTAAATTTGGTTCACTACAAATAATTAATAAATACTTAGAATCAGTCAATCACAAAGCATATGTCATGAATTGCGTCAAAGAAGCCTCATTTCCTAGACTATTCTCAACAGGGCAAGTGTTGAATCAACAAACAGTCAAAACCCTAAAGACAAATTTGATAAAAAAATTGCTGGAAATATTGCACACAAAACACAACATGCATCAGCCATAGAGTCTGAGAAGTTACTTGAGCTTGAGACCCAGCCACAAAGAATTTGCACTTGGAGGCAATTAAATAATACAAGGGGAGAAAATCAACAATTTGAAAGATTGAGCTTTTATTAAGAAAGAAGAATAAAAAAGGAAAGGGAAATCATTGGAGCATAAAACTGAAACCTTAACAAAAATAAATTCACAATGCTCATGAACATGAAAACATGTTCAGGATCATACAAGAGAAATG
Source organism: Salix arbutifolia (assembly GCA_025169955.1). Classification (NCBI taxonomy): domain Eukaryota; kingdom Viridiplantae; phylum Streptophyta; class Magnoliopsida; order Malpighiales; family Salicaceae; genus Salix; species Salix arbutifolia. The sequence continues at coordinate 9,091,879 of CM045917.1, read as the reverse complement.
AACTTGACCATCTTTGACCAATCTATACAGAAAAATAAAGCATACCCCAAAGAGCTGCACTCTTCAAAAGAGGTGGCACTGGTATGTCTTCTTCTGATTTCTTTATGCTCCTGAAGTATTAAGTATACCCAATATGATTGAACTGGCTATAAATGCACTTATCCAATTAGCCAATTACAAAAACAAATGCAGAGTATAGTTATACCGTTTTGCAGTCATAATAAGATTTGCAATGCCTTGCCCGATAATACCACATGCAAATCCGACTGATCCATACAGGACACCCTGGAAACAGAAGATATAGATTATTAGCAACAAATCTGCAAAAGAATCCATTGTGACTCCTTTATCACATATGTACCCTACCTTATAGAAGTATGTACCAATTCTCTGCTGAACAGAAAATCTACATCCTGGCCTTTCAGCTTCAAACACACTGCATTTAGTTGATAACTTTGGAGACTCAGATAAACTTATTTCACCATATTCTAAAGTTGCAAATGAGATTTTCAAAACAATTATTAAAACTCAATATTATTTAGTGATAAACAACAATCATATACATGTGGAGTAAGATATAACCACGTAATAAACAACAATAATATAAATGTGGACTAAGATATTGCAAATTGATGCAACGTTTCTTTGGAGGAAACAAATGAATACTGACCTACTAGGAAGAGCTCCATATGCATATTGCAGTCGTCCAAGGAAACCTTTAGATAGAGATGGCTGCCCTATACGTACATAGGGTGCCAACATGCCAACCAAAGCAATGTTAACCACTACGCCCACTAAAAGATCTGCAACATACAGTTCAAACTCTGCCCAGAAGTCTTTGCCCCTCTTTTGAACTTCCGCAAATGTAGCGCAGCAAGAATCAATTACTATCTGTATTGTTTTAAGACGTTACTGTTGGTTTTATACACATAACAAAAAGGACATTTCAGTTCCAAAACCAAATCAAAGATACCCTCAAATGATTAAACACAACTCGTCGCTGCATGTAAATAAGATAGCCCGTGAAGAAAGCTGGGAAAACTTTTGACTAATTGCTTTCTCCAAAAGATACAAAGCAAAACTCACACTGACCCAGAGAATAAACAAACCCATTATCAACTAGTTTCCTTGATTTGAGTAAGATATCTTTTTAAGATGGCCATTTTAACACCTGAACTCTGTTAGGTCGTAAAGATGCAAGAACTTGGACAAACAATTCATATAAACAAAAGCAAACAAGCAATCAAACCTCCGTTCCAATTTTAAAAAGAAAAGATGGATCAGCCAGCATTCTGTTTCGCAGCATAGCACACGACTTGATTGCAAATCCCAAAAGCCCTCCTGCCCCCTAATAACAAAACAAACATAAGCAACCAATTACATGGAAAACAGAATTCTTAACACTTGAAAAGACCATCATCACGGTACCTGCAAATCTAAATATCTAAGCAGAAGCACTTTGCGAATCCCAACAGTCTTGGCAGCCTCTAACATGTCAGGAGGAAGACTAGCCCCTCGCGCTCCAGTCTCTTTCATCACTTCTTCAAACTTCATTATTGGTCCAAACTCTTCCTCTTCTTTATCCTCTCCTTCGCCGCCGCCGCCGCCGCCCCCACTTCCGCCGCCGCCAGTTGGGAACTTCCCATTTCCTCCATTACCATTAGTCCCACCAAAATCAGTTTTCAACTCACTCCCACTCTCCAAAACTCTAATTTCCCCATCTCCTCCCGCAACAACACTGTGATTGCCACCCTCGTTTTCTACTACTGTGGTTGTGACCGCACCTGATTGCGGCGACTCACCTTGTGAATATGAATGTGACTGCGACATGACTATAACAAGAAGACTTTGTTTACTTCCGCTAGAGGCGACATGTCTCCTCCTCCAACTACGGTGAGGAACCATCTCCTTTACCGATAAAGACTTGTTGCTGGTAATCCCCCTTACAAATGCATCGTTTTGCAAACTGACGGTTCTTGATAAATCAGAATAAGAAAAACTCGAAGGAAAAGCCGCCATTTTCCTTCCTTTAATTTCAAGATCTCGAAAATCCCTCAGCTAATAAAACCCAGATAGCAAAGTCGGCAAATAGTACAGGAAACCAGAAGGTGAAGGCAGGAAATGAGGAGGTGGTGGTGGTGGTGGTGGTGCTGCTGCTAGGGTCTGGTTGGTGGCGAAGTGTATGAAGAAAGAAATGGAGGTTTATAAAGAAGAAAGGGACGTTAGTTTCCACGTTTCTCCGAGGGCAAACCTCTGAAGAAAGTCCACAATCTATCATTGTAAAATATCAACAAGGCATCCAGCACTTTTTTTTGGATCGATAATTTTTATTAAATATATATAAGTTTTTTCAATATATATTTTAAAGATAATATAATTTTAAATTAAAAAGTTTATGTATGTATTTAATTGAGTAAATTAAGAATTATTTGTATTAATATATATAAGGATGAATATATTTATTCTTATTGTTTAGCTACATCCAGCACAAAATAAGTAATAAGTAATATGTAAATTAGAAAAGAATGAAGATAAGAACAAAAACAAATAGTATAAATAGACCAAGTAATAAATACTCGAAGTGTATGTAATAAAAACGCTACATATTGTTTTCCAAAACAAAGACTCTTTAGGGTTTTTTTCAATAAAGATAAGAAAAATAAATGTTATAAAAAGGACAAGTGTACGATGATAAAAAAAAAGAAAAAGAAAAAAAGTGGGGGCTCCCTCCTCTGTCCTTTTGTAGCCCGTCCAAAACTGGGAAGAAGTATTGTGTTGTGAATTTGTGATAGCTATCTAGGGTTTTCCTTACACAAGGAGGGATTCTGTGGTAGAAGTTTCTTCTTATTTTTTTTAGTATTAAAATAATTTATAATTAAAAAAGATTGTGCTGTCAACACAGAAGGGAAGAAAAGTTTGTCAAATCAATCGGTCAAAGCTCATGACCACTGCTAATTTTATTTTTATTTTTATTTTTATTTTTATGGCTTTTGATACTCCAGTGTCGAGACTTTATGGTATTTATATTAAATTAAAGTTTAAATCTAGAATATCTCTACAAATATGGATAATTAAAAACTCACACATATTTTTTTTCAAGAATATAATAATGAGAAATCGACATAAAATTTCAAAGTAAATGATTGTTTGCTTCCTAATAACCATTAGAATCGGCCATTAGAAAATCTATTTTCATGCTAATAGTTTTCTCTGACTTTTTTTTTTCAATGTGTCTCGTCCTATTTTATAAATTAACTAATATAACATTGTTTTTTTCAAAATTAATTAGAAAAGTAAAGTAAGAACTTCTATGTCTTAAATCTAAGTAAATCTAGTTACAACAACAACACCAATTAAAAAATCTTATATTTAAGGGTGTTTTGAAGTGTGTTATTAGTTATTTTTCAAAGTATTTTCACTTGAAAATTCATTAAAATAATATATATTTTTTTATTTTTAAAAAATTATTTTTGGCAACAATGTTAGGTTCATGGATATCATATACACGCAACAAAAACAATAAAACAAAATTATTTAGAGTCTTTAAGATCATGTTAGACAAATCTAGAGTTATTTAAAGATTTATTACCTGAACACCTAATCTAGAGTTATTTAAGGATTTATTACCTGAACACCTAATCTTCTCTAACTATTAAACAATTCTTTTAAAGGATAGGTTCTCGCAAACAATAAGTTGTTCAATTGTTCGGCCTCCAACTATAATTCATACGAAACACAAATGAGAAATCTCCTAAATTCTTGTTTAAGAGAGAGATTTATGCCTACAATGTTAACTTTTTATACTATAGCTTACACAATTTTTTTTTATCTAACAAACAATCTCTTTTAAAATAAGTGGCGTAACTTAATATTTATAGTGAATCATAAAACATCTATAAATGACAATATTTAATTGTCTTTTAAATAACATTCATATATTATTTAATTATACTTTTAAAAATTTAATCAATCAAATCATTACTTGATTATTCCAAAACCAAGATTGTAATTCTAGAATTAAATACATTCTAGCTCTTAATTTCTAATCAATCAAGTCACATTTGATTAATTATCCCAGATTAATCTCTAACTAATAGTTTTTAATGTATATGACTCATTAGAGCAACTCCAATGCAAAAAGATATTTTAGAGAGCTAAATTGATAAAATGACTTTTTAAATAGAGTAAATATAAACTATAATTATAACTATAATTTAATGGAAATAGGTAAATAAAATAATTTAATTTATAATCAACTGAATAATTGATTAATTTAAATTTAAAGATCAAGTACACCGTCTAGCAACATGTCATGATTCTCCAAATATTTAAAAAGTTCTCAGTGGTTTGATTTAACCTTTTTATGACTGGTTTTTTAGTGTAATTATTATATATTCATCAATAATATTCCAATTTAGATATTTTAGCATGGAGTGTGTTTTCCATGTCAAATCATATTCACTCAGAATATTATAGTCATTGATCATTTAAATAATAGTTAAAACTTTTTTTAAATATAATTTTACCTTATGAATGAATTTAAGGCCCCGTTTGTTTGCTGGAAAGTGATTTTCTTTTGGAAAGTGAATTCCGGGGAAAGTGAATTCCTGAAAAGTGAATTCCGATGTTTGGCAGTGTTATGGAAAATGAACTAGAAAACACTTTCCAGTGTTTGTTTGTGTTATGGAAAATAATTTATTAATAAATTAATTTTTTTTTCAAGTTTATTAAAATAATGAGGAACAAATCTTACAAATTAAAAAGTTGAATGAGAATGAAATTGAAAAAAAATTATAATTTCATAAATTATCTCAAATAAAATAAATAATAATCAAAATAATAGAGATCAAATCTAAAAATTTAAAAAACAAAATGAAAGGTGAATAAATTAAAATAATAATAATTAACATTTCATAAATTATTTCAAGTAAAATAAGTAGCAATAAAAAAAATGAGGACCAAATTTGATAGATAAAAAATTTCAATAAAAAAATGATAAGAAAAAAGCAAATAGCAATTATAAAAATAAGGACCAAAATTAATATAAAAATTAAATTTTAAGAGATGGAATTGAAAAATAAATATTCAAAAACAAATTATATATAGCAATCAAAAGTTTGAGGATCAAATTTGATATAATCAACAAATAATGACATTTTTAAATTTTTCACAACTTCCGGAAAGTGTTTTCCGCCCAAATTTTCCGGAAAACACTTTCCTGAAAACCAAGCCAAATTTTTCTTTGACTGAAAAGTGTTTTCTGTTGACCACCTTTCCGGAAGGCAAACAAACACAGGAAAGTTTGGAAAGTGGTTTCCCGGAAAGTGAATTCCGGGAAACAAACGGGGCCTAACAATCGATACTATTTGAGAATATGTGGAATATTGCCCCTATTCATATGGGGTGATGAATCTTTTTTATCACTCAATACTTTCATATATTTCATGTTATATCCAATGTCTACTCATATGTTACTTTTACCAAGATAACATGTAATGTGATCAAAACATAACACATTACACACTATCTATATAAGATAATTTAATTATTTCAATTATAAAGATCATTATACAATCATCATGTGAACCTTCCATAAACACAAGTTATATCTTCATGTGAAATTCTCATTTAGGTTAGTTTAGTGTAAATGTTTTAACAAACACTTACATATTAGTTATAGGTATCACTTATGTTGTAGCTTATAAAACAATTGTTTCTTTCATAAAAAAAAAAAAAACATGATATGTATAAGTCTTTATAATTTTAATAAATATTCAATATTTAAGAGAGCATCGACCATGAACATTTTATGAACAATGCTTTGATGCAATAGAAATTTTATAATTTTATTTGCAAAACATTTTTGTTTCATGGACTTTATCTTTACTCTAAACTCATATATCAAGTATTAGATTCACTAATCCAGTATTATATGAATATTAAAGATAAAACAAGCCATTAATAAAAAATATTTATTTACATGAATATAATGATATCACATGCAATCAATCGACTAGTTGCAAGACATATTAAATTAATAATCAACATTTTTAAAATGATCTAAAAACATTAAAAAAAATTGAAGCAATGAAAAAAAGAAATAAAAAATTTAAATTTTTCAATGAATTTTTAAAACACAAAAAAAATGAGTTTATATGTGCTTCCAAAAGCACAACAAATTTTTTCTCTCTCAATAGAATGAGAATTATACTATAAATCTAAATCAAATAGATGTTTTTTGTACTCCATTATTCATATGAATATTAAAAATTACTAATATATTTGTTTATACTCTATAGTCATAGGATTAAGAAAAGAGATTGCTAGTTTTGAGTGCAAGAATGAGCAATATATTCGTTCAAATGACCTGTGTTTTTTTTCTCCAAAAAAATACAAATAACAATAAAAAATCCTCTTAAATACAATTAAAAATTTCTTATTTTTTGAATTTCAATGATTTATTTTTTATTTATTATGTATTTGATGATGATGATGATGATGATGATGATAATAATAATAATAATAATAATAATAATAATAATAATAATAATAATAATCGTTCATGAAGAACATATTCAAATCATTTTTTTATTCTTAAAATTTTTAAATAGATTTTGAATATAATTATATCAGTTTATTTCTTTTATACTCAATCATAAATAATAAAAAAGATATATATTAATAAAATATTTTTCTTGATAATTCTTTAAAAATAATTGTGTTTTTTTGGTTTAATAACATTGTAAAAGAGTTCTTTCCTAATATATTTTTGTCGTTGCCCTAGTTTTTACTATTATGGTTTAAAATTCTTCTCAAAAGAGCAACTCAATATTCAATCACGTGATCATAGGTTATGTTCTTTGATTCAATTATATACACATGAAAATGTCAGAAAAAACAAGAAGTTTGTATATATTCTAGAAATTATCAACCTTAGGAGGCTATTATTGAAGATTAAAAAGCATAGCACTCCATATGAATTTGATATCACCTTGCACATGTCCATGCTTGTATGGTACCGCGTTCAAAAATGTTTTTGAAAAAATAATTATTTTTATTTTTTACTTTTAATAAGTTTTTTTGGTGTTTTTAGATTATTTTGATGTGCTGATATTAAAAATAATTTTTTCAAAATTAAAAAACATCATTTTGATATTTTTCTAAACAAAAAACACTTTGAAAAACAACATCAATCACACTCTCAAACAGGCCCTTTGGGCCATTATACAGTAGTCGATGATGATGATTCTACTCCTATTACTAAAAAAATACCTCTATGGCTTGACCAAATTAACCAATTTCTTATTATATAATAGTTTTATTGGGTTTTTTTAAAACATATACATATAACGAAAACTACAAATTTTGATTTTTTTTAAGAGTTCCAGGGATCCCGTTAAGTAGATCTAGGGTTGTTTAGAGGTTATACGAAGATTACTTAAATCTCACATATTATTTTCGGCTTTGAATAATTACTTCAAGACTGAGTTGTTGCAAACCACAACTCGTTCAAGTGTTCAATTTCTAATAGTAATTCACATGAACTACTAGTGAGAAATATCCTAGTCTTTTTTAGAAAAGAGAGATTGATATAACTTAGAATGTTAGATTTTTTGTGTGTTTTGGGTATTTACATGTTGTACTCTACTGATCTTTTTCATCACACCTCTCTTCATAGGAAATAAGAGACATATTTTTGCTCTAGATTCATTGATCAAATATTTTATTAATTAATGTAATATCTGATTAATATTAAAGATAAATAACTAGAACCAAAATCTTGTAGCTACTAGGAGAACCATATTCTCATAACTATTCTTTTGCATATCTTTTATTTTTATTTTTTAGCTCATATGATATAAAACCCTGAATTTTAACAATCCCCTTCGACTATAACTCTTTGAGAGTGTCTTTAACTATTTTGATTAAGTATGAAACATTTTTATTACTAAATTAAAAACTAAGATTCATGATGGAAAGGTTCCCAAAACTCATTCTTGATGATATGTTTTTTTCTTGATCTTCCTCATAACAAGGTTTGAACTTTCTTCTTTTCTAGAGATTTTTCTGATAATAGGGTTTTTCTCACTTTTCTTCCTGATTGCAGGGTTGAGTTTATTGGTGTTTCTTGTTATCAAGGTTGATCTTGTAATAGCAGGGTTTATCTTTTTTTAAGAATTTCCTAATAGGAGGGTTTTTCTCACTTTTCGTCCCAAGTAGGGTTTAAAAATTAGGATTTATGGGGCAAGGTTCATTCTTTTCTTATTTCTTTATGATGGTTTGATCAAGTTCTTCTTGGACTTTCTTCTTATTTTCAGGGTTGACATTTATATTTTTTGATGAATGAATTTAATTGGATTTCTTGATATGGTTGAAGAATTTCTTATTGCTTCCTAACTGCAAGGTTGACTTATCATTTCTAGCTACAAAGTTTGAAAATTTGTTACTTCTTGATTGTAAGGTTGATTTGAAAACTCCTTTTATTATAAGGTTAAAACTAATATTTTTTTTTTTGTTATAATAGCTTAATGATTGTTTCTTTTTCAACTTGGATTCATCAAAATCTTATTGAATTTCATTAAAGATTTTCCCTAAAAAATTCAAAAATATTTATGCAATTCTTTAAGGCTAGATTGCATATATGTATGCTTAATTAATTTGAAATATAGGCCCTCCTCTCCGATGCTCCATCATCTAAGGGTGTCTTTGGTTCCTATCCAAATCCTTCACAGTTTTCCAATTCATCGACTCATTCAAGCTTGCCAAATTCCAATCCTCCACTCAAATACAAGTTCAATGCCATCTTAGATTGACCACGATGGTTATTGCTTATTAAGCTTGATCATGCCTCTAAGTGTAGTATTTTTTTTTTGTTTTATCATGGAAGACTTTAACAAATCATTTAACTTCTTGGATTGTTTCAAAAATTGATCTCTAATTAGTTTTGTTTATCCTATTAATAATTATTAAAAGATTTTTTTAGTGTTAGCCTCATATTATATTGTCATTTAGTTATGAAGTAGCCTTTAGTTAAACCATACTTTTTAAGCATATGTGATCATCCACCTTTATGAAATTTTCAAGTCATTTAAAAATGCATTATATTTTTATGAATGTATCAACAAAGGCTCATAATTGTATGCTCGGTGCTCTTTATAGAAAATTACTCTCGGTTCATCTAGTTAGATTGTGGAAAGAAATGCATTATTATAAACAACAATGTTATTTCTATCACCTATATCCAAATAGTGAAATGTACTTTAATTCAATGGTCTTCAAAATAGACTACTCCTGGTTAACCTAGGTAGGGCTCAAAGCAATCATTTTATATCTTCAAAACAAAATGTTTTAGCTTAACCATCCATTTAGAGACATGATTGAATTCTCCATATCTTTTTTTGTACTACTTCTTATTAGTATTACAATGCACACATAATCTCTCATGGTTTTTTTTTTACCATACACCTAAGAATTACTTTTCTTTATTAAATGAGCATTATCAAATGATTTTAACAAATTGTTTATTAGTGTCACAATGCACACAAATCTCTCATGTTTTTTTACCATACACCTTAGAATTACTTTTCTTTACAAAATGAGCATTATCAATGACTTGAACAGGTTGTTTTGCACTATCTTCATAAAAGGTTTTGCAAAACCCATCAATGGACCACTTGCTTTCACATAATCACCTTTTCTCTAAGAGCTAAACATAGATTTTCAAAGAATATGCCCATTCCTATCTCATTGTTGAAATGAAACCAAAAGGATATAGTTTTAAAAGTCATTTGATTGTTTTTCATATTGAAAACAAAAATAGTCTCGATATAAGTTTAAAATAATTTGTTTAGCTTGTTTATGATTTTATAAGTTAATTCTAATATCTCATTTTAGGTATATCATTTTTTGGCAAATGATTATGTGATTTTTTGTGGATTTCATCAACAAGAAATCTGAGTAAAGACTCGAGGGTCTATCAAGAAAAATGATCTATCTCTTTTAAGCAATCATTTTATCAATATGCATAAAAGTGCTATGACTTTTATGAAAAAGCTCTTCACATTTTGAGAGCGCCATTTATTAGTTCAAATTGATTTTGAACGCCTTTTTTATTTTAGTTTTTGGTTCTGAATTTATGCATTTGACCTTCAATTGAACAAGAAATTTTTAATTTCTTCAGTTTAGCTCTTGATTTAATCAATTTCAGCCCCTAAATTCATGCACCTTTCCATTTTGGTCCTTGTATTTTGATTTCTTCAATCAAGTCCCTAATTGCCATTAAACTCGAATATTTATGCAACTAAGCCCTCATTTAATCTAATTAACTCTTAAAAATTGCAATTTGATCCCCAAACTTTAATTTCTTCCAATTAAATATAAATTGACTTTAAAAAATATTTTTCTTACAATTAAACCCTTAAATTTAGTTAAACCTTGAAAAATTCTAATGAATTCCTTAAACATCTAATTTTAAGTTTTCCTCTTTAAATTGATTTTTTCTTAAAAAGATGGCCTTTAACAAATGGAAATATATTGATCTTCTTGAACCAATTGTTTCCCATTCTAATATATTTTTCTCACTTATTTTTTTTTAATTTTCTTCCAACATTTTTCATTTTTGTTTTGTTTTTATGGGAGTCTAAAAATGAGTAACAACATATCTATTTAAAAATAACAAGTTATAGTTGCATGAGAACAAGGGTAAGATGATAATTCAATAAAAAAAATCAGCACCTTTAAACCATCGGCTAGAGAGAGAAGGGAGGACATAAGTTTTCATTTTTTTTGTTTGTTTGTTGCTCTTTCAAAAAAGAATTACAAGGGAAAAGTTAAGGGGTATGTGTTTAGACCAAAGATCAAATCAAAAGACTTTTAAAATTAATGAGAAGTAAGAGATTTCAAGTTGTTAGAGAGGGAAAGTGGGAACTTTGGGAAGTTAGTGAGAGAGGATTGACTTTAGAAGAAGAAGGGTGAGATTTATCACCAAATCTCATTTAATTGAGTTGATTACAAATGACATAGTAATTATGATAATAGATAAAAATAAATAAGATGCTAACTCAGGCATCTTCTTAAACATTACAAGGGACATTTGATATGAGATCCATTGTTGAAGGATCACGTACGGTGGTATCATTATGTATGTGCCCTTAATCCTTTTCATTTTAGTGAAGATCATTTACATAACTTGTTTTGCACATGAATAAGTAAAAATAAGATCATTTATCTCAACAATTATAAAATCAAAGGATATGCAGTGAATTATTCACAGTTGAATTTCTCATTTTTCAATTGTAATACACAGGTACAATAAATAGAGTTTGTACATTGCATAAGTAACGTGATCTGATGCGATTCTTGGTCCTAATTCTTCTCTTGTGATAACTGCATGTGATCCAATCTCCTTCCTGATTTGTCTCTTGTGATGGCTAGATATAAGATGATCTTGTTGCTGATATCTCTCGCATTGATGGTTGGATTATCTTGATCTGCATGGCTGTCAATACCTTCCTCAACACACCCCCTCAATCTAAAGGGAAGGGGACGAACATTCAGATTGCTCAAGATGGAAGTAAACACGCGTGGGGGTACTGGTTTAGTTAAAGAATCAACAAGCTGATCTTTACTTGAAATAAATTGAACCGAGAGTTGTTTTCTTTGGACCTGATCACGAACATAATGAAAGTCAATCTCTATATGTTTGGTCCGAGCATGAAACATGGGATTGACTGTGAGGTAAGTTGCACCGATATTATCACACCACAATACTGGGGAGGTAGTGCTTTGGGAGCCAATTTCTGACAGAAGGGATTGAATCCATTGTATTTCAGAAGCTAAATCTGCGAGAGCCTTGTATTCAGCTTCGGTGCTGCTATGGGCAACAGTGAGTTGCTGTTTGCATCTCCATGATATTAGATTGGATCCCATAAACACACAATATGCACCAATGGAACGCCTATCATCGCGATCACCTGCCCAGTCAGAGTCAGAGAAGGCTTGAATGGAAGTTGAAGCTGATTTACCAATGAACAGACCAGTTGAGATGGAATGTTTGAGGTACCGAAGTATTCTCTTGACAGCCTGCCAGTGAAGATCAAGAGGATTTTGCATGAACTTGCTTACCTTGTGGACTGAAAAAGAGAGGTCAGGCCGTGTGAATGACAAGTATTGTAAGCTTCCCACAACTCTTCTATAGAGTGAGGGATCAGAAAATTGAACTCCTTCACTTGCAGAGAGATGGCACGTAGTGGACATTGGACTATTGCATGGCTTAACTGTAGTCATATTTGTGGATTTCAAAAGGTCAGCAACATATTTGCGTTGTGTGAGGTAGACACCATCACCAGTGCGCAAGACTTCAACCCCCAAGAAGAAGCCTAGTTCACCAAGATCTTTAACTGCAAAATCACAGTGAAGGCTCTGTATAACACGGTTGATAGCAGTACTGGAATTGCCCGTGAGAACAATGTCATCCACATAACTAAGGATTAAAACAATAGCATCATGTGTATGTCAAATAAATAGTGAAGGATTTGCCTTGCTGTCAACAAAACCAATTGCCCTTAGCTTATATGTCAACCGAGAGAACCAAGCTCATGGGGCTTGGCGCAGACCATAAATGGATTTGTGCAATTTGCAGAGGTGATCAGGATTAGGGGTGAATATACCCTTGAGGTTGGGTCATGTAGACTTCTTCTTCCAAGTGGCCATGAAGAAATGCATTTTGTATGTCAATTTGCTGTAGTTTCCAGTTATGAGAGATAACCAAAGAAAAAATAATGCGAATTGTAGCATGTCGAATAACAGGACTGAAGGTCTCATTAAAATCAATCCCTTCTTGTTGATGAAATCTGTTGGCTACCAACCTAGCCTTGTATCTCTCTATTGAACCGTTTGCCCTGCGCTTGACTTTGTATACCCAGCGACAGCCAACAACATTGGCATTAGCAGGTGGTGTTGTTAGTGTCCAAGTACCATTGCGCAGAAGGGCATCAAACTCAGTGTTCATAGCTACTCGCCACTGTTGGGATTTGATTGCTTCACTATAACATGTTGGTTCAACTTCAGCAGATTGTATAGAGGCAAGTAGTGCCTTTGGAAGAGGGTACCTGACAAAGTCATCAGAGGGGGCTTTGTTCTTAAAAATCTTGTTGCGAGACCTTGTTGTCATGGGATGAATGCTAGGCTGTCCTTGGGTTACTGCTTGATTTCCCGTGGAGGATGATGAAGGTTGTGCAGGAGAGAAGGTCTGGTCAGTAACAACAACATCTGCATTAGGATTAATTGGTGGCTGGGCTGCGAATTCAACAGCAGGAGTTGCAATAGGAGTAATTGGAGGTTGATCTGCAAAATCAACAGCAGTAGTGATATTTGGCCCTGCACATGGAGACACTAGAGGAACAACATTAGCAATAACAGGTTGTTGATCAATTGTTGGCATATCAGTATTACTGGCATTGAGTGGAAGGGGGGGTAACGAGACATGTGTGGAATTTGTGGTATGAGTGGAGCTGGGATTTGATGACTGGACAGAGGAATGGTGTGACTTGTATGGAAATTGATTTTCATCAAAGATGACATGGCGAGAGATATAGACACGTCCAATTGATAAATCAAGGCATTTGTAACCATGGTGATTAATGCTGTAACCAATAAAAATGCATGATTTGCTTCTAAAATCTAACTTGTGCTTATTATATGGCCGCAAATTAGGCCAGCACACACACCCAAAGACACGTAGGAATGTATAGTCTGGTGATCGATTATACAGAATTTCATATGGGGAGAGATTTTTGAGAATGGGTGTGGGTAGACGGTTGATCAGAAAAGTGGCAGTATTGAAAGCATCTTCCCAGTAAAGGAGTGGAAGATTTGAATGTGCAAGCATGCTAAGACCTACTTCAACAATCTGTCTATGCCTGTGTTTTATTGAACCGACTTGTTGATGAGTATGAGGGCATGCAATTCGGTGGGATATACCAGATGTTTGAAAATAATTGTGTAGTCTTCGATATTCCCCACCCCAATCTGATTGCATGGCCTTGATTTTAAGATTAAATTGTTTCTCAACATGGCTTTGAAAACGCAGGAAAATGTGCTCAACATCAGACTTAAGTTTCATGGGAAAAAGCCACAAAAATTTTGAATAATGATCAAGAAAACTGACATAATACCGAGAACCAGTAGTTGATACAACAGAAGCTGGACCCCATACATCTGTGAAGATTAGTTCTAATGGAGTTGTGGAAACATAAGTAGAGGTATTAAAAGGCAAAGCATGACTTTTTGCTAATTGGCAATCAGGGCATACAACAATTGTCTTGTTTTTATCAACTGGCAGATTATTAGAAGAAAGAACTCGATGAACAACTGGAGAAGCAGTGTGGCCTAGACGACGGTGCCAAAGATCAAAGGAAGTGCGAGCAGCAGAAAATGCTTGAGGGGAATTGTTTTTGGGTAAGAAATGATATAATCCATCACAGACATGGCCCCGATGAAGGACGATTCCCGAGTATCCCTTCACAAGAAAGTAATGACCGTGAAATTCGAAATAAACATTGTTATCTTTGCAGAATTGTTGAACAGAGAGCAAATTTTTCGTTATTTGAGGAACATAAAGGACATGATTTAAACGAAAGGAATGAGAAGAGATGTGAAAAGAAGAAGTGCCAGTTTTAGAGATATGCAAACCTTGACCATTTCCAACCTGTAGCTGATCAGCTCCTGTGTAATCATCATCTTTGATATTGAGGGAAGACAGATCATGAGTCACATGATGAGTAGCTCCTGTATCAGCATGCCAGTCATTGTCCAGATTTTGTGTCGCAAGGAAAGCTTGCTTGTTTGACGAAGAAGATGTGTTCTGATAAGTCAGATCAAATCTATTGTAGCATTTGCGTGCTGAGTGACCATGTAAAAATAAGATCATTTATCTCAACAATAAATGAAAACAAGAATAAATGTGAGTGGAAAATATGAAATTATATAAAAAACTAAGAATTATAATTGTTCTTACAATTCTATCATTTCAAGGGGCTTAATGGAAATATAATTATAATCTTGTAAATATTTTAATTTTTCTTATTTGCATCAAAGTGTTATATAAATTAATATAAATAAAATGAAAAAAGGAATAAAAATGTCATGTAATTTTACAATTAACAAATTCAAATCCTCGAAGACAGCTGCGCCTGCCAGGGCTCCTCCATCCTCCACCGCGACCCACCTGAAAACAAGAGGAGCCGCGCCTCTACCACCATCTTTCAAGCTTCAGTACGAGTCCACGACAACCAGGATTGGCAGAAGTAACATTTGGAGAAACTTAGTAGTGGAGAGTTGTTAAAATTGCTGGGTTCAGGGTTTAAAGCAGCCAAAACCCGTAATGGTAAAGCCTTTTTTCTTTTCTTTTCTTTCTTTGAAGGCAGAGGCTCCACTTGAACTTGTACTTATTATGTGAATCTTTTTATGACCTAAAATTCATGTTCGAACTCTGTATAAACAGGGCAAGTTTTTCTAACTTTTTCACTAAAAAATGCTGAAGAAAACAGGAAGCATGATAGTTTAGGGGTCGTCTTCACTCAATTTTATTTTATTGGCAATTTTAACTCTCAATCCTGCACAATGTTTCCTTCTCTCTTCACCAAGGTCCAGTCATCTCTCCCTTTTATTGTTATGGCCACTTAATTTGCTGCTGTTTCACTTGTTATCCATGAAACCACTGCTCTGCTGCTGCTGCTGCTGCTGCTGCTGCTATTGTTTTAATTAAACTTCATTTTGATCTGCTATTGATGATTCAGATTGGGCATATAAGGAGAATAGGAGTGGGTAGGGTGCAAACCTTGCTGAATTTTAGCTTCAAAGCTACAACTGAAGCTCAAATTCTAATATCTAACACACACTCTGCTGCTATAGCAGCTTCGCCTTTGTTGCAGGTATGCAAAATAATTTCTATTCTTGTTAGTTTACTTGCTTCTTGTTTCATTTTGATTGATGTTAATCTCCTGAAATATATGCAATAATATTTCAGTCGGTTCATGATGATGGGAATTCAAGGCAGAATTCGGGGAGAAACCAAATTGGTTACAATGTCTCCAAGAGGGATAAGATCAAATTTCTCATTACCACAGTAAGTACACAAAATTCAATTACTAAATGCTATTTATTGAATCCTTAGGAATTTGATCAAGTCATTTCTGAATTTAGTAAAAATGTCAGTAATACTGTCGCAAGATTTTATTTTGAAGTAGCGACTAGGATAATGCTTTGGGGATTTTTTTAGCCATTTCCGAATTCCTTCACTCAATGACCCATTCATTTGCATGGTAGTTTTCACAGTTATGAGGCATTTACTGCTTGATTCTGGTGTGATTTTTTGAGAGTTTCTATATATATGTCCAAAAACATTCATCTTGTTTCACATAGCTTGTACTATGTGGTTAGAGTATGACGACACAATCTTATATATGCAGCTTCTAGATCTAAATGACAGCAAGGATTCTGTTTATGGTGCTCTTGATGCCTGGGTTGCATGGGAGCAGAACTTTCCTATTGCATCAATTAAACAAGTATTGATTGCTCTTGAGAAGGAACAGCAGTGGCATAGAATTGTTCAGGTTTGATACCCCCCCCATGCAACCTTAACATGCATGCATGCTTTTCTGAATTTGATGGTGTTTATGCACTACATGCACATCAAGAAAAACAATTGGCTTTTGGAGGATTAGATTTGAAACAGAAATGGAACTCATGTAAAGACCACAAGACATCTGCCAGATGTCAGGATAAATCTGTCATTTCATCTACTTAAAAAATTCATGTTTTTAGCGCTCCTCTTCTAGCTTTTATATCTATTTTTCTTTTCTGAAATATTTACTAAAAAGTTTCTCAAAAGCCATACATATCTGATATTTTGAGTTAAGTGGAAAAACTTATGTGATTTATTGCAAGTGACTAATTACTCATTTGGCAACTGATTGAGTTATTCCTGCTGGATGAACTTGATGTTCTTCCAATAAGGTGTTAAAGCCTTTTGTATAGCACTCTCTTTTCTTCTTCCTCTTTTCGAGAAACCCAGTGATACAATTGCTGAAAGTGCCTGTTTTATCAAATCTGACTACTTACTGTCTTGCATTCTATAGTAAGCTATCCTATCCCAAAATAAGGGGTTAAAGCCTTTTGCTATGACACTCTTTTTTCTTTTTCCTCTTTTAAGAAACCTTGTGATAAGGTTGCTGATTAGAGTTTGTGCTATCATAGCCATACAATTTCCACTTTATCAATTCTGATTACTTAGTGCTTTCCATTCTAGAGTAAAGCTACATTATCTAGTAAAGCTTTAAATACAAGATCCTCATATTGATCGATTTTTTCCTTTCTAATATCTTTCTTTATCTACCAATTGGGTAACATAATTGGAAACCTTTTCTATTATATTTCACAAGCTGATGTTTGTTTCTGGGAGCAATTTTTATCTTTCTTGTTAAACAATTTAAAATTGTTAGGCTAATTATATTGCTCCTAAAGGCGATATTGGAGATCCACAAGCTTTTCAAACTATGGTCTTGTTTTCTATTCACTCCCAGTGAAGCAGAATGAAAGAATAATAAACAAATTGCATGTACAATTAAAAATCACTATCAACTATTAAAGACAAAACTGAAGAAGCAAAGGAAGAAATTTCATATTTTATTTTTTACTGATTTGCAATTCTTTGCTGGTATGCTATCTAGATAATAAGCTTTAAAGACATCAGTGTTTACTTCTGAATCTTACTACAAATGACAAGTAAAATCGTAGTAAAAATGAAACCATAACAAATTGAAATCAACAAGGTCAGTTCTTAAGAGCTGATGACTAGGATATGTGATACAACAGGTTTTCCTATTTGAGTGAGAACTGATGGCTAGGTTATGTGATACAAGAGGTTTTCCTATTTGAGTGAGTTTTGGCTGATGAAGATGGCCACTAGTAACGGCAGTTGTATGATGTGGGATTGACTGTATCCTGGTTCTTTTTGCTACCCTAATGAGATATAAGATCATGATTTAGTGAGATTTGAATGTGCAACCGATACCATGTTTCCTCTGAAATATGTGACCAAAAGTTGGTACCTGGCTACATATAAAACTTTTTATATTCCACAATTCTGAAAATGTACATATCTTTAATTGTGAAACTGGTTCGTTTATGCCTCACTGTTGTATAAACAGTTACCTATTTCATATGGGAAATCCAAAATAGAAGATTTTGGAGTGTGATGCACTTGAATCAATGAGCAATTTTGCCCCCCTAACATATCAATTGATCTAGTGGAATATTTTTCCCTGTAACCAGCCCGTGTTCTTAGGTTATTAGGCAATGTAGGTTAGAGAAATTAGACTTGAGGAAAACTGTCATTTAAAAAGCATTAACCTTGATAGATTTTGAGAAGCTTGTTGTTTCACTCTCTCTCTCGGCTGCTATCTAGAAAAAAGGATTCAAGGGAATGTCAGATAAACATTGTTACAATGACAGCTGCAGTTGCTTCTAGATAATATTTTTTTTCAAAAAGACAAGTAGGTTTCACAGTTCATCTAATGAAAGTCCTTGAGAAGCCCTGGATGTAGAGCTTCATAAGAAGTCGAGAGATGAGAAAGACTACTACTATATTCTGAAGGAGTTACCTCGGTGAAGATTGGTTATAATTTTTCAAATTGTACTCCAACCACATAATCCAAATGATAGAAATGCTGCACTTTATCAAAAACTTTAAAGGGGTTAGTGAAGTACAAGACACAAAACAATTGGAATAATGTTCTTACTTTGCTCCCAATTCCAAAAGTCAATGGATTGGCTGGTTGGGGTATTATTATTATTTCCATGCAACACAATAATTATTACCTAATTTATTGGGGGCAAATCAGTAGTCTCTCAGTATGACTTTTTTTCACATTAAAAATACTAATATAACCTGGCTGCTAAAAATTAAATAAAATAAAAATTACCATTTAGTTCAGGGGTACTTTTGTCTTTTAAATTTTATTTTTTAATTCTTGGGTTTTATTAGGGGCCATAATGTCATTTTCTAAATAAGGAAATTGTAAAAATAAAGCTAGATGTGCGTGAATAGTGATTGCAGAGTTTTGACGGCATGTATAGTGTTGTCTGGTGACGGAAGGCCTATTTTGAGGAAGCAACGGAAGTGTCTCGGTGGCCCCTCCACGCCTAGGTTACTCGTGCAGTCTAATTTTATCTATTTTGGCTTGTGTGGACTTTTTCTTTCCTTTTCCCTCCCTCTAGTATTAGTCATTACCTAAGTGGGCAAATCGGCCTCACTATTTTTTTCATAGTAAAAAAAATCTTAAGCACACTGCCAGGACCTGCCTTAGCGACCCATGAATTATAGTGACTTACGTACCTTATATATTTTAGCTTGATGACATCTAAGTGTCAAGTAATTTTGTCAACTTGGTTTTCAACATTATTCTTGAGTGATGTTCTTATATTCTTTTAAAAATATTTAAAAATATCCTTTGTTATGCTACTATGTTTTTAATACTCTTTGTTATGCTACTTATTAATGTTATTTCTTTATCATTATGTATTATTTGATCTGTTCATATTTTATTAATCTCAAAAGGTTATCAAATGGATGCTAAGCAAGGGGCAGGGAACTACAATGGGAACCTATGCGCAGTTAATACAAGCATTAGATATGGACCACAGAGCAAACGAAGCACACGAGTTTTGGTTGAAGAAAATTGGTAGAGATCTTCATTCCGTGCCATGGAAGCTATGTAATCGCATGATATCTATATACTACAGAAACAACATGCTAGAGAATCTCATAAAGGTTTGGTTTGCAGCATGTCACATGCTTCTTGATATGGAAAATCAGTTGTGTAATGAACTTGTTATGTTTACTGGGCAATTATCCTTCACAATCTGCAGACCATGTTTCTGTCACTGTTCTGTAGGAAATTGCGGTTTTCCCAAAATTCATAATCTAATGCAAGAAAAACAATTTGAATATTCTCTGTACGCATTATTTTCCAGTGAATGACACAGAAAACCTCCATCATTGCAGAGGTAGCTGCATTGGAACATGAATTAAAACAGTAGAAAGTTGTTCATACACTAAACCATTATGTTTTTACTTTCCAACTCCTTGTATGTGTAACTAAACTTGAGGAAGGAAATATAACATAACTTGAAGATGCTATCATGTTGTTTTGAAGTCAGTGAAGTGAGAGGTCTTTCTCAATTTTGCTGAAGGATATGACACTGGTAATGGAGCTTTCTCCATAAACCCATGGCTTGACTTTTTTTCTTGCAATAATTGCATGTGAATTTCACTTTATTTTTAGTAGGGCAGTCTAGAATATTATATTTCTTCTATTCTATCCCAAGAATTAGCAAAACCTTACTGATTTGTATGAATTGAACTGAGTTTGTTAGACATAAAGGTTTAATGAATTGGGGGATGTGGAAGATTTCAATGAATTGGTTTAAAAGTAAGTGGAAGGAGGAGAAAAAAATCTATAAAATTCACCTGATCTTGATGTTTATCTTCGAGAAACGAATATCAGTCTTGCTTTCCAATGCTATTAAATCACTATATTTAATCATTCCTTAGATTTGTCATGTGTTGTCTTTTTTAGTTGGTTATAGGTTGATGTTGGATTAGCATTTTTCTTTTTTCATAAGTAGTTTAAATTGACCACTTCTTATAATCCTTGGATTTACCTGGCTTTGTTGTTGTAATTGGATGCAAAGCTTTTCAAAGGGCTGGAAGCTTTTGATCGTCAACCTCCAGAAAAATCCATCGTGCAAAAAGTGGCAGATTCATATGAGATGCTAGGTTTACTTGAAGAAAAGGAAAGGGTATTAGAGAAGTACAATCATCTCTTCATTGAGGCAGGGAATGGACAGAACAAGAAGCATAGGAATGCCTCATCCAAGAAAAATAAGAAATCAGGTAAAGCACTTTGAAGTCACTTTCTATATTAGTGTCACTTTCTGATGGCAACAAAATTATGTGCTGTAATTGTTGAAATGAATGCTCTGAAAACAATATTTCTTTAGACTGTGATTGTCTGTTTTTCAATTAGAGTGTATATGATCACTGATGTCTTTGGCATCTGTTGCTGGAGCAAATAACGTCATTTAGCTTCTATACACATGCACACACATATTTCAATTCAGTCTTCAAACCTCTTAACTCACTTCCAATCATGGAAAATTGAATACACTGATGGTTCTAACATGTACAAAATCTTTGCAATTGACCATCCCTCAAATTTTGTGATTGCCTGTTTTGAAAGTTTGAGGACTGAATTGAAGACCATAAATTAATGGATGGGGACTAAATAGACTATTGAGTTTGATATTTCAAGGCATGAAAATATGGTTTTGCCTGTTTTGGTCCTTTCGGTGGGTTGGATTATCAAACCCAGCTCAACCTTGACCTGGCCAAGGGCCTCGAAGGTTCATTAGTCAAGTAACTGGTAGGTCTGGGTTCCATGGTCGTTCAGATGCAAATATATTATTTATTTACTTTCAAAACATTTATTGAATTATTCCATGTAAAATACTAAAATAGGTCCAATAAGAGAAGACATGCCATAATAAGATATATACAAGTCATTTGGTATCATGTAACATCCTCCAAATCCTAATTAGAGATGGGCTATTAAAGTATCCGCAGTTTGCTTTCTCGTGCTTTTCTGGATAAAACATATTTTTATTATCACTCACAATACTGTGGAAACCCATTCTCTAATTGAACCTCAGAAGCATTTGATATTTTTTTTGTGGTTTTTGATCTTTCCTTTCCAAAGCTAGATGAATTTGATGATATTATTAAAAAAAACTGTGCCTCACATGAAGTTCCAAGCGCTCTTAAAGACACGATATTAGAAGTTACCAAACACATATATCTATATGTACATGTCCATATGTTCCTAGAAATGAGCCTGGTCATATGGCATGTTTGTATCTGTGGTGTGTACATGTTTCAAATCAAGAACTGAGCCTGAACTGTGTTTGGTAGGACACCGAATCTGTTGATTTTCATGCCTGCAAATTCATCTGCTTCGATGAGTGATCTTTTTATGCAGATGATAGAAAAATTAAAATTCTTTTGACTCTTGATTTTGACATGATTCAGGGAAGCCAAAAAATGAATCTGCTTCAGATACGCTTGCTGATGCTGTGGATGGAAAAAAGTAAGGTAAGTTTATCAGAACATTGCAGGTAACGATGACCCTTGAATGTTTGTAATTGCTTCCTTTTCAT
Source organism: Salix arbutifolia (assembly GCA_025169955.1). Taxonomy (NCBI): domain Eukaryota; kingdom Viridiplantae; phylum Streptophyta; class Magnoliopsida; order Malpighiales; family Salicaceae; genus Salix; species Salix arbutifolia. The sequence continues at coordinate 9,069,604 of CM045917.1, read as the reverse complement.
TGGAGAAACCTTTGCCAGATCATTTTGGCTACAGGTTACTGTGGCAAGGACGATAAATATTATTTTGTTTGTTCACTCATCTTGTGGGATGTGAGAACTATACGGATATTTTCCTTTACCATGGTAGCATTAATTGCACTGTTTTTTCTTTCTTTCTGGTTCGATGCAGAGCTAAATGGTGTAGATTAATAATAGTATTGAAGACGATGAGCAGGATACATCACACATGATAGCTAACATGTCACTTGAGTTTCAAACATCAACACGGGGATGTGGAAATATGAATGCTTATATAATAAACATGTATCTCAAATAGTTATTTGATGTAACTATTAAAATTGAGAGGTGTGAGACTTCTAAAAAATTATTCTCGTGGATAAATACCCATGTGCTGAGCATGATAAAGTATTTTAGAAATTAGGTTTCATTATTGATTATGATTTACGTTTAAGCATGAAATCCTACTTTGGGCATCAAGAATTACTAGGGTATTTGTCATTATTATGGCAAGGAAAGTTACTATATAAAAAACTACAAAGAAGCTATTTGGAAACTTGTTGTAAAAGAAACAATTATCATATATAAAAAGCATAGATATTCAAAATATAATTAAAAAAGATAAGAAATTTTTATTTTTTTTTATTTTTTCAAGTTCCAATAATACAAGATAAGTGAATCTATTTATAGGAGAAGAAAATGAATTCAAGAGTCATGAAAATCTAAGAGACTAAACTTAATAGGTTGCAATTTTTGTGAGCTCTTCAAGAGTACCAATAATATTTAAATCATTAATATACACTACAATAATAGCACATACGGATATTGTTTTTTTAATAAAAATACACGGACAAATCTCATCACTTTTAAACCTCTTTTTTAAGAGGTTTTTATTAAGATGATTATATCACATCCGACTAGATTGTTTTAATACATATACAAACTTTTGTAGTTTAATGATATAAACACTTTTAGATTAATTACATAAGGTTTCAGGCATTGTAAATCCTTCAAGGATTTTCATATGAATATCTTTATCTAATGATCCATATAAATATATTGCAACTACATCAATTAAATGCAGATCTAGAGTTTCTAAGGCTACTAAACCAATTAAAAATATGAAAATAATTGTGTCTGTAACTGGAGAATAAGTTTTCTCATAATTAATGTCAGGTTTCTATGAGAAATCTTGTGCAACAAGTTGTTTGTTATATCATACAATTTCATTGTTTTCATTTTGTTTTCTAACAAAAATCCACTTAAATTAAATGAGTATAGCCATTTAGATATATGGACTACAAGTGCAAATACTTCATGTTTGAATGGAAATTCAAAAGACTAAACTCAAGAGTAATGGACATTCAATACACATAATTATAGATTGTAGTGGATGTTCAATACACATAATTATATATTTATAACAAAACTATGTTTTTAAAAATATTTCTTTTTATGTTTTTGGATTGTTTTGATGTACTAATATAAAAAATAATTTAAAAACATAAATATAAAAATACTATTTTAATGCATTTTTGAGCATTTGTTTTCTCAAAAGTAATTGTGATCACACTCCTAAACACTCAAAGATGCGCTAAATGAAAAATGAAAAATATTCTTTTGACTATTGAATGCTTGTTTTACAAGCTCCAAGGGAGTGCTAAATAAAATGCTAAAATGTCTTTACTCTTCTAAAAATGCTATTCATACATATCTTTTTAAAGAAAGCCATAACCAACAAAATAGGGTCAACATAAAAATAAACCAATTAAATACAACCATGTGGAAAAAATAACATTAAACTCGTTGAGGAAAAAAATAAAAAATTTAATTTTTTAGAAGAGTAAAGACATTTTATTGGAGTATACATTGTAAAAAAAATAATATTTATAAAATATTATAATATCAATTTGGCTTCTTAAAATAGCATATCTAAAATAAACCTATATGTAGGCAATGAAATTCATTCCATTCATAGTAGCTTATTGAAGCTTTTACTTCATGTAATATAGCATATCTATATTAATATTTTGGAAGGAGACAGTCTTTACCGAAGAAGGCGCACCGGGCCAAGGAGGTAGAATTTTAACATCACGACTGTTATCCGATGAGCAAACAACATCACAAATCACGAACACCGACCGTCCACATCTTGACATTCTAAGAGAGCTTGGACTACTGCATCCATTGTGGGTCTCTTGTTTCTATCTTCTTCCACACAAGATATGCCAAGCTCAACAATCGTTGTTGCCTGGTTCCTGCTGAACTTGCCATTCAATCTTGGATCCACTATTTCTTCTATCCACGAGACCTCTCCGCACTGAATTTTCCTTTTCACCACTCTGCCAAACCCTGCTAGATCTGATCCATGCTCTTCCCTGCCCTCTATAACCCAATTTGAGAGTGGGATTCCTTTCACTATCTCTAGAATCACAACCCCATAGCTATAAACATCAACTTTCGCAGTGACAGGAAGATTTGTAGCCCACTCTGGAGCCATGTAACCCTTGGTTCCTCGAATCTGAGAGAAGTCTGAGCTGTTACCACCCCTTTGAGACAACTTGGCAAGCCCAAAATCTGCAATCTTGGGTTCAAATCCACTGTCTAAAAGAATATTTCCTGGTTTCACATCACAGTGTATGACCCATTCTAAACACTCGTGGTGAAGATAAGCCAAACCCTTAGCTATCCCCAAGGCAGCTTTAAACCTGTCTTTCCATTGAAGAAACGTTGGGGAGAATAGATGCTTGTCCAGTGATTGATATTCCATGTACTCGTACACAAGGAGTCTGTGTTTTCCCTCTGAACAGAATCCCCACATTCTCACCAGGTTCATGTGATTGATTTTTCCAATTGTGCTAACTTCTGCCCAGAATACATCTTCCCCTTGGTACATGTTTTCCAGTTTCTTCACAGCTACAACCCTTTCATCTGTCAAAATGCCCTTATACACAGCTCCAGAACCTCCCCTTCCCAGCTCTTCCTTGAAATTATTCGTGGCTTTCTTGAGCTCAGTGTAAGTAAACCTCCTAAATGGACTTAATACCGCATGATATCCGTCTTCCATCAGATTTGGCGAACCACGATTTCTGAAAAGAAACCACCAACCTGAGACTATAAATAAAAGTTCAATAAATCCAATGGCAGAAGCAAATGAGTAGAAATAAACCCATCTCGTCCTCTTAGTGTCGATGTTATACATAGAAGGAGAACCAATCGTTGTTTCTGATTCAGAAGACTGGCAAATGGGGTCAGTTCCATTAAGAATACGTAGTTGAGATGTCTCAAAACTCACTGGCAATCTCAGATATATATTGCCTGGAAAACTTGGAGATTGGTAACCATTGAAAAGCACGCCTTTTGTGAAGCAACGTCCTACCCCATTTAGCCTATAGCTAAATGCTTTACACCGATAATCACCCAAGCAGAGCTTCATGCAGGAGTCCAATGTAGTGGATGCACTGAAATTAAGATCAAATCCCCAGTAATCTACATGGGGCAACTGCACAAACTTCACTTGCTGAGACTGTGAAAGAGTTTGGTTGAACAGAGGCTTGCAGCCTTTATTCCAATTGCCGGGCTCAGTGATCTCATAGCCTGGTGGGCATGAACACTCGGGGTCTGGTGTATATGCACAAATCGAATTTATCCCACAAATTCCATGAACATTACACAGCTGAGAAAGAGCTTGCCATGATATCACCCACAATCCAGTATCATTTTTCAGGCTATAAAGCCTGAGATTCCCATCATGGTCAATTGTTAGCCTCCTTTCGATCCTTAATAAACCCGTGTCAGAAGCACTGAACTGGAGCTGATCACTAGATATAAAATGGCCCATTTCATCATAAACAGCAGTTCTGCTGCTATTATAATTTGTTCTACCATTTCCGAACACATCAAAATCAGGACTAGGCCAGTATATGCTTGAAATATCAGGACCATCATAGATCAACCTAAGCACATTATCATTATCAAAAAAGAAACTAAAATATCCAGAAGCATAAGACCCACTATGCAATCTAGCAATCAGCTTTGTCCTCTTTATAAATAACTGGTTTGGAAGAAGTGTATCAGTAGGAAAATCAAAGCTTTGCCATAGAATTTTATTACCAGGGTCTATAAGAACAAGGTTACCATTGTCCAGAAGCTCTGCTCTTTCAACATCAGTGGAGGTGGTGTTAGTCTCCCATATGATGGAGCCATCAACGTCGGTCAAGACCATAGCACCGTCTCGTCGTAGAGAAACTCTTGAACCTCGGCCATTAGCAGGCCTGTCTCTGTTGGCCATCCAAACCACAGTCCTGTCCTTGGAATTGGTGAACCAAATAGAGAACCAATAAGCATTTTGTCCCATCCCATAGAATCCACAAGAGAATGTTTTATCCGGTGAGGTAAGGATGTCTGAATCATCTTCTACTGATAGATATGAACCTCTTAGTAAAACGTTCTGGGCACTTGAAGTTGAAAGAAACAAGAACAAAACAGTGACGAAAGAAATTGTTTTCGGAGGGATTGAAGTTTGAGAACTCCCCATGGAGCCCGGGATTGGCTTGCAACTTGTATGTTGTTTGGTGAGGACAATTATTATCTATACACCTCTTAAGCGGAGCAAATCAATCTCTTGAATGCATTTTTTTTATACAGATTGAATGGGCTATCATTTCTAATATGCATTGGCTGAATCTTATAATTATTATAAACACATATTATTAATTCTCATATTTAAATATTCAAGTGGGAGAATTTTGATTCCTTCCGTAATGTTCACGGCTGAGAAGGCATTTGTCTATAACGGAAACAAGTCAAATGTCTGCGATACATGATATTTTTTTTTTAAAATATCAAAACTACAATATTTTAAATGAGCTTATATCGACTCGGATTAACTTATTAATTTGTCATATAGATTATGAGATTTTGATAACCTATAGAAATTGAGAAAAAAAATCAATTAAAAAAAGTTAAAAGCTTGAGTAAAACGAGTCAACACGTCAAACTTGCAATCCAGGTCATGAGACTAGAATAACCTCATAATAAAATAAATTGGAAAACAAAATATGAAGTTCATTCCCTAATAAACCTAATATTTAAGGATGAAATTGAAACTAAAAAAAACAAAACAGAGATTATGAAAAAACAAAGGAAGGGAAAAGAAAATACTATTCAAGTAAATAGTATTTTGTTAGGAGGATCAAATGAAATCCTCTCCTCTTTCAATTAGTTATTTTTTTATTGTGAGCAAAATAGCAAAACCTTTACATGATGGATTAAGGAAGAACATTGTTCTGTGGTATAATGAGCATATTAGAGTCATTCGACAAATCAAAAAATAGGTCTAAGAGATTCCTTGCCTATATATTGCAAGTCCCTTATCTCTCAAAATAGTTGAGACAAATGCTTCTGAATTGGGGTAAAAAGGTATTCTTAAACAAATTCTAATACTCTTTCTTCAATTCACATTTGCACATTAAAATAATTGTCAAAAGAATTGCTCTACTATAAAAAAATCCTTTCCATTGTATTATGCATTACAAAATTTCAATGATTCATTAAATCAAAAGTCTCTTTACGTATTAATTGCAAATCCACTAAAGAATATTTAAAATATTGCTTCAAAACATATTTTTCCTCGATTGCAAATTGTAGTAAGTATATTTTATTTTGATATATCATATATAAAAGGAGAGATAAATTCTATTCATGATTTCCTAACTAGATAATTCCTTTAAAATAGGTCTTGATGCCTCCTAAATCCAAATCCATAGAAAAGACACAACCCCATAAATAAACTCTCCAAAATAAAAACCTCGTATGAAATAATAATTAACAATGAAGAAGTATAACGCTCTTCACAAGAATCTTTATCCAATTCGCCAGAATTACTTATGGCTTTACAAGTTATTAACCAAAAGTCCTTTTAGGAAGAGAAATCTTCTTAGATATGTAAACCCTCCAAACTAATTTCCAAAACAAAGGCTCTTCCTCTAAAAAATCCCTACCTCTTTTTAATTCAAATTTTCTATTTGAACTATCTCAAAAAGTTTCAATTTTTTAATCATATTGAAAAAATAAAAGATCAAAATATTTTAACTATAGAAAATGGATTTTTATATCATTATAAATTTTTTTTGGTATATCAAACCTTGGGACTTATCCAAACCCCATTCTTATTATATGAAAATACTTGAAATAAGAGTTTATACCAAATTTAAATATTTCAAACTAAAAAAAAACCATTTTCAATACCCCTACTCTAGATGCATTATCCAAAGTACCCTTCATCCTTTTGATTGGAAACGACCCTTTCACCAAACAATCAAGTTTCCAATCAGCTACAATATCAAACTTGGTAATTCCATTGTTTGTTCTCATTCATACTGGGATTATAGAAAAACATGGTTTGATACCTTTTCTTCCATAATAATAGCCATTCCTTCTATTCTATTTTAATAACTCCATCAAGACTTAAAACTTACCAAACTAGTTTCTTCAATGGTAGGATTACTTTGGTTATACTTATGAAGTAATAAAAGCCTAACCTTTAGTTGAAAATGATTACATTTACTTTTTTTTTAAATTCTAAACCTTCTAAAAATGAGAAAAAATTGCCATCAAATCTTTCTTTCTATTCCAAATTATTTTCCTTAGGTTTATTCATGATATTTTGACTAAAGTACCCAACATGGATATCCTGTCCTTATTAGAAGATATAAAGTAAAATGGCTGAAGTCCTTTATAACAGAAGGTAAAAGTTTAAAACCTTATATGATAGAATGAATTCAATAACTCTATAAGGTCCAAATTATAGACCCAAATTCTCAATCCAAATTGCTAGCCCAAAGATCCTATTTTATGCTATTCTTGACTTAACACAACTTGAAAAAAAGTATTTTAAAATCATGAAACAATTCTTATAGAGAATCAAAGACAATGACCCTTTTCTATTTTCATCACCCTTAGATTTTATAATCAGTGCAATAGATGACAATAACAATGATTGTTATGGAATCCTTTCTCATATAGAAAAATTATAGGCACTCATTATTTTTCCAAGCCCATAAATGTTTGGCCTATTCTCAAAATTCTCAAGACTTTTAGGCCTAACTCCTCATGTCTATATAAGTTATTAAAATAATAAGATTCCTATTAAACTTTTTGAAAGGCTAATCCTCCACTTGTAATAATAACAAACAACTTTGAGTGTAGTAGACAAACTTCCATAAATTCTCAAAAACCAAATAATTTGCTTTATAAAATTTTCAAAAAACCAGTCTCAATCTTTTCTATAAAACGAACCTTCTTACAAGTTCTAGAGGTAGAACTTCATATAAGAACTTCTTTGTAGAAGCCATCAAACACTTTCCTCTTGTATTTCTATGTAGTCTTCTGTTTTACCACCTTCTATCTTGTAAACAAAGCCATAATTTTGGATCCAAACCTATTAAACTAAAATCTTCTATACTAGTTTCAATACAAATTTAAGTAATATTCATTTGAATCTTATATCTATGTGTGTATATGTATATAGGATTTTCAAAAGTTTTCATTTAGCTGAAAGATTTTCATGTTATGTTATTTTGATAAACTTGAAGGATTGTACTAAATAAATTTTAATTATTTTCTTTATTTTGAACCATCCTGTTCATTAATATTATTTTTCTTATTTCAATGGAAGTCATTCCTATATAGTTAAAATAATAATTTGTGGACTGCTTTTCTATTTTAAGTATGTGATGAGAATTTTGATGTTTTACACTTTGAAGTATATTTTTCTTGTTATGCTAATGTATTCAAAGATGTATTTGTGCTATTTGGTTTGAAAATGTTATGAACGACAATGGAAAAAGTTTTGGGTGGACATGAGTCGTCTAAGGTAGTGTAAAAAGCAAAATTCATGATATTATAAGGGTGTTCCATGGGTTGTAAGGTATGAACACATATCGTTTATATGGAGGTGTTAAAATTGGTATTGAAGCGAGGTCTCAAATGTATTGACATGATGACATTGCTATCAGAAAAGAATAATTTTTTCTAAACTATTTCAAGATGGTTTGTACTAGTCATAGTACTAAAACTTATCCATCTTCTATTGAGGAGGATAGGTTAAAAGACCCTTTAATTAACATTGTCTCTTAATTAACATTGTCTCTTAATTATGTGCTAACAAGTCTATGCAAGAGGCAATATCAGAATCTCAAGGAAACCCTAGGTCAGTTTAGGAAGAAACACCACCAATGGATGATGATGGTTGAAAGGGAAAAGGTTGGTAGTCCCCTGCTCATAGTTCAAATAGGTGATGTATGACCCTTTCATATCTTGCTTACTCGAAACAAGTTTTAAAGGATATTATGATAGGAATGTCGAGAATGACCAATACAACATCTAAAGACATTACTCATACCTTGATGCATTGGTATGTGTGCCTTTTATGGGAGAGGAGAATGCAGAAGCAGCAGTTGGATGTTGGCTATAAAAGATGAAGTAGTCACTTACTCAAATATGAATACCGAAAAATAGACAAGTATCTTATGTGGTATAATTGCTATCATACAATTGAATTGCTATCATATAATTGTTCAAGTGGCTAAGAGCCCGATCAGAGAGGAGAGGATACAGTTGAATTGAAGATCGATTTGGTCACTATCAATTGGAGTTGGTTTGAGGAATTCATTGTCACAGCTGCGCAGATGTCCTCTTTTTCATGCTTACAGCAGAAAGCACTCTGCATCATCTCCTACCAAGCCGATATATCCTTACTTTTTTTTATATGATCTATCGAGTATGCTGGCTGACGAGAATGCCCTCGACAGCGAATTCATCTACAGAACACGTACAGTGTTATATAAAAATCTGAAGCTTGATTAAAAATAAAATAAAAATCCTCGCAGGACGGGTGTCTCCATAAAAAATAACAATTTGTCATAGGCATCGACAGCGAGACCTGGCAGCCGGACTTGAATCCATCCATTGACTTGGCTGAACCAAGAATAGTCCACTAAGAAAGGTGGGGTGGTAGGTAAAGGAGTTTCATGGTATCCTGGTTAGCTTGAGGTGCCTTTCCTCCATCTCTAATATTATAAATAAATAGGAAACTTCATAAAAAGCGCTTTTCGAAAGTGCTTTTTTTCCGACAGCATGTATACTTGTTAGCATACTTTACAAAATCGAAAATTTGCTCATGTCCGGGAGAAACCAAATAGAGGGAAATCTTGAATGGATCTCTTACAAACTAGACATAAATCGGACACTCCAACAAAACCTAGAAATTAACAATCAACCACCGTTCATGTGAACTCAATCGACAATACTGTATGTATTTATTTATCATCTATAAAGCAGACTTAACATTAGAGCGTGCACCACGTTCCGGTCATCGGAAATCAGGCATCTGATGTTTCACCATCCCATAGCTCTCCGACTGTCTTGTATGAACCGTAAGTCTGGTGCACAAACACAGTACCTCTCACCATCCTCTCCTGCATGGTAGAATCACAAGTTCAATCATCTAAATCACTGCCTATGTATAGCTTATAACTAATTTAGTTTCATGATCCGAAAAGCTTGGTAATTATTTTCATCCTATCATGAGCTTGTACAGAAGAGAACTTGACACTCGATACCCGAATCACTTTCTATAAATTCTATTAACCATACCATGAGAATTTATGCTAAATGGATGGAGCAAGTGCGCATAAAAGTTTACGAGCATAAAACATCGAGGAAGAAATCACCACTGGCTTGCCTGTTCAATTTCAGAAAGCTTGGCAAACAAATCTTCGGGAATGGACCAATTAAAAATGTCAAAGTTTTCCTTGATCCTTGACTCGCTTGTGCTCTTAGGAAGCACACTGTGTCCCATCTCTAGTCCCCACCTGAGCGCTACTTGTGCAGGAGATTTGCCTAATTTCTCAGCAATCGTATTAAGAATTGAATTCTTGAGAACCTGGGTCTTGATCATTCCTTTACCTGGGGAACCTAGCGGTGAATAACCCTAAAAAAGGGAAAAACAAATTCTATCATAATTTTTATTTCGAAATTCGAATAAACCAATAAGATCTTCATTTATTCATACTCACAGATAAATGGACACCCTTGGATTTACAAAATTCATGAAGCTTTGGCTGCTGCCACACGGGGTGACATTCGATTTGGTTCACAGCTGGAGGTACACGAGCCACGGCTAGCAAATCCCCGAGTTTCTTTGATGAGAAATTACTAACTTCAATAGCTCGAGCCTTTCCAGAATCATAAAGTGCCTCCATGGCTCTCCATGTTGCTGGTATATTGGTTTCAGTAAGGTTTTCAGGTTTAAAGCCCTCTGAACCCTTCTTCATGCTGACGGGCCAATGAATCTTCAAACATTTCACCTCATTTTAGTGACAAATTTTGATTTCACAATTTTTTTTTCTTAATATTTTCGGAATCAAAAAAGATAAACGCTGGTATGAATATCGATAGTAAGACATACTAGATACAGATCCACATAGTCAAGTTGCAAATCCTGCAAAGTCGTCTCTAATGACTTGGGTACATCTTCCGGTGCATGATCGTTACACCTACAGATCACCGTGCTTTCTTTTACAATCTAGGAAAATGAATTGCTCAAGGATATTATATATGTTTCCATGGACATGAAGAAATAAAATAAATCCCCTAACACATACCACAGTTTTGCAGTGATCCACAGCTCGCCACGCTTTACTACCCCATTGTCAAATAACTTTTTCAATGCACAACCAACCTGCAGGAAAACAGCAGTCAAGTATTCTTGAAATCAACAAATGATCTTTCTTTCTATATACCAAAATTGAAATGCTCCTTTTGCTGCTCAAATCAGAACTTATTGTAAGAAAACTATGCGTTAGAACCTCTTTCTCATTGTAGTAAAGGCGAGCGCAGTCAATGTGTCTATATCCAGCCTGCACCAGACAAAGTTCAACACAATTGATTATATTTTTGGATTAATTTTCAATCTTCCTTCAAATTTAGAATCCTAAAATCCCAGATGCTTTCTAGCATAATTAACCGGAGGCATCTAAAAAAAGTCCTCAAAAGAACTTCTTGAATTGAAAGGACAATAAAAAAAACCTTTATGGCAGTAGTGACAGCATCAGCAACAGCACCAGGGGCAGCCCCTGATGCAAATCAGGAAGAAAATGGAACACTAGCAATCCAGGAAGCTGACGACGCAAATAAGGAAAATGATATCAATGATATCCCATAAGATCGTAATCAAGAGCTGCTGCAAATTGAAGCTTCCACAAAATCAGTCCTGTTACAATTCTATTTCCGTGTTTAATTATTATTTGCTTTCCTAATTAGAAGTTAAGAACTTATCAGTATTTTCCTAGTTGTTATTTTCCTAAACAAGAACCAGAGATTGTATTACTTAAGGCAGAATGAAATAAACGAGAGGATACTTTTTCTGGCCAATTATTATTCGATTCGTTATTGAATTGTCTTGGAGAGATTCCAGCGCATAGAGAGATTCTGTGCTTTCCCTGTCATAGTGATCAGTGAGAGGCTGCTCCTAGGATAGTTGACACCAATTTGGTATCAGAGCTGTGCGTATATGCCTACTACTCGTAGTGGCAACTCATACGCCATGACATCCACCCATAACCGAAACAACCCCAACACCACAAACCCCAACCCGATTCACCCCATTCCTACCAACCCTACCCCCATCAACCAGACCCAACCTAACATCAACCCCACTCTCCAAGACCCAAACAACTCCACCTCAAGCCACCAACACCCAAACACTGAAAACCCACATACCCGAGAATCAGACTAGCCACAACTGCATTATCAGCTTGATCAGATTGCCACAGTTATGGCATAGGTTATGCGTCGCCTGGACGTAATGGAGGAGCGTTATGCGCAAGAGGAATATGGCCTTCCCAACTAGCAAGGCCATAGAGTAAACCACCGAGGAAGATTGAACAATGCTGATGAAGAAGATGTCCACGAAACAGAGGAGGAAATTCATGAATTTGATGATCATAGTCATCAGGTTCGTCACCATAGACAAGCTAGATACAGGGGACAACTTGTTCATCAACCACCACTTGACGAGTTAACCAAACGAATGAAAGTAGATGTGCCAGATTTTTTTGGCAAGTTAGAACCTAACGGGTTTGAGGATTGGTTAACAGCCATCGAGGACTACTTCGACTGGTTTGCTGTTTCAGAAGATAGGAAGGTGCGATATGTTCGGATGAAACTGAAAGGACATGCACGAGCATGGTGGGGGAGTGTAGAGGAACAACTACGCTGAACACACAGGCCACCAATCTCCAACTGGGAGGAGATGAAAGAACGGCTAAAAGAGAAATACCTGCCACTTGATTACGAACAGATGATGTTCGAAGAGATGCTGCAACTTCGCCAAGGAACATTAAGTGTTGATCAGTTTACAGATCGCTTCCACGAACTATCTGTGCATAGTAAGGTTGTGGAGACTGAACAACAAACACTAGCCCGATATCGCACGGGGTTGCGCAGCGATTTGCGTAGAGACATGTGGACTGCACGCCTAATCAACGTGGAGGAGGCGTATCAACTGGCTCTACGGCTGGAAAAACAAGCAGGACCCATTGGTGGGAGAAGGATGGCCACATGGGAGACAAAATCAGAATTTGCATCTGCTTCTGCCAATCAACGCCCTCCTGCATTTAGAGATCAAACAAAAAATGTGACCAGTGGAGACTATAAAGGTAAAGCAAGGGCCTCTAACGAAGGGCCCCAATGCTATAAGTGCAAGGGTTTCGGTCACTATGCTGTTGTGTGTCCCACAGGCGACAAGAAGCTTGCATTTATTTGTGAGAAGGAGCTGCTCATTGCAGACGCAACTGAGCATGAGATGGAAGAAGACTGTGATGAGAATATTGACAATGATGAAGAACATTTAGTTGCATCAGCACTACCTAGCTGTGTTATACACAGGGTATTGACAGGAACAAAGACAGGGCTTCAAGATAATTCTAATTGGCTACGCACTAATATCTTCCACACTCGTATGGAGCATGATGGTAAGGCTTTGAATGTCATCATTGACAATGGTAGCGGCATGAATGTGATCTCCGAAGCAGCCATCGAACGACTCGGACTGAAGACTGAAAAACATCCCACCCCTTATAGAATCAGCTGGGTTAACGAAACAAACACTGTCATGGTAAAGCAGCGATGCCTGGTGAAATTCTCATTGGGAACAAGGTATGTTGATGAAGCATGGTGTGATGTTATCCTTATGACTGTGTGCCATATGCTATTGGGTCGACCATGGCTCTATGATAGGAAAGTCTTCTATGATGGGCATGCCAATACCTATTCATTCAAATTCCAAGGCAAGAAGTTTGTGCTGGATCCACTTCACATCTCGGAATTTGACACCACAAAAGAGGTAGTCCCAGTCCTAACACTGCGACAATTCTCTCGCTATCTACAAAAGGAAGATACAGTGCTGCTAGTGGTCAACCGTGAGGTGAAGCAAAAAGACGGTATCATCCCTCCTGAGTTAACAACGCTGCTAAATCAATATTAGGATATCTTGCTTGATGATGTTCCAAACCAACTTCCCCCAATGAGGGAGGTACAGCACGCCATTGATCTCATTCCAGGATCATCGTTACCCAATCTTCCACATTACAGTATGAGCCCCAAGGAGAATGACGAACTCAGTCGTCAAGTGCAGCAACTACTGGACAAGGGGTTCATTAGAGAGAGCCTCAGCCCCTGTGCTGTCCCTGTCCTCCTCACACTAAAGAAAGACGGTAGTTGGCGAATGTGCGTGGATAGCCGAGCAATTAGTAAAATCACGGTAAAATACAGGTTCCCAATTCCTCGTCTTGACGATATGTTGGACTTGTTATGCGGTTCCTCTATCTTCATGAAAATTGATCTCCGGAGTGGTTATCACCAAATCAGAATTCAAGTGGGGAATGAGTGGAAAACAACATTCAAGACAAAAAATGGCCTATTTGAGTGGCTAGTCATGCCATTCGGACTAACCAACGCGCCAAGCACTTTTATGCGTGTGATGACGCAAGTCCTTAAACCATTCTTGGGCAAATTTGTAGTTGTCTATTTTGACGACATCTTAATATTCAGCCAAGATGTGCAGATGCATTTAAGCCATGTTGAACAAGTCCTAAGAGTTTTGCGAGCTGAGCAACTCTACATCAACAAGGACAAGTGTTCGTTTATGAAGGGGAGTGCCAAATTCCTAGGATTTATAATTTCTAGTCAAGGGGTGGAGGCTGATCCAGCCAAGGTGCAGGCTGTCCAACAATGGCCGACGCCCCATAGCATATCTGAGGTCAGAAGCTTCCATCGTCTGGCCACCTTTTACAGGCGATTCATTCACAACTTTAGCACGATCATGGCCCCAATCATCGAGTGTCTCAAAGAAAAGAAATTCGTATGGAGTAACGCAGCTACCAAAGCATTTACCGAGATAAAAAATAAAATGGGGCAAGCACCAGTACTCAAACTTCCAGATTTTTCAAAAATCTTTGAAGTGGCTTGTGACGCATCACATGTGGGAATCGGTGGGGTGCTGAGCCAGGAGGGCCATCCCATTGCGTTTTTTAGCGAAAAGCTTAACAACACACGTAAGCGCTACTCGGTATATGATATGGAATTCTATGCTCTAATTCAGACACTCAAGCACTGGCGCCCTTATCTGATCCATAGGGAATTTGTCCTGTTTACTGATCATGATTTGCTGAAGCATCTTAATTCTCAAAATAAGATGAATGCCAGACACGTTCGTTGGATAGACTATCTCCAACAATTTGACTTCATCATCAGACACAAGGCAGGAAGGGAGAATAAGGTGGCTGATGTGTTAAGTAGAAGACCACATTTGCTGCACATGCTCTCGGCCAATGTTGCGGGTTTTGAGATTATAAAGGCCGAGTATGCCAATGACGAAGACTTTGGCAATACCTACAATTCACTATCCAATCAAGAGCAGGCAGCAGTAAAAGACTACATAATACAGGAAGAGTTCTTATTTTATAAGTCAAGGCTGTGCATCCCACGGGGCTCCTTCCGAGAGTTCCTTATAACAGAGCTCCATGGTGGAGGCTTGGCTGGCCACTTCGGGCATGATAAGGCCTATGCACTGGTCGCTGACAGGTTCTACTGGCCCAAGATGCGCAGGGATGTTCATACGGTGGTAAATAGGTGCCGTATCTGCCAATTAAACAAGGGAAATAAACAACCTGCGGGCTTGTACTCACCTCTTCCCATACCTGACAAACCTTGGCAGCATTTGAGCAAGGATTTCGTTCTTGGCTTGCCACGAACAGCTAAAAATCATGATTCAATTATGGTGGTAGTAGATCGTTTTTCAAAAATGGCACACTTTCTTCCTTGCCATAAAACTTATGATGCGTCAAGAGTCGCAACCTTATTTTTGCAGGAAATAGTTCGTCTTCATGGTGTTCCAGCTTCAATTGTATCTGACAGGGACGTCAAGTTTGTGAGCTATTTTTGGAAGACATTGTGGACAAAATTGGGAACAAAATTGATGTTCTCTAGTGCCTTCCACCCGCAAACAGATGGGCAGACGGAGGTGACCAACAGTAGCTTGGGAAATCTACTACGTTGCCTAAACACGGATCATGTGGCCAATTGGGATACAATACTTCCACATGCTGAATTTGCCTTTAATAATTCAGTCAATCGAGCAACGGGCTGCACACCATTTGAATTAGTTTATGGATTTCATCCCAATGCCCCACTAGACGTAAATTCCTTACCACAGCCACCACGACCTAGTGAAGTTGCGCTGGATTTTTCCAGCTATATGCTAAACCTTCATGAGGAATGCAAACAACGCATTAACACTTACACAGACTCCCATACAGCCTTCGTGAATGCAAAATGAAAGTCTCGACAGTTTAAAGAAGGCGAAATGGTGTTAATTCGTCTGAGACCCGAAAGGTTTCCCCCAGGAAGCTTCACTAAACTTCACGCACGGAGAGCAGGCCCCTTCAAAGTCATCAAGAAAATTGGTCCTAATGCCTACATTATCGAGTTACCATCTGATTACAACATCAGTCCAATTTTCAATATTAAAGATCTTACAGAATTTAAAGGTCTTGAGGATAACATTTCAGCACCACAAGCCCCACAGGTCGCACCAACACCACGGGTTCCAGCCAACACAAAGCCACGAGAGGAGATCGCTGCCATTCTTGACCATCAGTTCGTGTCCACATGACGGGGAGGTTATTATAAATTCTTAGTTCAATGGAAGAATCGTCCACAATCAGAATCTGTTTGGTTGCAAGCAGCAGAGATTAAACGTCTTCATCCAGACCTATTCGCAGTATACACTAATAGTAACTTGCCAGAGTCAAGTTCTTCAAAAGGGGTGGCAATTGATGCAAATCAGGAAGAAAATGGAACACTAGCAATCCAGGAAGTTGACGACGCAAATCAGGAAAATGATATCAATGATATCCCATAAGATCGTAATCAAGAGCTGCTGCAAATTGAAGCTTCCACAAAATCAGTCCTGTTACAATTCTATTTCCGTGTTTAATTATTATTTGCTTTCCTAATTAGAAGTTAAGAACTTATCAGGATTTTCCTAGTTGTTATTTTCCTAAACAAGAACCAAAGATTGTATTACTTAAGGCAGAATGAAATAAACGAGAGGATACTTTTTCTGGCCAATTATTATTCGATTCTTTATTGAATTGTCTTGGAGAGATTCCAGCGCATAGAGAGATTCTGTGCTTTCCCTGTCATAGTGATCAGTGAGAGGCTGCTCCTAGGATAGTTGACACCAGCCCCCCATATGCCCAGACCAACTGAAGGGATTTTAGCTCCAGTGTTAAGCTCAAAAATTGAATTGTTTTGGCCATTTCTAACAAAAGCTAACACGCTTTCCTAGGCTTGGATTCACCCCTATTTATACATGAAATCAACATTCTTTGAACATGGACAGATAGAAATAAAATAATAGGAATTAAAAACCTCTTACGGAATCCCGAGTCCTAAATGTTGAATTTTATGACATACGTAAGGATTGTTGCTTCTGGTTTATGGAAGAAATATGAAGGGTCGTGAACGCTATTTAACCGTTGACATATAAATCTCTCACGTCAGGAGTGTGCTGCCCAGGAGGTGTGTGTGACAGTTGCAATAAATTAGACCAATAGGAGTTCATGTGAAACAAATTAGGGTGTGGTTAAACTAACATCAATTAGGTATAATTACAGCAATCGATACTATAAATTACATTGCATTAATTAGGTATAAGTTAGACTAATGAGGGTTTATGTATAAAAAATTTGGTTTGGTAAATTCAGATGGTTAAATATTAGACAATATATGTTTTTTTTAAATACTGAGATAATGATATATTGGTTCAACCCGGATCAAACATGGTTAACAAGTGAAACCAGCAATTTGAGGTATGAGACCATGATAACTCCATGAAATCTAAATCAAAACAAAATAGGGAACCCAATTATAATCAACCAAAGATTTAAAGCCAAAAATAAAACAAAAAACATTCAATTAAGAGAAAAAAAAACTATATTTAAGTAAGCAAAAATATCATCAAGTGAGCATGTCATGTTTATAAGTAATCACGTGGTTTAATTTAGTTGAAAAACATTTTTTTTAGAAAAAGCTAATTTTAAAAAACAATGATAAATAAAAAAAAAACTTAGATAACCTAGATCATTTTTGGAAATCTGAAATAGGGAACCTCTTAATCACATGGTCAAGCAACACCCAACAAAGATGATACTTCCCAAGAAAACCAAAAATCATGTTTGAGAAGTGTGGTATAATGAAAACCTGTTTCAAGACACCAACACTATTTTTATTGAATTGAATGAAGCCGCAAGATTAGTTATACCTTGATAAATCAGATTTGGTCTTTGTCCTAACAAAGAAAACATGTTGCATCACACAAAACACAAGTTTATTTTATTAATCTATGATTGCTAGGTTTGTAGCATACAATTAAATTATATAATGTTTCAAATAACCCGAATGGATTCCATATGTGGGCTGATTTGAGTCTAGTTGTAAAATTGATCCAATATATAATAATAATAATAATAATAATAATAATAATAATAATAATCTAAAAACTAATAAAAAAAATCTAAAATTAATATCTTAGATATGCTAGTATCAGATTTGTCATCCCTAAGAAGTCCCAAATAGACTAAGAAACCAAATCTGGTCCTAACATCTTAATTAACTCAAGCTAACTTTGGAATCAATGTTGCCAAACCTCATGTTCATTAATATGAATCAAATAAGACCTAACATACACTTCAAATAAGCTTTCTTTGTTGCCCGAAATGAATTGAATAACAAAACTCATAGAGTCTATTATTATATATATTGCATGGTCTTCTCGGACTTCGATTGATCTAAAATTGACTCCCCATATAAAACTATAGCTCTAGAATTGTTTGGTAAAGTTTCTGCACAATCCAACAGTTAAAATGAAGATATGCTCAAAAGAGTATAACTGGACAATATTAAACTCTACGTCAAATTTTGAAATTGACCATGTTTGGATCATATCATTCCCCTCTTCAAGAAGACTTGCACTCGAATCTTTAATAGGATCATTAGCGATTGATAAAAGTTTCAAATAAAAATGTCATGCTAACAACTACCATTTATATTTTTTAATGATAACCACAATGACTCTTCTTTGTCTTTCAGTCTCTTGGCGTTGTAATTCATTTTCCTATTAATCTTGAAGTTCATAGAATATTCTTTTACTCTTGTCAACTTCTTGTTTTAAAAACCTTAAACCATAACTTAGTTTTTTGCATTCTTGAGTTTGAATCCTCTTGCATTCCCTCATCATTACTGAATACATGACTCAAATAGGAAAAAGAAGATGAAGACACAAAAATAGAGTTTACGGTAGGAAGTACACTGATTTAGGCTCGAAATTATAAATTTGACTTTTGTTAGGACTAAAATTGATCGAGAACAAAAGGATATGAAAGTGATGAAAGATGACTCAAACAACAGTCAAATATCTCAAATATGATGATAATATAATGGCAAAAAAACAAAATCAAAAGAAACAAAACAAGTCTTAAAAACTAACACAAACCCGTTACAACAAGGCAAAACCCGATTCTGGAACCTAAAGAAATGATATCCAAATTACATCAAGTTTAATATATATTTTTATTGGGACCCTAATAATCAAATTATAAATTTTAAGTGGATTCTAAGTTGATTTGATATATGGATACAAAACTAACTTGAAACAACCCTTTTAAAATCTGAATTTGGAGCCTATACCAAACAATGTCAAAGTGATATGAAACTTTATATTTAGTGTGATTTCACACTAAATAACTAGAATATCAACTTGGAGTTAATTATGATATTTTTTAATATGTTAACATGAAACAAATGTGTTGCAGACTTGTCTTCACCCAAATAACGTTTTTTGATGGCTACTTGTATTTTTTACTCTAAATAGAACACAATAAAAAACATAGGAAATAAACAAACACTAACCCAAAAAAAAAGCTTGATGAAAAGAAACTAACACAAAATAAATAAGATAAAGAAAATAAGAAGGATATAACCTGATTTTAGAGCCTAGCTTTGATATAACCCAAATAACAATTAAATGTAGAGATATGCTCAATAGAGTAAAATTGGACAGCATAAAACTTTACATCAAATTATGAAATTGACCATGTTTGAATCGTAACAATAAAAGAATATAAACTTTAAGCAATAAAAATGCCTTGAAGTGAAGTGAATCATATCTTAGGAAATCCTAAACAAATGAAAGATCAAGGTTTGAATTTTGTCTCATCTCATCTATAATGATCTATATATCTCGTTCCAGTTTAAAAAATAAAACAAGCAAAATAGATTGTATACTAGTTAGAATTGTGGTCTCTTTTGTAAATTCTATCTAGAATGTTCTAGTTCCATTATGGTCATTTTGTAGGATTTTTTCTTGCTTCTTTAAAAAAATTGTTATATCTCAAGTTAAACTTTTAAGACAATCAAAGTTTAGAAAAGTCTTCTGATACCACCAATGATATTCTTATAATTTTGTTTTGAACTGTTATATTTTGGTGTCTTTTTTCTAATTGAACTCTGCTCTATTTTATCATTTAGTAATATGTTTATTAAGAATTGAGATTTATAATTTATTTATATTTATTTTATTTGGAGTTATTATGATCTCAGGTTAGGTTGGGTTGACCCAATATGTTGGTGTCTCATTTATTTTTAGAAAAAATATGTTATCTTGAATTTTTTGAAGTTAAACTATATTTTTACGAGTTATGATGTTATTTTTAGAAAATTAATTTATTTTTGAATTTAAATTATATTATTAAATTGATATATATATATATATATATATATATATAGAAGAAATAAAAACTTCGTATAACCTATAATAACACGCTGGAATGCTTTGAAATCAAAACCTAATGTTTCAATTAAAAAGATAACAAGAAGAAAGGAATTGCCAACCATGAACGGAGACGCCAAACTAACCCCAAAACCCTCTGTATAAAAACGAGTTATCCAAAGCCCTAACAAACATGTAAACTTAAACCCCAGCATCTCTCACTCAGCCAGAGCCATTAGCCAGCCACTTCTTTCTTCAATCACAACATCTTTTAATGGCCTTCAACGCTGTACTTCGCCGAGCCTCGAAATCCCTCTTGCCTCTCGCTATCCGCGCCGTCGGATCTCCCAGAACCTTTCCCAGAGCCATCCCCACCGTTGAAAACCTCCGAAACTTTCTTCCATCTTCGCATTTTTCAACAGCAGTTACCGAACTGAAATCAACCGGCGATGAGAATCTGATTCGAGTCCTCGAATCTGAGATCGAATGCGCCGAGATTCCCCTCGATGTCAGTTTCTTTCCCCGAGTTTTGAACTTTATTGACCAATTTATTTTATTTTCTTATTTGCCTATTTTAAGGTAGATTCTTTTTTGATGGTATGACTATTGGTTAGTTATGCTGAGCTTAAAATACTGTCTCTTTTTTTTTAAAAAAAAAATTGTGGTTTAGAAATTGGCTGCAGTACTTTTCTTTATGTCTTGAATTTGAAGCTTTGTGCTGGCGGAGAATAAATTCTGAAATCTTGATGAGAAAAAAAAAACATTTTTTTTTAATTAAACTTGTGTTTTTAGTGACGAACATATTTTAATGAAAATGCATAAACAGGTAGAGGACATCTCGAATGAGTTTCCCTTCAAAATTAAAGATAATCCAGGAGAGAGGACTATTTTGCTAAGTAGAAAGTTCTTAGATGAAACTATCAAAATTGAAGTCGACATGCCTAGTATTTCAACTGATGAAGATGATGATGATGATGATGCCAAGGACGCAGATGTCTCTAGCATTCCGCTGGTTGTGAGTATTGCTAAGGGAAGCGGTCAGTATATGGAGTTCTGTATCACTGCTTTCCTTGATGAGATTTCAATTGATAGCATATCAATAAAAGACGTGGAAAATTCTGATGAACTTGCATACGAAGGACCTGATTTTAAGTAAGTTTATTATGTTGAGAATGTGGGACGTTTGGTGGACTTCAATTCTTTAGTGGATTCTCTTTTTGTTAATTTCTGACTTTGTTTTCCTTTGGCAGTGATTTGGATGAGAATTTACAGAATGCTTTCCAGAAGTATCTCGAGATTAGAGGGATCAAACCTAGCATAACAAATATTTTGTTTGATTACATGGCTAACAAGGACACCAAAGAATATTTTATATGGCTTAAGAATGTTAAGAATTTCATGGAGAAGTAACTCTTTGAACATGACACGACCATTTCTGGATTGGCCTGTGTATGCGGCTAATGGTGATATCCGCTGCAGTGGTTTAGTTTTTCGTTTTGAAATGTTTTTACTTCTGGACTTGGATCATGTTGATGAAGGAAATATTATTGAAACTCATGTCTGGAATATTAGTTAGGCGTTTCTTTCTGGACCTGCTGAGGAAAAGAATGATTGATAGATAGGGTGGAAGTTCTATTCCATAAACTGTTATCAAGTAATAGATGTGAGATTCAATTGTGATCATGATTCGGTGATCAAATAATTCTTTCAGTCGGGTCTGTTTATCTCTTCTTCTTTTTTTGGGTAGGGGTGATGATGATTGCCGCCAAAGTCTTGATACACAACAATCTTATTGCATAACTGATTTTGTTCTGCAAAAACTTTGGACCCAATCTACATGTTTTATGCCTGCTATATCGTTCACTTCTGGAAATTTTCAATCCAATTTCACTTGTGAGATACATTTATCCAATGCGTGAGTTTTTAGGGAAAAGAATATCTAGTAAGAGTAGCATTGCTCTTTATTTTAATGGTTGGCGAGTAAGTATTGTTTTTACTTGTTCTGTCAAAAAGAAAGGGAAGTGGTCTAATGTCTTTATGGATTCTTTCTCACGATATGTTATCTAGATTTTGGCATATAGTAAATGCAGAATATATTGCTAATTGTGGATGATTGGCGTAGAGGATCGGAGAGACTTGTCTAGATTCTGCCTTTCTTGGAAAGGATTTGATTGCTTGTGTGACATCTCTGTTTTCCGTTTTGCGTGAAAACTCGGAATCTGT
Source organism: Salix arbutifolia (assembly GCA_025169955.1). Lineage (NCBI taxonomy): Eukaryota > Viridiplantae > Streptophyta > Magnoliopsida > Malpighiales > Salicaceae > Salix > Salix arbutifolia. The sequence continues at coordinate 9,046,989 of CM045917.1, read as the reverse complement.
CAGCAACTTTGACTCCGATAATCAAATACATGCCCTTCTTATTGGCTTTGCGTTTGTTTTGTAGATGTGATTTCCTGCTCAGCCCAAATTTGAAAAGATGGTGGGCACCGTAGGAATTTCTGGTAGTGATAGGTCCCAGTCAAAGCTATGGAATTTTGATAGAAAGGATATTTATCAGGGTGAGAACAAACCACATGTATGTTAGACCTTTTTTGTTTGTTTTTGGATCTGAGGAAATCGCTCATTCCTGTAAAACGCACGCAATTTGTAGATGCAGGTGAGTGAATAAAATTCCGACTGTTCCAGACTCTTAGAAGAGGTGCATGTCCTGACTTGAACTTGAGACTTGCTGTGCAGATCTTAAACCTTGTGTTATCATGTCACACCCCTTGAGAACCACATGTATGCTAGATAATGAGTTATATACAAACTCAGTTTGTGACTTCAATACTGAAATTAAAGGACTACAAAGCCTAATGCTTATCCATGCATCTCACTAACAGAAAGCTAATTAACTCCAAACAAAGCCTAATGCTTATCCCCTAACATAAGCTATTCATCAAGCATACAAGCAATCTTAGCCTTCCCTTACGGTTTTGATCTCCGATTAGATTTGCTTAATATTAGCATCTTCTACTTCGATAAACGGTCCCGAAATTAAGGCAGCAAGGAAAATATTTTCTGAATCTATTTAACTCTCTAATGCTATAATTTAGAGCATAATTACAACTACACGGGTTTTTTTTTTAGAAAAGGAAAATGTCGAAACATTTCCATATTTGTCATCACGTAGAGATCCAATTTTCTTGCCGTGACGATCTAGGAATGAGATCATCCATTCACTCAATGCATCAAGAAATTTACTTTTCTCCTTATGTTTTGGTCATTTACAGACCACTAAAAACTTAATCTCTCCTCCCCTGATAAATCGTATTCAGTCAATGGCCTCCAAAAACGTCTCCTTTTCATCTTACAAACGTCACTCCAAAAGGAACAAATCCATCTTTGATACTTTGTTTCAAAGTAATTCTAGAGTTATATTCGTGTAACGAAAATGGATAAAGAAAAGATACACGGACCTCTATATTTTGATCTGAATACAGGTGCCAAGATCCCATCTGTTGGACTAGGGACATGGAAAGCCCCCCCTGATGTCGTTGCTGAAGCTGTCAAATCTTCTGTCAAGGTTCTCTTTTTCTTACAGTCAATTCCACACCTTGTTTCCAAACTATTCAATATTAGTGCTGAATATGTACTCATTGTGGTTCCAACTTTGTTCAGGCCGGCTACAGGCATATTGATTGTGCTAAAGTCTACGGAAACGAAAAGGAGGTAGCCATTTTTTTGCTGTACGGGGCCAATGAATTGCCTTCTGTAACACTAGTTTGAAGACACCTACAATATGTTTGCTGTCATTCCTGTTTTTGAGCCTTTGTAAGAAAATGGAGATATTTCCTGTCTTGTATTAATGCGATGCAGATAGGGAAAGCGTTGAAGGAACTGTTTTGCACTGGGGTAGTGGAACGCAGAGAGTTGTTCATCACATCTAAGCTCTGGTACTTTATTATATTTTTCTTGCTTTCTTATTATTATTATCAAATTATGGAGTTAAGAGCTTGCATGATCTTTAGTTTACGACCCTGAAAGCCGTGTACAATCATGTTATGTTATGATTACTATTATGAAATTTTCAGGTGCAGTGACCAAGCTCCTGAAGATGTATCAAGCGCACTGAGCAAGAGTTTAGAAGATCTACAGCTTGATTATATTGATTTATATCTTGTAAGCAACTATTATGCATTCATTTATATTCGCAAATAGAGACGACATGATGCTTCATTAATTGACAACGAAGAATATTGTTAGAAATTAGAATAGGCACAATGTTGACAGTAAATTCTAAAATATGGCCTTAATTTCTTTTCAGATTCACTGGCCATTTCGGACAAAGCCAGGCTCAAGTGGATGGGACGCTGAAGTCATGGAACCTTTATGCCTTCAAGAGACGTGGGCTGCAATGGAGGGCTTGTATGCATCAGGTCAAGCACGAGCGATTGGTGTCAGCAACTTCTCGACCAAAAAGTTACAAGACCTCGTTACGCTCGCTAAAGTGCCACCTGCAGTTAATCAGGTCGAGTGCCACATAGTCTGGCAGCAGCCTGCACTTCACTATTTTTGCAAATCTACTGGAATCCATATCTCGGTAATACTCTAGACAGTAGTCTTTTATCACTGGTTTTTATCGTAAGAATCATTTTATTTCGTAAGTTTACGTATTCGAATTGTGTGAGTAAAATCTCTCTTGCAGGCGTATGCTCCTCTGGGTTCTCCAGGATCTTGGATCAAAGGAGATATCTTAAAGGAACCGGTGCTGATTGAAATTGCTAAAAAACTTAACAAATCGCCTGCACAAGTAGCTCTTCGCTGGGGGATTCAGAGTGGTCACAGTGTTCTTCCAAAGAGTGTAAATGAATCAAGGATCAAGGAAAACTTAAGCTTATTTGACTGGCATATCCCTCCAGATCTCTTCTCAAAATTCACAGATATCCACCAGGTAAGATTATATAACTTGTAAGCCGCTGTGAGGAATATTTACAAATCTATCTGCTAACTATCTGGTGGGTGTGTCAAGCAGCAAAGGCTCCTCCGAGGGGATTTCGCCGTCCACGAAACGAATAGTCCGTACAAAAGTCTTGAAGAATTGTGGGATGGTGAAATATGAGATGACATATCCTCCGGTGATCTTTATTTACATGTTATTGATATCTCTTCAGCAAACCAATCCCACATGCTGAATCCTACCTCTCGAATTTGGAGAGGCCACGCGGTGCATGCAGTAATAAATGAAGCTGAATATGGCTTACTTGATCCCAATTTGTTTTTTCCACTGTATCAAGACAATCTCTAGATTCTTATCAATCTCAACACCTTTCAACTGCAAATGCAATGTTTCGATGTAGAAATTCGAGTAGCAGATGGGGCCGCATCATTATCCATCGAGTGAAATCAACACTGCACGTACGGATGACTGCTTGTTCCAATTATTGTAGGCAAATTAGAATGAAAACAATCCCATGCCTTGATACTGGATTCTCACTCGATGAAAGATGCCGCCTATTATCCATGAAGATGCCTTGATACTGAAAATAACCCATCCATTATATTATCCTGCTCACATTGCAGTGATGAATGCCCATGAAGATGTCGCTTGCTAGAACACCAAATAAAAGGAAAAAAATGGTATTAGTATTCACTTCACTAGTTCAATTACTTCTCTAGCTTGTGCCCAGGTGAATAGTCCACGTGGCAGTACCAGGGACAGATCATCAAGGACTAGGATAAAAACTTGAACATGGTTTCTTGCGTTGACTATACATAATATGCATGTCATTCCATTTAAATAGGTTTGAAACAACACAAACTATAAGAAATCAGAATTAACTGTTTTACCGACCGAAACATCCGTCACTATTGTCACATACTTTTTGTCGGTAATTTTTTTACAAACAACCACAAGGACGGAAACCTTCTCTCAATAAAACTCTCGTTGGTAATTTCTTTTTCTTCAATGATTCTCTCATAATTGACAAAAACAGTGACAAAAAAACTCAGTTCATACCAACCTTAAACCTTGTAAACCATGCATTGATCAATGGTCTTCATTCAAGCTTTTTAGAGTCTTAGCTCCATTGAAACAACAGATCTCCATTGGCGATTTAAAGTCGTTATTATTCTCGCAACTTCAATATCTGTAAACTTGAAATTATATTCGTTAAACAAAATTATCTTTTAAAAACTTATTGAACAAACTTTATTGTAAAAAAAACCTGCATTGAAAGGGCATTTTTCCATTGGGTCTAGTACATGCGGGTAATTTGATTCCATTGTGAAGGGACATTCTTGGACTTTGTTACATCACGCTCGACTACCCTGCATCAAATGTATGTTCATCATCGGCAACTAAAAACTCGTCCTCGGAATCACTTAGCTATGATCTTATCTTGATGACGCGGAATGAATTTCACTTAGTAATCTACACAAATTAACGGGTATTAAAAATTAAATGGTTCTTACATGAAATTGTTTTTTGGCAACACCTTTTCTATATGGGAGACCACCCAAAATTTACAAACCTGCAAATGCACATCATATATGCCACAAACGAGTTGATTTTATTCATTTTCTTCAAACAATTTTACATAATTCATTTTCATTGAATATTTTTATTTATATGTTATAATATTTTTTAAATTTATCCCAAACTTGGAAAAAATTATTCTAAAAAATAAAAAAAAACAATTAAAAAATAATGACAACAAAATTTAACTATACACCTTAATTTCTCTATTTAATCATTCATTGAAAAAATACCACAACACATAATAATATAAAATTATCATTGATTGATTCATCATTAGCAGGAAATTAAATTAACAAATATTGCAAATAACATAAAAAAATGCATTTAATATATAAAAATCATTAGTTAATAATCAATTAACACAAGAAAAAATAATTAACTTAAAATATATCAATTAATAACTCATTAACATAAAATTTAATTAAAAATAATGCAATAATTCTACACCAAAAAAATTAATAACAAAACAATTATGTTAAAAAAATGCAATAATCTCAATATTATTAAGAAAGAAAGAAAATGCAAAATAGACATAACAAAAGAGAAGAAAAAAGAGAATCTTACCTTAAATTCATTGTAAGTGAAGTTGCGACAAGAAAAAAATAACAAGTAAAAATTAGAAAAAAATGTTAATTACCAAAATCAAATAAAAAGAGAAAAGAAGATGGAGAAGAGGAAGGAAGAAATATTTAGGACAATGGACACAAAAAAGATTAAACATGAAGAGAAGCAAAGGTTTGAAGGTGTGTGTGTGTTTTAGAGAGAGAAAGAAAAAGAAGGAGAAAGATAATGAGATATTAGTGCGTGCAGACTGTGGTTTTTTAAACTATATTTACCAATAGAACTATCAATGAGCATTAGAATAGTAATATTTTTAATTATTTTGTTGGTGATTTAAATTTAAATTTTTCACTTTTACCAAAACAATAATGAAAAAAAAAACCCTCTAAATATTACCAAAGACATTTCATTTTGTTTTGAATACCATTGGTAAAAATAACAAAATATGTCGACAATACCGAGTGTAATGTTCCCATTCAACAATTCATGGAGATGGGAAACAATTCTAGTGTCCACAATAAATTTTTGATGAAATTACTTCGTTGGCAATCCTGTGTGAAATGTTTCAAATGAATTATTTCATGGAGAGGGGGGACAATTCTTATGTATACTGGTTATTTAAGGTTAATTAAACACTCAAAATTGATTATGAAAACTAATTTTGTTGTTTTCACTAATCTGCTGTAATTTAGATTTTGTTTGTGACTTGGTTTCTTGTAATATCCAACCATTACATCTATATTCTTTAATTCAAGGAATGTTATAGGATGTATGTTTACCTTTCTTGGATCCTAATTTCCACTATTTTTATGTGAGGCTCTCATATTTAGTAGGATACTTAGAACTGTTAGTTTTCTTATTAGATCTAAATCAATCTCGTCCTCCTGCATGTATTCTAATTTTGTATTCAAAACGATTTTATCTTGGCAAGGAATCCTTCATAAAAATTTTAGTTATACGTGTAGATAATTTTGGACTTTGAGTCATATGATTCTGATATTTGAAGTTCAAGATATTCTAGTTTGAATATGTAGTTGTTAAAGTTGAAAATCCTGTTGTGAGTAGGATTTTAACCCAAACAAAGTTGAATTTCTTCCTATAATACCTTATTGGAATGCTTGACAAGTATACTTTAACTTGGATTCAGTTCACATTCACATTCTAAATTATAATTCATTGAAAAAACCCATCACAAATAGCAATATCTAAAACATAAAATGCATAAATTCTTATATTTTAGCAATTGATTCACAAAAGTCTATTGGATATGCCAAACTTATAAAACATAACTTCCAATAAGCTCAAATAAGTTCCAATCACATTAAAAATATAGTGTAAAAGGAATAAAAACATGAGTATATCCTTATGCTCCTACATTTTGTTAGTCATTTTGAAAATTACACGGGTTGTTTTGGGTGTTTTTTTTTTAATCTTTTTTAAGCTTAGCTCTTTTTAAGGAATTTTGTTTTTAATTGAATTAAATTAGTTGATTTTATCTCCAATATTTAACTTTTTAAGTATTGAGTTTATGGGTTTAACCTAAGTAAAAGATTTAATAGATTGTAAGTTTAAGATTTCAATCCGAATTTATAATGTTCGCTTATGCTTGTTTGATTTTTATTTTCTTTTTAAGCTTTGTTTTTTCTCCAAATTTCATTTTCTAGCATTCTTATATATATATATATATTTTTTTTTTCTATGAAATTTTTCTTTTTCTTTTTTTTAAAGGTTTGCCTCAAGTTTTGGTTTTTGATCTTTGTACAATTTAACTTCTTTTAGAAGGATTTTATTTTAATCAAGTTATATGTATTAATTTTATCATCTAAAATCTAATTTGACATGTGTTAAGCTATTAATTTAGTTCAAGTCTACAATTTAATAATTTATAGTCTTAAGAGATTAACCTGAATTTATAAAATTCAACTAACTTCTTTGGATTTTTTAGTTAATTATTTTAAATTTCAATTACCAATTTTTCTTATATATAATTCATGATGTATTTTTAGTTGCTGCTGCTCTGACAACTTTTATGATTTTTTAGTGGCTAATTTATTTTATTATTTATAAAACATTGATATCACCTGTCTATTTTAACATTTGTAAATAATCAACCTGACCTGCAGCAGTTTGCGGGCCATTTATCGAGTGGTCGTTCTACACAAGGACCGTGTCAGTTTTAAGCAGCAGCAACCGCTTCTGTGATGAGGCGAGAGCCCGTTCCGTCATGGAGAGAGACAGGATGAGAGTCTGATTTTGAATTGAAAATCATAGATGCAGTGTCTCACTCGTTTCATTTCTCTTCAAATCTAGATTTCATTCTCTACTGATGGAAACCTAACCTAGGGTTTACTTGAAAAATGAAGCAGATGATAGGAAGTCCAGGGACAGTGAGTGGGTTATTAATGAGAATAGGACAATTCCTTCTTGCTTCTGCTTCTATTTCAACCATGGCATCTGCCATTGGCTTCTCTACCTACACTTCTTTCTGGTACCTTCTTTATTTTATATTTTCTTCAACATTGTTAAGTCTAATTATTTTTTATTTTTTTTAATGTCTCATAATGTGTGTAAGGAATAGGAATGCCCCCCGTTTTACCTCCTCCTTTTTTGGAACGTTATTATCATACGTAATTTATTTGGGATTTCAACTTTCCGATTATTTTTCAATTGTGGATTCTGTGTTGGCTAATTATAATTAGCATGAATAAGGTGAAAATTGAGACTGGATTCTGTGTAATGTCTTGCAAAAATGTTGAATAATGAGATTTTGTTGTTTCATTGTTAGTTTTGGTTCTTTATTGGCATATGAATGTCCCATTTCCTTTTCCAGTAGTTGATTGTATGTTTAGGGAAATTAGACTTAAAGGGGTTCCACCTTCTCACAGGTTTAGCGGTTACATGGTCTTCGATCCTTATAATGCTATTAGGTTAGGTTAGTAGAGTTAATTGAACTAAGAACATGCTGCCTGCTAGTCCCCTTCTTCCTGTACATGTATCTATGATATGTTCATGCACGTTTTTACTTTTGTTCATTGTTGAATTCATGTTTGCAGTAATTGTTGTTCATCCTTTTGATGGTGATATGTTCTCTGGTTCAGCTATTTGATTGCATCAATGGGGTTTCAACTTCTGTGGAGCTTTGGACTTGCATGTCTTGACATTTATGCATTGAAGAGAGAAAGAAACCTCCAAAATCCTGTCTTATTGAGTCTGTTCGTTGTTGGTGACTGGGTACTGCTTTTTTCCTTTACATTGCTCAGTTTGATTAATTTTCTCTCATGTGCTGGAAATTTTTCTAGTTTGTTTAATTTTAGCCAGAACACTTTAATGTGCTGATCAGCCCTTAGCCAAATTTTCTTGCCCTTTAATTTTCTATTTGGTTTAATTCTCTCTCTTATGATGCCAATAATGAGAATGTGCTGATCAGCCCTTACTGATTTCATATGCGAGCTATTATCATTTTGTTCCAATTATTTTTTTGTGTATATTGTTTTCTTCTTTCCTTTCACTAGTAAATAATTATGGTTCATTAAAGCAAGCTAAGTAGAGGAAAAGCGTAGTGAAACCTTGAAGTTTTACCTTACAAACACAGACACAGCTAGGCTTTTGCTATTTATTCTGTTCAGAGCATGGTAAAATGATTCTGTCATTTCAACAAGGCTGTAAAAAATGCTTGTCAAGGATGTTGTATATTTGAGTAAGAACACAACATAAGTATGAGGTATAGGAATCGTGTATGCCATTCAGCTTCATGTGTTTGGAATGGTAAAGTAAGGAGTCAGTCATAAATCTTTTTTTGTAATCATTTAGTAGCCATATGCAAAAGAAATTGAAGCAATGTTTTCCTTGTTTTTTTCCATTGCTGAACTTGGTTTTAAGGATGACCACATTGATTACTAGTATACTGTCCTTTTGAATTTTTTATATTAATCAATGTCTCTGACTGCTTCCACATTTAATGATGTCATGAAAATTGATGTTGAAGCTCCACAAGTAATTTTGAGCAAATAAACTGAAAGTGCAAAACTCCTGGAGCCAAGGTGGCTGTTTGAGGGTTTTGATGATTTAATAGAATATTTTTGAAGCTAACTTTTGCAATGACTGAGATCATCGTACTTAGCAGAAAGGTTATTCTACAAATTTAGGCTTGCACATAAAAACAGATTTCTTGGTTGCTACTAATGCCTGTATTTGTTGCTGGTAAAATGTTGTGCTGAGGTTTTCCTCGTGCATTGAAAATATTCTTGGCTCTTATTTGGTATTTATGCTGAGACATAGGTGCAGTTATTTTTGATCGGTTTTAAAATCCGGGTCTTTTTTCTTTTCTTTTTACCAACTTTGAGCCCTGTTTTTTTTTTCTTTTATTTTTGGTAAACATAGACCAGCTTCTAACTGTTAACTCGAGGACTTTGTCTTGTTTGGAAATAATGCTGTGTACAGCTAGCAAGCGAGTTATGAGGGTGAATGATATGACAGAATTCATGTTTTCTGCATACCTCATTTATGTGTGAGCTTGGGTAATAGTTAGAATAACAAATAATAGCTTGAATCTGCAGGTAACAGCCATGTTGTCACTTGCTGCTGCATGCTCATCAGCAGGTGTTGTTGCTCTTTATGCAAGGGACATGGACTTATGCAAGATCCATCCAGATCTCCCATACATAGCATCTATGTATGCTCTGTTCTCTCAGATGTCCTGTTGTCTTGCCTTCAAGCTAACCTGTACTGGTAATTAGTATACAAATATTATCCGGCTCCGATTTTCATTTTCTTTCTATTTATCTTTGGTCAGATAAAGCAAATGTAAAAGGATAATAACGAAAGAATGATCAAAAGAATGCTTTTTTTCTTTTCTTTTTGTGCTCATTTTACTTGGGCCATTTACCATTCATGCTACCATACAAGAGCGAAATGAATTACCGGGGAAAAAATGTCATTGAGATAAAACAAGGCCATCAAATAAGGATGAACAAGGGTGATCCAAGAACCCAGCCTGCCTCGAAGTCATAACTCTTCATTATAAATTGTGCAGCTAAAATAATTTATATAAATCATGAAGTCTAATGGATGGACAACGGGTGGTTGACACGATGAGACTCAGTGATACAAAGTTTGCTGATTTGTTCCGAAAGTGATATTTCTCTTTCTATTTCTTTTTATTATTATTATCATGCCTATTCTTCATTTTTTTTTCTTGCAATTTTTTGTCAAATTTCAATCCTAGCTTTAAACGTGTTTTTCTCTTGTCTGTATGAATTACTAAGCCTACCATATATGGTTGAAAACTTTAAGATTTATAGGTTTCAACCCAATTTGAATTGCAATAAAAAGTCAAAAATATAACTCAAGATATGTCCAAAAGTACAACGGTCTAATTTGATAGGTTTGTCAAGATTTATGAAGTAACTTTGACCCTAAAATTATATTTTTTCCGAATTTTATTTGACCTAAAACCTTACTACAATATAGTTCCATGTAATGTACAGATTGAGAGATACATATGATCTTGCAAAAATAGTCAAGTAGACATTTTAAGATTAAATTCAAACCTAACTTGATTCATATGAAAAAAGTTGAGTTTTTAAAGTTTTTTTTTTAAATTCAATTAAAAAAAAGGTCATCCTAATGAACCTGGTACTTACCTAAGTCATGAGATTGAGATTATCCTATAGAAAACAAATTTAAAAAAAATACAAAGCCCAATTGATACAATATTCAATTAAAAAATAAACCAAAAGATATATACAATTGATTTTGTGTTAATTTGCCAAACAACAACTTGAGTCATAAGATTAATATAACCTTATAGAAAATAAATAAATAAATAAATTATAAAGCTCACCTTTTCACCATCCTATTAAAGGATTAAATTAAAAAAAATCAAATGGAAAACTGACAAAAAAAAAATGATATGAAGGTTTAACTTGTTAACCATGAGACCACAATTATATATTGAAAGTTGAAATTAAAAAAATAAAAATGAAATACATAAGATGGGTATATAACGTAACAACATGATTTTTTTTTTACGAAGTGCAATTATCAAAACAATTAATATTGAATGAATAAATTGGAAAAAAACACTAAAAAAAAGATTAGGTTGTTGATGGTTGGAATTGTAAAAAGAAACCTAAAAAAAACCCAAACAAAAAAAGTAAAAATAAAAAATAAATAGTGTTTTGCAAGGCACCATTTGTTTTTATTGTGCAAAAGTTAATTTTAGATAAATTGTTAAGGCTAATAAATATTAAATAAGGAAACAAAAAGTCAAATAATCGCTAAGGCTTATCGTTAACAAAACCCAGCAAGGACCAAAGGCGAAAGCAGTACACTGATTGAACTTGTTGATGTTGTTGGTACATTTGGCATAAACTGATTGACATTACAACCTTTTCCAAACATTATTACACAAATCTAAGCTGATCAATACAAAACATGTGTGCTCCTGTGGTCTTACACATGCCACCACCTTCACGTCCAAACCAGCTGATAATACAGAGCTAAGCTGTGCGGCTCCTTCGGTTTTCCACACGCTTGTCATTACCATCCAAACCACATGCATCAAATACAATTGCTGCGCCTGCACACGCGCACACACAAATTCTCTATATATCTATATATAAATTACCTGCATCAAATTCATCTTGATCAGCTTTCTTCAAGCATGTCACATTCGTACAGTACATGTATTTTTCCAAGGGTCTTTGATCATGATGATGTGACAACTCGACGAGAAGCCGGACGACGATTAAGAGGAGGTTGAGCTCCGGTGGAAACAATGATTTGAGTGGTTGAAGAATGGTTATTAGATGATGTTGGAGAGTTCGAGAAGCCATAGTCGGATCCATAAACTTGTGTATCGGACTTTTGAAACCGACCTGAATCACCAGGAAGTCGCCTATACGAGGCTGAAGGTGACTCACTGAACCATGACCCTAAAGGTCTGGCCTCTTTCCCATTATTGTTTTGCATTATAGCCCTGTACACAGACGGGATTAGACCCTCCATTTTTTGGAAGAATTGGAGACTTTTCAGGCTTCAGTCAGCTTTGTTTGGTTTGACGGAGGGTTACGGGGATGGGTTTAAAAGAGCAGGAGGGTGGTTGAGGTGGAGTAATAATGAATTGGAGTCCAGCTCTTCACGCCAAGCCAAAAGCATGTTTAGAGGGATTACAAACCCGCACGAAGACCTTGACAAAGACATGAAAGCTCTATCTGAAGTCGCACTCTATATCTTCATCACAGCTCACCAAAATCTCACTATAATAGTTTTTTTTCCCGCTGGTTTATTCGTTTTCTATGTATTTCTGTCGACAGGTTGGTTTGGGATTTATCAGCTTCTTCTTCTTCTTGTTTTTTTTTTTTTTTTAATATGATCGGTCGGTTTGTGAATATTATTTAATTTGAAAGACAGAACAGGGACATTCATTTGGATCTTGCCAACAGATTCTTCATAATTGCCCACTTCTTATTTTATTAGATTTTTATTGCCAGTTTGCGTACAAGTGGTCTTGGAGAGAGCTGCTGAATGAGCTTCAGCGGCGGGCGCCCCATGTATCTCAAGTCGAAGGAAAAGGGATGTCCTTGTCGAGCGTCGTCGTTTCTGTACCTACTCTTGTATTCCTATCGGTACGTATAATGTCATGGCAAACACTTGCAAGGATACAAGTCCGGATCTTCCGTAAGATATTCCACTGGCAATGGCATGAAACACTCAGCATCTTTCGTAATTAATTTGTCATAAAAAGCAACCTAAACCACTGATGTTTTTCCGCACTCATTCCTCTATCTCTCAACCAAATCGTTAGTCGATAAGGTTTGCTTAGTTGACGACTCAAATTCTTAGTTCTTTGCGTGCCTTATCCGAATACCTGCTGTCCTTTTCTTAAGCCAATAGTTTTTCAAACTTCAAAGTGAAACCTGCGTGCTCAATGTGTCCAAGTCTAGCCTTGCATCATTGTTTCTTTTGAAATTTGGCAAAACCTAGAAAATATCAAAAAGGGTCACCTTTCCTTGTATATTCTAGTAGTGCTTGCTAGTCACCCACCCTTCCAACCAATTTCTTTGTTTTTCAGTGTATATGATAAAAGGATGCTACGAGAAATCTCGAAGAACTCTAGAATTACTGTCACTTCATTAACCAATAAAGATAAAATATAAAATATTTTTATCCCCTTTAATAAATTAAAAAATCTCCAGTCCTCTTTAAATTTTTATTTACAGTTTAGTCGAATAAGAAGTTTGCATCTCAATTTGCTGACAATATTATTGGACATGTAATTAATTTGGATCGTCTTCCAGCTGTAATTTAGAGTCTAGATTGTAAGTGTTTATGACTTCTCCTTGGTGCCGGGATGAATCACCCTTTAGCTTGGATTCATATTATTAAGGGAAATCATTAATATGTTTGAAAATAAATAAAACAAGATTGGAAGAAAAGAGTGTTATTTATGTTGAAAATAAATATGTTTTATTTGTTCAAGAGTATGGCGAGGCAAGGGTGGCTCGGCCGCCCCCCTAGTTTTTTTTTCTATGCTTCCCTTCAATTTTTAATTACTAATTTTATTTATAAATTAGTAAACTTTATTTTATATCCTCTTCATTTTTTTCTTCTTCTAATCTGGCCCCTCCAAGCCTAATCCTACTATTCATGAGTAATAAGCCAAATTATTAAAACTTTATGCCAAAGAACTTATAGGTCGATTAACACTTGTGCTCCCTCGTACTTGAGAAATAGTAAAAATAAATTCAACCAATGCGACAGAGTTTTGGGGTGTGTTTGGTATTGCTTTTGCTTTTGTGGTTGAGATTTAAAAAAAACAGTTTCATAAAAAACATTTTAGCTGCGGTTCAAAATAAGTTTTGAAGTGTTTGGTTAAAACTGCTTTTGAGTTTAAGATTAATGAAAAATAGTTTCATGTGGTTGGTTACCAAGCTTTTCATATTGCTTTTAACTTGTGAAATTACTTCAAAGGGCATATATATATAATTTTTTAAATATTGTAGATTTAATAATTATAATAATATAATGTAATTAATAATTAAAGTAAATTGAACACTTTTTTTTATTCTCTCACCAAATTACTTGCAATGTCATCCCTAACAATATCTATACAAAAAGGTATATATATATATTGTTCTTTATATATTTAATAATTATAGTAATAAAATATAATTAATAATTTAAATAAATTAGACACTTGTTTTTATTTTCCCATCAAACTACTTGTAATTTCATCACAAACTATAAATCCATAAGTGAAGGCATTTGTGATATCGGAACAACATATATTAAAATATCATCTGAAATAAAATTAGAATTGCGAGACAAAAATTATATTGTGATCTCCTTCTAATATATTTATTTATATTTTAATTAATTTTTAAATTATTTTAATATTGAAAATATATTTTTATAAGAAAATATAATAAATAATAAACCATTCCCTTCCTTGCAAAATCCCCTCCCTACAAAGTATAATCCTGCAAAATATAATACATGCAAAATATAATAAATAATACTACCCCCCAACACAGCAGACACGTAAAAATATATAATAATAAACCCCTAAATAATTAATACCCTAGCCCCCCTCCCCAAACACAGCAATGTGAAAAGCAACAAATTGTTGCTTTTCATGGAACTGAGTTTCAACACTTTTTAAACATGGAACTCACACCACTTTTTCAACTTTTTAAACATGGAACTCACACCACTTTTTCAACGTTTTAAACATGGAGTCCACACCATTTTTTCAATTTTTTAACATTACCAAACACTAAAATTGCCTACTTTTTTAAACCTCCGGCGTGACCACACTACCAAACGCACTCCATATATTATGAAATAAATGTAAAATGTTGAACCACTAATTAGCTAGCTGTATCATTAATCTTTTTCATGCTTGTCATTTAAATGAACTTGTCAATGGTAACTATCCCTATAACTCTTGGATTCGAGTCACAAGTCGCCCATATGACTAAGAGGAAAAGAATTAGCAATGATGAAACAACTTAAAGTGGAAGTAAACACCAGTAAAACACTCAGGACCTCCCTACAAAAGTAGATCCTCATAAATGAAAGTTGAGGAAATTTGTGGAGCAATAGCTGGAACGGAAAGATTACGAAATTTTGTTTTTGGAAAAACAGGTGAAGAAATTAAAGGAAGCCAGAATCCAATCAAATGATTGATGCCAGCAACAATCAGCTGACTATAAGTAATTTGCTGCTCTTAGAAGGCAGGGAGAAGTAAAAATCCCCTGCCTATCTTTACGGAAGTATCAACTCCAAGTGAATCAGTAAGTGCCAGCCAACTGGGGATGGTGGAGGAGGGTAAGCATTTTGAGCTGTCAAATCTGATGAAAGAATTAGAAACATATTCTGACTGTAATGAGTACAACGTGGAATGGTTTGGAGAATCCTTAGATAGAATGGTTAATCTTTATCCTGTTGCAGATATGGTGGAGCTATCTCGAGGCAAGGATTCCAATGATACGAAAAGACATCGGGCTCATCTTCCTTAGTGTAGGGTAGTTTAATGAGCTGAAATCTCTATCTGATGAGGAATTCGCTCATTGACCTCGCTGCAGAACTGGGCGTAGACTTTCCTCTGGTGTCCATGATATAACCAGGCTCTGATACCAATTGATGAGAAATTTGCTATCAACCATAAAAGAATAAGGACAGAAGAGAAGAGGAGATAGAAGTCGAAAGGGTTTTATTTATTATTCTATGCATGAATAAACATATCAATTTCCCTCCCTTAAGATTCCTTGTTCGCAAGGAAATGCAGGATAAGACTTAGCCAAGCGACGTTCATCTTTCAAGTGGTATCGTCTTCTAAGGCGCCATTCCATTTAATTAGAGCTTCAACTTTGGGGCGGTATCTGCCTTTTTGGATGACTCAACGATCAAGAACTATCTCAAGTTGAGGAAGAATGATAACTTTATTAGTCACAGGAGGAAGCTGAGTAGAGATGGTGATAACGGGGCCAACATGTTTTCTCAACATGCTGACATGAAAGACGTTGTGAATCAAAGAGCCCAAAGGGGAAGCCACTCTATCAGCTGTATAAAAATGTAGCAATATCAGTTGTACCATCAGCTAAATTCTCAAAAAATAGATCATTTGCCACTTCAGTTTGAAGTTTCTGCCACCAATCAACAAGTGTAGTAGAAATTGACATAAGTTGAAATTCAATTACCCGTGAGAGAGAATTAGCTGCCTGGTTGTCAACTCCTTTCTTATACTCAATGATGTATTCATAACCCTTAATCTTTGATAGCCAAATGTAGTAATGCGCTGCTCCAACAAATATTTGAGACTTTGTTGGTTTGTGCGCACAGTGAAGGGTTTGCCAAGCAAATAAAGTTTTCATTTCTTAACTAATTTTAACAATTGCTAATATTTCTTTTCATGGGTTGAGAGAGAGAGTTAGAGCTAAACCCCTCACTGAAGTAGGCTATGAGATGATTGTTTTGAGAAAGCACAATGCCTATACCAATTCCGCAAGCATCGTACTCCATGAAAAATGGTTGTGTGAAATTTGGTAAAGCCAAAATGGGAGGGGATGTTAATTCCTTCTTTAAATCGTTGAATGCCTTTTCTTCCATGTCGTTCCACTTGAACCCATCTTCTGGGTAACAACTGATTGAGGAAAGCAACGATGGCACAAAATTCCGAATTTTTTTTGGGTAGTATTCGGCTAAACCCAAAATTCCTCAGACTCCTTTAATTATGGTTGGCGTTGGCCATTCTAGAACTGCTACAATTTTGGATGAATCGACAGAAACTCTTTGCTTCGATATGACATAACCTAAATAATCAACTAAAGTACATTTAGACTCTTTTGCAAATAAACTATTAGTAAACAAGATTGTCAAAACAATATGTAGGTGCCTTAAATGATCCTCCCAAGATTTTGAATACACCAAGATGTTATCGAAGAAGACAAGAATTGAAGAAAAAAGAAGCAAGAATAATATCTTGTGTGTTGTATATTCTCTTTATAGTGGGGAGTTTAAATACAAATAGCAGAATAGGAAAATTGTGATTACAGTAATTGTATTTTGATTAGACTTCTAGCTTTCCTTGTAACACCAGGATTTGTCTTCTTGTTTCTGCATGCTTTCGTTTCCTTGTATCAGGTTTCCTTGTATCAGTAGGACTCTTCATGCAACTGTCAACTGGTTCAATACTCCCCCTCAAGCGGGATCAAGGGGATCAATTGATCCAAGCTTGGATAATAATTGTTGAAACTGAACCGAAGGTAGAACCTTGGTAAATATATCAGCTAGTTGATCATGACTGCGAATATAGGAAGGTTCAATTATCTGTAGCTGAACTTGTTGACGAATAAAATGGCAATCAACCTCAATGTGTTTTGTTCTTTCATGAAACACGGGATTGGTTGCAATATGCATGGCTGCTTGATTATCGCAAAACAATGTCATTGGGACTTTACTAGTAATTCCCATATCAAGTAGCAGGCTTTTAAGCCAAATTAATTCACACACTGCTGATGCCATCGCGCGGTACTCGGCTTCAACACTAGATTGTGCAACAACATGTTGCTTTTTACTACGCCAGGAGATCAAATTTCCACCAACAAAGACGCAAAACCCAGTCGTTGATTTGCGATCAAGAGCATTGCCAGCCCAATCAGAATCACTATAACCAGTGATTTGAGTATGACCATTATTGGTCATCACTATCCCACGACCAGCAGACCCTTTTAGATAGCGCATAATTCTTTTGACAAGATTTAAGTGGAAAACTGTAGGAGCATGCATAAACTGGCTAACAAGGCTTACTGCGTAGGTAATATCGGGTCGAGTTATCGTCAGATAAATCAGACGACCCACAAGATACTGATAGTAAGTAATAGACCTGAGGGGTTCACTAGTGGTGTCAAGCTTCAATTTACTGTCCAATGGGGTAGGAGCAGGTTTAGCATCCATCATTTCCGCGTCTTTAAGCAAGTCAAGAATATACTTGCGTTGGTTGAGAAACAACCCCTTGTGTGAGGAAGCCATCTCAATTCTAAGGAAATATTTTAAGTTGTCGAGATCAGTAATGGGAAAGTGTTGCTGCAGAGTAGTTTTGAGATGAGCAGTTGATGTGCCATCATTTCCCACAATAATGAGGTCATCAACATAGATGAGGACTATGAGTTTGATCTCCGGTAGAAGATGAATAAATAAACTGGAATCCGCATTACTTCGAGTGAATCCAATTTTTTCAAGAACGGCACTTAGTTGTGCATGCCACGCACGAGGAGATTGCTTCAACCCGTAAATGGATTTGTGAAAACGACATGCTAAGCTAGAATCTGAACTTTGAGGATGACTAGGAGGCAATCACATGTAAACTTCTTCTTCAAGGTTTCCATGTAAGAAGGCATTTTTGACATCCATTTGACACATCATCCATCCATTATTGACAGCCATAAAGAGCAAATCACGAATTGTGTTCATTTTTGTGACGGGTGCGAAGGTTTCTTTGTAATCCACCCCAAAAGTCTGAGTATATCCTTGAGCTACAAGACGTGCCTTATATCTATCAATTGTGCCGTCAGATTTGAACTTGGTTGTGTATACCCAGCGACTTTCCACTGCATGCTTATCCTTGGGAAGTTTAACTACACTCCAGGTTTTATTTTGATTAAGAGCCTGCAACTCTTCATGCATAGCCTATCTCCATTCTTCCTGCAATTAGCTTCCTGAAAATTACCGGGTTCATCTGGAGATTGAATTAAGGAAAGCAGAATGCGAGTTGGACAATTTTTGATATGTAAGATAGTTAGAGATAGGATGCCTTGCTGCATAAGTAATAAAATCCTGTAGCCGTGTTGGGGGAACATGATTTCGAGTTGGATTTCTTCGTGGTTGTGATGTTTCCACCTCAGAATTCATATCAGTATCAGTGACAGGCCTTGAGTCCTCAGAATTTATATTAATATCAGGAACTGGCCTTGAGTTGGGAGGCATATCATAGTTGTTTTGATCATCCTCTGTGGTGTGTGGATTATCAGAATCCACATTCCCTTTAGTAGCAGGTCTGTCTAAAGGAACAGAAGTGGTGGCAGCAGGTAAAGAGGAGAGATCAGTTGCAGCAACAGTAGGCAATGTGATTGGAGGTGAAATCATGTCGAGAGGAGCTGGACTTGGCAGGGGAAATAATTCTGTCAATTCCTGATGCTGATCTGGAGAGAAATATGGGCAACTTTCTTCAAATCTAACATCTCTTGATATAAATAATTTTCTAGATGGAGGATGATAGCATTTATATCCCTTCTTTGTTGAAGAATATCCCAGGAAGAGATATTTAGCAGCCCTTGGATCAAGTTTGTCCTTATGTTGTGATTGAAGATGCACAAAACATATGCACCTGAATACTCGTAAGTGAGATAAATCTGGTGTATTCTTCTGCAAAACTTCAAGAGGTGACAGAAAGGATAAAATTTGGCTAGGTAGCTGATTGATTAGATAAGCAGCAGATAACACTCCATGAGACCAAAATTTTTTAGGGACGTGCATTTGTATCATTAAAGCTCTAGTTTTTTCCAAGAGATCTCTATTTTTTCGTTCAACTATCCCATTTTGTTGGGGTGTACCAACACAACTTGACTGATGTAAAATGCCATGAGTAGCTAGATAACGTGTCATGTTTTTGGACATGTATTCGGTGCCATTGTCAGATCGAAGAGTTTTAATTTTTGCAGAAAATTGAGTCATGATCATCATATGAAAAAACTGAAAAACGTTCATAACTTCACTCTTATGTTTTAACAGATAGATCCATGTAACACGGGAGAAGTCATCAACAAATGAAACAAAATACTTGTAGCCATCAAATGACTCAAGAACTGGTACCCAGATATCTGAGTGGACAATATCAAACGACCTATGAGCTCTAGATGATGAAGACAGGAAAGGAAGTCTAGTAGATTTAGACAAATGACATGTATCACATGCAACACTTTTAATCTCCAAGTGGGGCATTGATTTTGTGAGTACATTGTCTGAGGGATGGGCTAGGCGTTGGTGCCATAGATAATGCTCCTATCGAATAGAGGAAAAAATAGAGGAAACAAAGGCTTGATGATTTTTGTTATGCTGAGGAAGACTTGAAAGGTAGTACAACCCTTGAAGAAAAAACCCTTCACCAATCGTCTTCTTGGTGGAGAGGTCCTGAAAAATAACTCGATGAGCATAAAAAATAACTCGACATTTTAGTGTTCGAGTAATTCTACCAATGGAGAGTAACTGAAAAGGGAAGGAGGGAACATATAATACTGAGGATGCAGTTTTAAGAGATAAGATGTTAGCTTTTCCTTGTCCTTTGACAGAGGCTTGATTTCCATTGGCAACAGACATGTGTGTTGGGGAAGAGATTTCTTCAAAATCATATATATTGCTCATTTTATTAGTGATATGATAAGTGGCACTTGAATCTATGATCCAAAGATTATGCACACTACTAGCAACTAAGGCAATTTTAAATTCAGTTAAAATACCTTCTGAGTTTTCTTTGGCAGAATTTGTGAGAAAGCTGGCAAATTTTCCAATAAGATCTTCGGTACTGGAAGCTGAAGTTGATGCTGAACTACCCGTGTCACCTTTTTCTTTAAGATAGGAAGCAAACTCACTGAGAAGAGCTGTTGGATTGACAGAGAAATTTGCAGCAGCAGTCATATGAGCCTTGGGCCCATAGTCTTTTTGAAATTTCTTCCCTTTATCATAGTTTGGCTTTAGTTCTGGATGAAGAATCCAGCATCTTCCAACAGAATCGCCAGGGTTATGACAGTGGTAGCATTTCAACTCAAGTTTTTTGCCTTTGTAAAATTTGTCATATTTATTTGTTGCATAGGCACGGGATTCAGAAACTGGAATTTTCAGGTTAGAACTCATAACCTTTCTGCGAGCTTCTTCTCATTGGATAGTTGCACACACACTGGTAAGTGATGGTAGGTCTGGATTCATAAGAATTTTGTTGCGAAGATCTTCATAGTCTGCACCAAGACTAGCTAAAAGTTGAAAAATCTTGTCCTCTTCATCTTGTTTTTTTAATTCCTTTGCATCAGTAGTGAGGGGACGATATAGTGCTAATTCATTCCACATACTCTTTCACGATCCCAAGCAATTGCACATAAGTTCTTCCATCTTGCTGTAAATTAGCAAGATCCCTTTTTATCTGGAAAATACGAGATGCATTGTTTTGATTCCCATACATCTCTTTTACTGATTCCCATAACTCTAAGGAAGATTCAGAATAGCTAAATATCTCTGCAATATGATTTCCATGGAATTGAGCAGCCATGACATGACAAGTTGATCTTTGCATTGCCAGGCTTCATAGTCTTTTGAAGAAGACTCAACTGGTTTAATATGGCCATTAACGTAGCCAAGCTTAGATCTTCCACCAAGAGTATTTGTAACAGCTCTTGACCAAGGAAGATAATTATACTCATTGAGCAGGACTGATCCTAGTCGTTGATTGGGATTTGGCTCTCCTTCCATGGTACTAGGTAGTTTGTGGGTGTTGTCAGCACCATCACCTTTGAGTGAGTCTTCCATAGAAAATGTTTTTTTTTCTTTTTTCTTTTGAACAATCAATGGAGCACCAACTCTGATACCATGAAGAAAAAAGAAGCAAGAATAATAACTTGTGTGTTGTATATTCTCTTTACAGTGGGGAGTTTAAATACAAAATAGCAGAATAGGAAACTTGTGATTACATTAATTGTATTTTGATTAGACTTCTAGTTTCCTAATGCAACAGGACTTATGCCAGAGCTTTCCTTGTAACACCAGGATTTGTCTTCTTTTTTGTTTCTGCATGCTTTTGTTTCCTTGTATCAAGTTTCCTTGTATCAGTAGGACTCTGCATGCAACTCTTCATGCAACTGTCAACTGGTTTAATAAGAATGAATTTCCATTAGTGAGGATGGAAGAGATCCTTCAAAAGTCCTTGGAAGGTTGCATGTGCATTAGTGGGTCCAAACGACATTATAACAAATTCGTAGTGGCTTTATTCATCCTAAATGTCATCTTTAGAATGTCATCTTCATGTACTCTAATTAGGTGATATCTAGCACGAAGATCGAGTTTGGAAATAAAATTTGCTCCATGTAATTCGTCGAGAAGTTCATCGATGATTGCAATAGGATATTTATCCTTGGTGGTAAGATCAATCATAGCCCGATAGTCAATGTAGAAATGCTAATCTCAATCTGCTTTCTTGACCAAGAAGACCAATGTGAAGAATAGGCTATGGCTGGGTCGTATGAACCCAACATGTAAGAGCTTCTTCACAATTCATTTGATCTTTGTCTTTTGATATTATAGATATCTATAGGGTTTTACATTGACCTGGCTATGGTCATGATGATATCATCTAGGTGGTAAGGATGTAGGAGAATTTAAAACGTGAGAGAAATTGGATAAAAGTTAGGCTATTTTAGATGGATGTGAATTTGGTTAGGTAATGAGATCCACTGGAATTATAGCAAAGAATTGGCTAGAAACATACATAGTATAAAACTCCTTCTTTGTCAAGACTTGTATTCATGATAGTTTCAACCCTTGAAAAACACATAAATTTCAATCCCTTTTGAAACACATGGCGAGTCTTTTATAATCTATCTCCATTGGACCTAGTGAAGTAAGCCACTGTATTCCTAACACTAATGATACATCTTCTAATAAACATGGTCTCAAGTCCTTTGAAAGGTTCTCATGAAACTGTTTTTCTTCCTCTGAAAACCAATATCATGATAAGAACACTGGGAATACGTGGAGTCAGAGCTCTCTTACTACTGCATGGGAAGAGACTAAGTGAAGTCACGTGAATTACTTTATGTTTCTGTTTATTTAATTAGTTTAATTGGTCAGAGAATAAATAAGCTGTTAACGGGAATAGTGAGAGCATCCTTAGTCTTCAGCTCTCCACTACTAGAGTTCCTATTATTTTGATTACCGTTGTATTGAATGGCCTATTTAGGTTCACAGTTTCTGGAGGAAAGGCATGCAATTAATAAACAATCACCTTTTCTCTTATTATCTCTTCTTCCATTAAATCTCATCTTATCAGTGGTATTAGAGCCGGTTCAGTCCATGGACACCCGTGGTAAAACTAATGCGGAGTTTCACGCTGAGATCACAGAAGCTCTCGGCCGACACGATACCAATTTTGATGAGTTGAACCACAATTTCAATCGAGTCAACGACGCCCTTCAGGGAGTCATGGCAGAGTTACAGGCAATGAGGATAGCCCATTCCCATCGTTCTAGTGAGAGGGAAGTCAATCCATTTGCCGCTGGGAATCACACCACTCTCAAGTTGAATTTCCCAACTTATTCCGGCAAAGGAGAGGATCCCACAGGCTGGATTTTTAAGGCAGAACAATATTTCGAGTTCTAGAATATTGACGCTCCATGACAAGTCCAATTGGCATCATTTCATCTGTCAAGTGTAGCCTTGGAATGGTATCGTTGGTATACTAAAAACAAGGGACAGTTATGCTGGAATGAGTTTGTCACAACTCTCCTTCATCGTTTTGGACCAACCGATTATGATGATCCATCAGAAGCTTTGTCACGACTCAAGCAAACCATGACTGTCAATGCATATCAAGAAGCCTTTGAAAAACTGTCCCATAAGGTTGATGACCTTCCAGAAAATTTCCTAGTGGGGTGTTTTATTGCCGGATTAAAAGATGAAATTCGTCTGGATGTACGAGTTAAGCAACCCAAAACTCTCTCAGAATCCATTAGTGTGGCTCATTTAATTGAAGAACGGAATCAATTCCAAATGAAATTCAGCAATTCGATTAGACCAGTAGCAACATCCTCATTCCAGCCTAAACCACCACAGACATCCACAGTGGGACTCCTGGGTCCTTCCCCTGCTCATCGAACGACTCACACTACTGGTTCCCACGGAGCACCAGTACGACAGATAACAGGGCAAGAGGCAAGGGATAAACGTGAAAAGGGGTTGTGCTTCTATTGTGATGAGCGGTATGTCCTGGGGCATCGTTGCTCGCGGCCGCAGTTGTTTATGATGGTGGATGTGCAGCCGAAGGAGGAAGGAGATGACGTGGACATGGAGATTGAGATGCCTGAAGATGACATACCAGAGATATCATTCCATGCTCTGGTCGGTACAAACCATCCCAGACCTTCCGTGTTATTGGCAGAGCTAGGAACACTGATGTAACGGTGCTCATCGATGGAGGAAGCACCCATAATTTTATCGATCAATCCGTGGCTACCAAGTTGGGACTACTTGTTATTCACGGCAAAACAATCCAAGTCACAGTCAGTAATAAGGAGATTATTGAATGTACTGGACGGTGCTTGGGCTTTTCCCTCTCAATTCAAGGGATCATAGTACGAGCTGATTTCTTTGTTCTCCCAGTTGCAGCCTGCCAAGCAGTTTTAGGAGTGCAGTGGCTGGAGACTTTAAGCCCCATCAAAACTGATTATAAAAAGCTCATAATGTCATTCAATCAGGAGGGTCAGACTTATATACTGAGAGGGCTATCCAACACTGAACTCGCTCCCCTGAGTGAGAAAGAGTTGATCCACTTATTGGGTGTGGGTTATTTTGTGCATATAGAAACCGAGACGATGCCAAAACCATCCCTAGTGTGGTCACCTGACCTCAGTCACATCCTATCAGAATTTGCACACGTCTTCAAGGAGCCTACAACGTTGCCACCTAGGTGCACCCATGACCATCAAATTCCTTTGATGCCCAATCTGTCCCCAATCAACACCAGGCCTTACAGGTACCCACACTATCAAAAAAATGAGATTGAAAGATTGGTCAAGGAATTCCTTCAATCCGGAGTTATTCGCCCCAGTCGCAGTCCCTTTTCATCTCCAGTCTTGTTAATTAAGAAGGCAGACGGATCTTGGCGCTTTTGTGTTGACTATCGGGCACTCAATGAGATTACAATTAAAGACAAGTTTCCCATCCCAGTCATTGATGAGTTGCTTGATGAATTACATGGCGCGAAGTTTTTCTCAAAACTCGACTTGCGCTCCGGGTATCACCAGATTAGAGTCCAGTCAGAAGACATTCCAAAAACCGCGTTTTGTACTCATGACGGTAACTACCAGTTTGTAGTCATGCCATTCGGGTTGACAAACGCCCCAACAACTTTTCAAAGTCTCATGAATGACCTCTTTCGACCTCATTTAAGAAGATTCATTTTGGTTTTTTTTTACGATATTTTGGTGTATAGAAGGTCTTGGGTGGATCACCTACCTCCATCAAGTTCTGCGGATTCTTTCTGAAAACCAGCTATATGTCAAACTCTTGAAATGCCAGTTTGGGGTGCTAACGGTAGGTTATTTGGGGCATCTCATCTCTGCCAATGGAGTGGCAGTAGACCCTGCCAAGATCCAAGCAGTCCAAAATTGGCCGGTGCCAGCAACTCCCAAAGATGTACGTGGGTTCCTTGGATTGGCTGGATATTACCGCAAATTTGTGAGGGGATTTGGCGTCATAGCTGCACCATTAAACCAACTTCTCTCCAAGGATGGGTTTCGCTAGTCTGAAGAAGCACTTTCAGCTTTTAATAAACTGAAGCAAGCCCTCACCTCACCACCTGTGCTGCGACTTCCCAACTTTGCAAAACAATTCGAAGTGGAGTGTGATGCCTGTGGGGATGGTTTGGGAGCAATTTTGTCTCAAAACAACCAGCCCATAGCTTATTACAGTGAGGCCTTGAAGGGAAAAGCTAAATCACTGTCCACTTATGACAAGGAGATGCTCGTAGTGGTGAAGGCAGTGTGGAAATGGCGACCCTATTTATTGGGCAAGACCTTTGTGATCAAGACCAATCATCAAAGTCTGAAATACCTGCTGGAGCAACGTCTCACCACACCATCCCAAGCCCGTTGGTTGCCGCAGATAATGGGTTTCGATTACAGTATTCAGTACCGAAAGGGAAAGGAGAATCAAGGAGCTGATGCTTTCTCCCGCGTGGCAGTCGCTCAATTCCACGCATTATCAGCTCCAATTACAGAATGGTGGGAAACCTTGCAGCAAGAAGTCCTCCAGCAGCCTTATTATAATGCTGTGTCCACCAATCCGACCTTAAAACTAGTTCAAAGGGATGGGGTATGGATGCAAAAAGGGAGGATACACTTGAGTCCTACATCGTCTCTGATGCCTGCTGTTCTGGCCAATGGTCACTCTTCTCCTGCAGGTGGTCATTTTGGGTATTTAAAGACTTTGACCCACATCTCATCAAGCTTCCTATGGCCTGGCATCCGAACCTCTGTCAAGAACTTCATTCGAGATTGCGAGGTGTGTCAGCGATGTAAACACGAGACTCTACGGCCAACGGGGTTGCTTCAACCTCTTCCAATTCCACAGCGTATTTGGATAGACATATCCATGGATTTTATCGAAGGCTTACCTTCCTCACAAGGTTACAGTGTTATTATGGTCGTGGTGGACCGGCTCTCCAAATATGGCCACTTTATGCCACTTCAACATCCCTACACCACGGTGACAGTTGCGAAGTGTTTCTTAAATAATGTGCTCAAATTACATGGCATGCCTCTCTCTATAGTGAGTTATCGTGATAAAGTCTTCATCAGCACCTTTTGGAAGTCTTTGTTTAAATTACACGGCACAACACTCAATTACAGCTCCAGTTATCATCCGCAGATGGATGGCCAAACCGAAGTGGTTAATCGGACCCTGGAGCAGTACCTACGCTGCTTCACTTGTGACCAGCCGAAAGCATGGATGGAATGGCTGGCTTGGGCTGAATATGGGTACAACACGGCCGTTCATTCCACAACGAAGATGTGTCCCTTTGAAGTAGTATACGGGGTTCCTCCTCCATCTATGATCTCCTATGTTCTAGGAACTACAAAGCTTCAAGCTGTAGATCAAATGTTGCGTTCAAGGGAGGTCATACTTCGAGACCTTAGACATAATCTGATAGACGCACAGGGTTGCATGAAATCTCGGGCAAATTTGCATCGCCGGGAGGTCACCTTCCAGGTCAGAGACTATGTGTTCTTGAAATTGCAGCCATACCGTAAAAAAACAGTAGCTTTCCGGAGTTCTTTGAAGTTGTCACCCAGGTTTTTTGGTCCTTTTAAGGTTCTCGCTTGCATTGGACCAGTGGCTTACAAATTGGACCTTCCAGCTGGGTCGTGCATACATGATGTTTTTCATGTCAGTTTACTCAAAAAACAATGGGGAGACGTTGCCAAGAACACCGTGATAACCCGTCCTCCGATCTCGGCAGATGAAGTGGTGTTACTAGAACCAGAAGCAGTCCTAGACAGAAGGGTTATCCAAAAGGGCAAATATCATCCACAAACAGAAATCCTGGTTCAGTGGAAGGGATTCCTACCAAAAGATTCTTCGTGGGAAAATTTGTGGCGATTTACCAAAACTTATCCACATTTCAACCTTGCGGACAAGGATGCTTCAAGGGGGATGGAATGATAAGAACACTAGGAATACGTGGAGTCAGAGCTCTCTTACTACTGCATGGGAAGAGACTACATGAAGTCACGTGAATTACTTTATGTTTCTTTTTATTTAATTAGTTGAATTGGTCAGAGAATAAATAAGTTGTTAATGGGAATAGCGAGAGCATCCCTAGTCTTCAGCTCTCCACTACTGGAGTTCCTATTATTTTGATTACCGTTGTATTGAATGACCTATTTAGGCTCACAGTTTCTGGAGGAAAGGCATGCAATTAATAAACAATCACCTTTTCTCTTATTATCTCTTCTTCCCTTAAATCTCATCTTATCATATCAATCAAGCACCTTGGTAAGGGATGATTTAACACCCTGGAATTGGAACCAACTAGCATCTATATGTATTTTTGAGAGTGGAAACATGGATACTGTCGTAAAAAATGAAGGTAGAAACAAAAACAGAACACTTGAGGCGTGGTTGAGCATTGTTTCCCCAACAACAGGGTACCCTTGTTCTTAAAAGAAAAAGGTTTTAATTTTTGTTCCCCTTTAAGATTCAACAAGTTCTTAACGGAAAATGTTTTAATTTTTGTGACTGTTTTCCTTTCCCAATATGGGATAGTAAGTCCTATATATACTCTTTCCACTTAAAAGAGCTTTTAATATAACTTTTAAAGCAAATACAACAACTACTTTGAATAGCATGCTGAGAACAATTTTTGACTAGGAAATTGTATGTATTTCTGAGAGTGGAAAAGCTCGCAATCACCCTCACCGTCAGAAAGTCCAGACGATGTAAAACGTAGATAGAAGAGGCAAACCCAGTGAAACCGAAGGCCGAGGGATAAACAACTAATCCAAGAGCAGAAGTGCTACAATTCCTCGGATTCCTTTAATTATTGTAGGAGTTGGCCATTCTAGAATTGCTACAATTTTGGACGAATCGACATAAACTCTTTTCTCTGATATGACATGACCAAAATAATCAAATGAAGTAACCCCAAACCTGCATTTGGACTTTTTTGCAAATAAACTGTTAGTAAACAAGATTGTCAAAACAATGTGTAGGTGTCTTAAATGATCCTCCCAAGATTTGGAATACACTAAGATGTCATCGAAGAAGACAAGAATGATTTTTCATTAGTGAGGATGGAAGAGATCATTCATAAGTCCTTGGAAGGTTACAGGTGGATTGGTGAGTCCAATCGACATTATAACAAATTTGTTGTGGCCTTGATGCATCCTAAATGTGGTTGTTGGAATGTTGTCTTCATGTACTCTGATTTGGTGATATCTAGCACGAAGATGGAGTTTGGAAAAGAATTGCTCCATGTTATTCATTGAGAAGTTCATCGATGACTGTAATAGGATATTTATCCTTGATGGTAAGATAATTCAAAGCCCGATAGTCAATGTAGAAACACCAATCTCTGTCTTCTTTCCTAAACACAAGACCAGTGAAGAGAATGGGCTATGGTTGGGTTGTATGAACCCGACATGTTAGAGCTTCTTCACCATTCGTTTAATCTCTGTCTTATTATATTATGGATATATGTAGGGTCTTACACTAACTGGCTGGGCGTTGGGTTGCAACGTAATCTTATGGTCATGAGATCATCTAGGTGGTAACGATGTAAGAGAACTGAAAACGTCAGTGAAATTGGATAAAAGTTGGGCTATTTCAGATGAATGTGAATTTGGTTGGGTAATGGGGCCATTGAAGTTATAGCAAAGAATTGGCTAGAGACATGCATAGTATTAAACTCTTTCTCTGTCAAGACTTGTAGTCTTGATTGTTTCAATCCTTGAAAAACATATAAATTCTCATCCTTTTTGAAAGACATGGTGAGTCTTTTATAATCTATCTCCATTGTACCTAGTGGCGTAAGCCACTGCACTCCCAACACTAATGATACATCTTCTAATAAACATGGTCTCAAGTCCTCTGAAAGGTTCTCACGAAATTGTATTTTTTCCTTTGAAAACCAATTTCAATCAAGCACCCTCGTAGGGGATGATTTAGCACCCTAGAAATGGAACTAGCTAGCATCTACATGCATTTTTGAGAGTGGAAACATGGTTACTGTTGTAAAAAATTAAGGTAGGAACGGAAACAAAAAACTTAAAGCATGATTGAGTATTGTTTCCCCCGTAACAGGGTACCCTCGTTCTTAATGGAAAAGGTTTTAATTTTTGTTTCCTAACAGTATAGCATCCTCTAGGATTCAATAAGTTCTTAACAGAAAAATGTTTTAATTTTTGTGACTGTTAAAAATACTCTTTCTTTTCCAATATTGGATAATAATTCCTATATATACTCTTTATACTTTAAAGGCTAGTTGTGTTTTCCAATGTGAAATAGACTCTTGAAGTAACTTTTAATACAACTTTTATAACAGATACCACAGCTACTTTGAATAGCATTTTGAGCATAGTTTTTTTACTAGGAAATTGTATGTACTGCTGAGAGTGGAATAGCTCGCAATCACCCTCACCGTCAGAAAGTCCAGACGATGTAAAACATAGATAGAAGAGGCAAACCCAGTGAAAACCGAAGGCCTAGGGATAGACTACTGATCCAGGAGTGGGTAAAAGAGTTTAGAGAGCTTGTTCCAAATGGTAACGAGGTGAGGCTTCTTGGATTTTGTACGTTCTTCATCTCTGACATGTGTTTCTCTAAATAAGTGTAACTGGACAAGCTGAGAAACTGAGGCAGTGGGCGAATCAAGAGGTATGTGAAGTCTGTTCAGGTTTCGTAGATGCTTCGAGTTTGAACTGATGTTGTTTTTTCTTTTTTCTGAAAGTGTTTTGGGAGGAACCATTACGCGTGTTTTAAGCTGTGATCAACTTGAGAATAATCGGGAGATTAATTAGTTAGAGCAAAGCTAGTTATATTTGGAGTAGCTAAACTAGTAATATCATTTTTTTAATAGTCTAAATATAACATCTTTTTATATATTATATATGACCTTCAATTAAAAAGAATTATTTGAAAAAATCAATTTTATTTTAATATATATATATAATAAGTATAGTAACTAACTAATACAACCCAATTCAAAATTATTTTCTTGCATAGAAATATATTAAACAAATTTTTGGTTCGTTTGATTAATATATCGAAATAACTCTCTAACTTATAAATATTATTTTAATTCTTTAATATTTTATTCCTTAAAGCTATAAAAATAAATGATAGTTTTTTTTCTTTTAATTATTCTATTACCTATTCCCTTGGAATTTTAACATTTGAATTGACAAAAAATATTTTGATTTCAATCTTACCTAAATGCACTTTGATTCTACTAAACCTTCGTAGCAACAATGTTATTAGCCTTATCCCAACAAACTTTTCCTTGTATTTTGAGTTTCTAAAAGAATTAGTTCATTAATATTAATAAACAATTACAAAAATCATTATATATTAGCAACACAACATCCAAACATTTCATAAACATCTAGAAAACACACATCCCTTCATTTAGAAAGAATTATTCTAGAGTTGATTGGTTATCCAGTGAAAACCAAACTCATGGGTTATGTCAATGCTGTTCAAGACAAAAACCATACATTCAAAGAGGGTGATGATGTTTATCAACTCAATGCTGTTCAAGAAAAAAACCATACATTCAAAGAGGGTGATGATGTTTATCAACTTAGTGAGTTAGTTGATCCATACCGATTTTTATTCCATCTTATGAGTTGGAAGAAATTTTAAATTGTCGAATAGCCAAGATTTTTTTTGTTGATGTTGACGCTAAGAGGTTGAATAATGTATTGAGTTTCAGTGGACATACACAATTTGATTATGATAATGATGAAATCAACATCGAAGATTGTGATGGGTGTAAGGATGAATCAATAGATGAGAAAGAATATAATTGTGATGAATTAATTTCAATATAATGATAATGATGAAAAATTAATATTCAATGACAAAGAAATATATTGTCCAATATTATTGCTGATGTTATTGCGTTATGTGTGCAACTATGTTAAGTATCTAAATATTAATATTCTATTATTCATATATGATTCCATTTATAAATATAGTTTAAAAGACATAACTAGAATACAGAAACATTTTAGATCTTCTTCTTCATCTCTCTCCTTCTCTCTCTTTCTCCCTCTAACACCCCCTTCAAATCTTTCCTTCTCTCCTTATCTTTTTTTCTCTCATTGTTTAATCTTTTCTTCTCCTCCATTTGTCCAAAGTATGTCTTCCTTCCTCTTCTCATCTTCTTCTCTTCTTATTTTTTTTTAATTTTTTTGGTAATTAACATCTTTTTTTTCTCTAAGATTTACTTGTTATTTATTCTTTTTTCTTCTCTCACCTTCATTGACAACAAATTTAACGTAAGATTTATTTTTCTTCTTCTTCTTTTTGTGTGTTTTTTATGCATTTTCTTTGTTCTTAATAGTATTGAGGTTATTGCATTACATTTACATTTTTTTATTAATGGTTTTGGTGTGGGATTATTGCATTATTTTTAATTATTATTTTTTGTGTTGATGAATTATTAATTGATATTTTTTGAAGTTAATTATTTTTTCTTATGTTAATTGATTATTATCTAGTTATGTCCTTGTTATTAATGCATTTTTTTCTGTGTTGTTTGCATTATTTTCTTAATTTTATTTTATATTATTGATGGATCATTCAATGATAATTTTTATGTTATTTTGTGTGGTGGTATATTTAAATTATTTTAGCTAATTTTGTGTTCAATGAGTCATTAAATAGAGAAATTGAGGTGTCTAGTTAAATTATTATATTCATTAGTTTTAAATTGTTTCCTAGTTTTCGTGTTGTAGAATAGATTTTTCCAAGTTTAGGATTAATTTTAAAAATATTATTATGTATAAATAAAAGTATTCGGCAAAACTGAATTATGGAATATGGTTTAAAGAAAATGAATAAAATCAACTCGTTTGTGACATATATGTTGTGTTTGTTAGTTTGTAATTTTATGTGGTCTTCCATTTCAGGGATGTATTGCCATTTTTTTTTAAATGTAGGAACCATTTACTTTTGAATGTCCATTAATTTATGTAAATGACTAAGGGAAAATCCATTGTGCGTTCTAAGGACAAGATCACCGCTAGTTTTTCTAGAAATGATTCTGAGGACCACGAGATTTTAGATGTTGATGATCACAACAAGATCCAATTACTCCCAAATACTAGGCCTAATAAAAGAATGACCTTTCAATGTAGGATTTTATTGTTTTGTTTTCATAATTTAATATGTTTAATAATTTTTTAAAAGTTAATTTTATTTAGGGGATAAAATTTCAGGTTTATAAATATTAAGGTCACGAGAACAATAACAATCTTTAAATCATCGATGGAGATTCCTTTGTTTCAATGGAGCTTGTTGCGATGTCACGGTTGTACAAATTAATTACCCTAACTTAAAACACAATACATAAGATAGTATAGAGCAAACAAGGGTCGATCCCATGAACAAGGTTCAAGTCAGATTTTTATGCTATATAATATGCAATTGGGGGAGGGGGTGTTTGGAAGTTGTCCAGGCTAAAGCAAAAGAAAACGAAAACTATCAATTGAAAATTAAATAAAACCAAAATTTATCAAAAGAACAAACCTTGGTTGCAAGTAAACATTCACTTACAGAAATCAAAATTGATCATGGAAATGAAACATCAATTTATATTTTAAATATTTATCTCTTCTTAACATTGGTTAGTTAACGGATTCGCCATATAACTTACCCTAACCATCAAACAACCACAGTGTCTGCATAAGTAATTTAATTCAATGATAGCCTTAAGAACTAGATAAGTTGAATAATCAAGAAAACATAATTGTCCGAAATCTATGTTTGATTTGATTGAATATTCTCCCTAAGATGAGTAGCGTAGATCTACCACAATTATTAAACTTAGTTACTTCACAAGTTCATATACCACAACTCTAATTTTTGTATCAAATTTAACAATAGATTGTCTACAATAATAACTTAGAGTCCGCTCTAGAAATAAAAATAAAAAATCATAGGAAAAATAAGCATAGGAGAACAAACATATCATCATATAAACTAAAAATAAAAGCTAAAATAGATCTCATAGTTCTTGAATTCCAAAGGTTTTTGTATCCTTGCAACCAAGAAAAAGAGTCTAGCCTTGCATGTTTGTTGAACAACTAAATAAAAAGATGGAAGAAAACATGATTTAGGGTTTAGAGGAGTTAGATTTGTGCTTTCTTTGTTGTTTGCTGAAGTCCATTGTTGCCTCTCCTTCTTTATATATGCTTAAAAACCCTAATTTCTATTTTACAAAACAGTCCTTCCTTAACTTGACAGAATTTAGTTATCCCTTGTAAAACTCATATCCCATTCATAAAACATCATTTTAAGTTGCAATTTGGATCGTTTATATTCCTATGAATCTTGAATCTAAAAAAATTGGGTTTGCATTAATCGGACTTCTATAGCTCCAGATATTGAAGTTGGAATGCACAAAGGTTGACATCGGCAGATTGCAAGATTTGACTTTGAAGGATGCGATTTCCATGCTCTTCCTTATTTTATTTCTTTTTACTTAGCGAGAAGGGTGTGGGAGAATCACACTACTACTAAGTAATTTTGGCAATGTTGGTAATTTTATTTTTTATTTACTTACAAATAATTCATTTATACCATATAATTTGCATGATTTATGGTACGAGGCGTAAATAAAGCAAAAAATATGTGCGAGTAAGAGAGCTTCTAGATTGTGAAAACATGGTTGTCTAGAAGGAATTTAGGTTGTCATTCATCTTACAGGTAATATGGGTAGATTACATTGAGCTTGTGATGTTTGAGCGTTTTACATGACAATCACATTCTAGTGGTTAAACCGGAACAACGTTTTCTAGGTTTGTTACCACGCTCACTAATGACTTTGTGCTGTTTGTTTCACATGCGAAACGGGTTATAAATGTCTTTAATTACATCATTTTCTATTTATAGTTTTTTCTTAAAATATGAAATTGAGAATGTTTTTTTTCTTACAAGCTACTAGTCCTGGACATGATCTAGTACTGATGAAGCTTTTTATGGAGACACATGTGCAGAGTAGAGACAACCAATAGGGATTGCAACAACAATTTATAGATAGTCACGCTCATCAATTTATTGTATGTTGATATTCTTCAATTTATTTTTCTTAAGTTATGTTTTCATTGGATTTTTTCTTACTTTTTTTTAATTTTTTTTCTATTTAGGAAATATATAGTAGCCAGTTGAAGAAGAAATAAGGGGACGATCTTTTGACCCATTCAAATTTTGATTTGGATTGTCCAGTAGACCAAATATAAATTGGGTGTACAGTCTCATTAACACTATAATTAAAAAATTGCAATCGGCCCATAGTATTTTGATCATTAATTCTTCAAATTAATTCGTTAACGCAAACTCTAGAGTTCCAAGTATCTTTTAGCCATGAAAGTGTGTGATTAGATGGCGAGACTTCATGATAGGATGACAAGATTTCATGCTTAGATGATCACGCTGTGTCAAATGGTTATGTAGATGCAATCACATTAGGGTGATCTATGTGTTCTTCCTTTTACATCCCAAGCAACCTTCTCCTGTTTTAGCGCCATCTCTGTTTTAGGTTTATTGTATTTGAATTTTAAATGTTAAAACTTTAATAATTGTAAATATATTTTGATTTCTAATTTATTTTTTATATTATTGAAATTCATTTTTCAATTTAGTTTTTACAAAATTAAAATAGTAGTGACGGATTAGAAAAAGAACTTTTTGTTGGTATCTTCTAAACAATTGAACATTAATGACTTGAAATGCCATTGTTACTGATGGTTATACTAATAAAATGACTGTTGTGATGTCGCGGTCGCACAAATTATTTACCCTAGCTTAAAACATACAATATAGTATAGAGCAAGCAAGGGGTCGATCCCACGAGGAAGTTTCAAGTCAGATTTTTATGTTGTACGTTATGTGATTGGGGGGATTTGGTTTGTGATTATCAAATATGTCAATCATCTCCAATTACCTCCTTTTTGCATCTTTCATCCAAAAATGCCTTCAAAATATAAAAAAAAGAATATCAAGGCATTTTATACATAAAACATATGCAAAACACTACATAAATATGGATGAAACTATCAAATAATATGGTCGCATCAATGACACCGATGGAATCACCAATGTAATGTTAATGATGGAACTACAGACAAAATATACCAACGATAGTTTCCGATGGAGTTGCTGATGAAATATTAACGATAGAATCACCGATGATATATACCGATGGAATTACCGTCGATATTACATTGATATATTCAATTCCAAGAGAATCACCGTGATGTGACCATATTATTTGATGGTTTAATCCATATTTACCTAGTATTTTGCATATATTTTGTGTATAAAATGCCTTGATATTCTTTGTTTTATGTTTTGAAGATATTTTTGATTGAAAGATGCAAAAAGGAGGTAATTGGAGCTAATTTACACATTTGACCTTTAGTTGATGTTTTGTGCATAGCTGAAGCTCTAGAGATCGAAATGAAGTGATTCTAGTGACATTGAAAATATAACATCCTTAAATTTTTGTAAAGCTAAGGAAAAAGAAATAAAATAAGGAAGAGCATGGAAATCGCATTCTTCAAAGTCAAATCTTGCAATCTGCCGATGTCGACCTTTGTGCGTTCCAACTTCAATATCTGGAGCTACAGAACTCCGATTGATGCAAACCCAATTTTTTTAGATTCAAGATTTATAGGAATATAAACAATACAAATTGAAACTTAAAATGATGTTTTATGAATGGGATATGAGTTTTACAAGGGATAACTAAATTCTGTCAAGTTAAGGAAGGACTGTTTTGTAAAATAGAAATTATGGTACCTAAGCATATATAAAGGAGGAGAGGCACCAATGGGACTTCGGCCAACAACAAAGAAAACACAAATCTAACTCCTCCAAACCCTAAATCATGTTTTCTTCCATCTTTTTATTTAGTTGTTCAACAAACATGCAAGGCTAGACTCTTTTGCTTGGTTGCTAGGACACATAAACCTTCAGATTTCAAGAATTGTAAGATCTATTCTATCTTTGTTTTTCAGTTTATATGATGAATATGTTTGTTCTCCTATGCTTATTTATCCTATGATTTTTTATTTAATTGCTAAGAGCGGACTTGAAGTTATTAATAGACAATCTATCGATAAGTTTGATATCAAAACCGAAGTTGTGGTATATAAACTTGTGAAGCAACGAAGTTAATAATTGTGACGGATCTATGTTATTAATCTTAGGGAGAACATTCAATCGAACTAAACGTATATTGCGGACAATTATGTTTCTTAGTTGATCAATTTATCTAGTTTTTAATGCTGCCATTGAATTAAATTACTATTGTGGACACTGTGGTTGTTTAATGGTTAGGGTAAGTTATACGACGGATCCGTTCACGAACCAATGTTAAGAAGAGATAAATATTCAGAATATAAATTGATGTTTCATTTCCATGATTAGTTCTGATTTCTTTAGGTGGATGTTGACTTGCGACCAAGATTTGTTTTATTGATAAATTTTTGTTTTATATAATATTTGCTTAGTTTGCTTTAGCCTAGCCTAGACAACTTCCAACCCCCCCAATTACATAACATATAACATGAAAATCTGAACTAAATCGTCCTCGTGGGATCGACCTCTTGCTTGCTCTATATTATCTTGTGTGATTTGTTTTAAACTAGGGTAATTAATTTGTGTGATCGCGACATTGCAACAAATTTTGGCGTCGTTGCCGTGGATGTGATTTTAGTTGATTCTTATGTTGTTGTTTTGTGTTGTGATTTATTCTACTTGCTATAATTTTTATTTATTCTGAAAAAAAAGAAAAAAGAAAAAAGAAAAAGAGAAAACATATTTGTGTTTGCGACAGTACTGTTCAAAACAAACTTTTTGGTGGAATTAGGTATTGGTCTTTTGTTTCCTAAAGGAAAACGATATTCTGAGTAGAACTAGTGAGCTTTGGTCCTTAACTCCACCTTAGCGAGGCCATATTCCATCATTTTCTAAGGTGTCTGGACACTTTTAGTTTTCTAGCGTAGGATCCTCGTGCTATTGCATTGTTTTCAATCTCTTGTATGCTTGGTTTGTTTTGAGTTTTCTTTGCGATTTATGCATGTAACCCGTTTTGCTAACCAAAGTCATCAAGTGCAGGTTGATCTCGAAATAGAAAAACTTTACACAAGTTATGAAGGAAGGTCACGTTAACATCATGGTTGTTGTACGACAATAAACACTCATGGAGCTTGCTGCTCCTAACATGGAAAACCAACCATTATGCATAAACATAGACAGTAATGTAAACTTTGAACTCAAATCTGGTTTTATACATTTGCTACCAACATTCAATGGTCTTGCAGGAGAAGATCATCACACTCATCTCAAGGAGTTCCACATTGTTTGTGTTGGCATGAAATCGAATGGAGTTGACGAGGACCAAGTTG
Source organism: Salix arbutifolia (assembly GCA_025169955.1). Lineage (NCBI taxonomy): Eukaryota > Viridiplantae > Streptophyta > Magnoliopsida > Malpighiales > Salicaceae > Salix > Salix arbutifolia. The sequence continues at coordinate 9,009,330 of CM045917.1, read as the reverse complement.
AAATCTTTCCCTTTCTCTTTAAAAGGAGCAGCAAAGGCATGTTTTTTTTTCTATTTTCCCAGGGTCCATTGACACGTGGAATGGTATGAAGAAGATTTTTCTTGAAAAGTATTTCCCAGCATCTTGAGTTGCCAACATAAGGAAAGAAATATATGGGATTCGACAATCTCATGGAGAGACACTCGCTGAGTATTAGGAAAGATTAGAGCTATTGTGCATCCAATGCCCTCATCATCAAATACCTGATGAACTGCTCATTCAATATTTTTAAGAAGGATTGATGCCTACTGATCATAGTATCATTGATGCTGCAAGTGGAGGAGCATTGGTAGATAAGACACCTAATGTTGCATGCCAATTAATCTCAAACATGGCAGCCAACTCAAAACAGTTTGGCACCCGTGGAGACTTCTCAAACAAACTATTGAATGAGGTAAGTATTTCTAACCTTGAGAATAAAGTTAATGATCTTACTTTTCTTTTGCGTTCTTTGGCTTGTGGAAATGTACAACAGGTGAAAGTTTGTAGCATATGCTCAATACAAGGACATGCTTCGGATATGTGCTCAACAACGCAAGAAGATGACATGAAACAAGCGAATGTGGTTGATGGAACATTCTATGGACAAGCCCAACATAAGTATGATCCCTTTTCTAACATGTACAATCCTGGATGGAGAGATCACCCCAACTTCCGCTACGGGAACCCATCTTAACAAGGCAGTCAAGGTAGACAGTTCCATTCCCATGGATTTCAGCCCCAACAGAATTATCAAGCGGGACAATCCCCTCCTCCACTCACCAACTCCAATGTTATGGGGTCATCATCCAGTGATGATCTTCATGAGATGATGAAAACTATGGCTTCTAACACTGTGACCTTGCAGCAAAATATCATGTCTTTTCAACAAGAAACAAGGTCAAGTATTCACAACTTGGAGAAGAAAATGGGGCAAATAGCTTCAAGTGTGGGCAAACTAGAAACACAAATGAATGGAAAATTGCCCTCCCAAGCATTGAATCCAAAACAGAATGTTAGTGCAATCATGTTGTGAAGTGGGAAAGAACTTGGAGAAAACAAGTCGAAACAAGTTGAGATGGAGGAAGAGAAGAGATAGAAACTGAATTAAGAAGCAAGAAGAAACCTACTCCTCCTTCACAAACTGAGACAACGACAACCACTCCAAAGGTAACTCCTCACTCATTGAATTCCAATTTTAAAACAATTCTACCCTTTCCTATGAGTTCTTCTAGGTCTAAGAAAGAAGACAAAGAAAAAGAGATCTTAGAGGTTTTCAAGAAAGTGGAACTCAGCATTCCTTTGATTGATGCTATCAAGCAAATTCCCAAGTATGCTAAATTTTTGAAGGAGTTGTGCACTATCAAAAGAGCTTTCAAACTTATTGGGCTTTTCACCTTTTGAATTGTTTATTTTGCTGCCATCAAAATTTTTTCTTGCACTGATTTAAAATGCACTTTCCTGTTGTTGTTGCTGGTTTGTCAGGTGCTCTTGCCTTCTTGCTAATAGGTTGCCACTTTGGGTCAAAATTGCTCTGATTGCTTTATTGGTATGTGCACAACTTAATGATAGAACATTAATGTCTTTGTTTTGCTTCCTTTTTATAGATTGTTATTCTTCATGTTTTTTTCAATTCCATCTTTTTTTTAGCATGAAAAGCGTTGATTGTCTAGACTTTGTTTAGGGAACTATTACAATGATAATTCAACCTTTAATTATTTTTTGTTTTTTTCCTGTGTTTTCGTGTGTGTTTTACGGTGTTGCCCCATGTTTACTATCTACCTATTGAATTGTTAGCCAAACAGTTATAACAATACCAATAATCATGTTTTGTACTACACAAAACCAATTGATTTGGTATTTGCAAGAGGTAAACAAATATCTTCACTTAGCTACACTTTATATCACCATCATGAACCAAATTTCAATAATTAATTAGGCTCACAAGTCGAATAATTTATTGCTTCATTGTGAGGTTAGTGGATGTCTCACCTGTTGTTCGGCCATTGCGCAGTTCACATCCACTTCAAGTTTATTCTTTTTTTTAAAAAAAATTCTTTAATCTATTTTATTTGAATTTTTTTTGCAATGTTTGGTCCTTCCAGTTTCAATATATGCAAGCATGACTAGCCAATGACAACGCTTGCAAGGATTACATATATTTACTAATGAACAAGATTGTTCATATAACACACCACAACTAGAGAATGAAGCTCCTTCATGCTTAGTTGGTGTGCTAACACAGTCTTCAAGGCTAAACACAAATCATAATAACAATATTCAATGCTTTCTATTATATCATGGCGAGACTTCATCATCTCAGACATCAATGTTCTCTCAAAATCAGCATGATCATTGCTCAATTGCTTTTACAGACAATCAATCATGCCCATCACATTCAACATCTCTGTTGTTCGTACAAGATCTTGGTGCAACTGACTCAACCTTTGCCAATCATGATCTTATGTCTTTTATCAATGACTAGCAAACAATTGGGCAAGCTTTGTATCATAGAAAAAGAAAACGTTTGTCCTGCATTCATTTTGTTTGCTTATGATTTATATACATATTTTTTTCATGTATTTATTTTCACATCTCACACAATTTTAATACCTAGGAACTATGCATGAATACATTGACTTTGGAAACAAAACATTCAAGTGTTGTCATTGCAAGGCACTTTTTTGGCTTAAGGAGCATCTCACACATTCAACTAAGTCCAATCCAAGATTTTCTCTTTGTTGTCTTAGTGTGAAAATTATGCTTCCATGACCACTGCCAACACCTTATCTTCTTGATGACTTGCTTAACAATATATTTGGTCATAAATCCAAAAGGTTTCACGCAAATATTTGTGCCTAAAACTCTATGTTTGCTTTTACATCTATGGGCGCAAATGTTGATCAATCAGTTAATCATCAATATGGCCCGTATGTTTTTAAGATACATGGCCATTGTCATCATCTTATGGGATCTCTATTACCTTCTAATGAGAATGCTCCAAAATTTGTCCAACTTGATATTTATTATCGCCATGACGATTTTTTACGCGCTTCGCACCCTGCCATCACCCCTTAATTTAGGGAAGACAACGGCAAGCGGTGAAATGGGGGGTTGTTTATAGCCGTAAAATTTACGACTATAATTATAAGGAGTCGCCACCTAATAGTAAGGTTATTAGGAAACCTATTGGTCTGCGAGAGTCTAGGTAAGGGGACTTGTTGTGCAAGGGGAATACGCATCACCCCCAGTGCACCCTACCTAAGGTAAGCTGCATTGTTGTTTGATTTTTTTTATCAACTAAGCCCTTAATTAATTTGATGTGACCAATTTAAAGTATAATTAAGTCCTTGCACTTAATTAAATCTTTCAATTGGACCCTAAATTAATTCTCAAACATAATTATACTTTTAAATTAGCCGACGATTAAATCAAATTGGCCTATAAAAATATAATTATATTTCTCGACTTAATTTTTACACAGATTTATCCGATGATAAATTATTTTTTCCTTAAATCTGTATTTTCCTCAATTTTTTGGGACAAAAGAGATACAATTAGACTCTTGAAAACAACCAAAATTTGCACATTGATTTTTCTACCCATGTCGGCCCCTTTTATTTTATTTTTGTTATTTTTGGGTGGATTTTGGGGAGTAACCCATAAATTGGGTTATGACAGTTGCCCTCCTCTTTACAATGCATAAACTCACTCAAAAGAGGAAGAAAAATTGTGTTGGAAAACCCACAATTTTGTTCATGGTCAAGGGTTGGAAAACGCACTCAAACAAAGAGGATAGGGATAAAAAACATGTTATCTTAATCGGTGGTTGGAAAACACACTTGAAGAGGAAGAAAAATAGGGTTGGAAAACAAACTATTTTTAGCTTATGGTTAAGGGTTGGAAAACAGAATTAAACAAGGAGGGAAGAAATGGCTAAGAAGCGCACTATCTTAACTGATGGTCGAGGGTTGGAAAACACCATTGACGAGTGGAAGAAATGGCTAAGAAGCGTGCTATCCTAAATGATGGTCGAGAGTTAGAAAACTCACTCAAATGAGAGGAAAGGAATGGCTAAGAAGCGCACGATCCTAATTGATGGTTGAGGGTTGGAAAACTCACTCAAATGAGAGGAAAGGAATGGGTAAGAAGCGCAAGATCCTAATTGATGGTTGAGGGTTGGAAAACTCACTTAAATGAGAGGAAAGGAATGGCTAAGAAGCGCACGATCCTAATTGATGATTGAGGGTTGGAAAACTCACTCCAATGAAAGGAAATGAATGGCTAAGAAGCACACGATCCTAATTGATGGTTGAGGGTTGGAAAATGCACTCCAATGAGAGGAAAGGAATGGCTAAGAAGCGCACGATCCTAACTGATGGTTGAGGATTGGAAAAATCACTCAAATGAGAGGAAAGAAATGGCTAAGAAGCGCACGATCCTAACTGATGGTTAAGGGTTGGAAAACACACTCCAATGAAAGGAAAGGAATGGCTAAGAAGCACATGATCCTAATTGATGGTTGAGGGTTGGAAAACTCACTCAAAGAGATAGGGATGAAAAGTATGCTATCTGAGTTGATTGATGCACTCAAATAAGGAAAGGTATAGGGTTGAAAAACACTCTATCTGTTCTTATGAAAGGCTCGCAAGCGCTCTTAGGGAAGTGAAAGTGGTGAGGGCTCGAAGGCACACACAAAATGATGAGTAGAGGTTTGTAAATTACAATTCCTCCAAGACATTTCTTAGATCCCTAGGGAGATGCAATGCATAATGACACCCAAAATCAAGAAAAAGCTGAAAAGCATGCTCAAGGAAGTGAAAGAGGTGAGAGCTTGAAAGCGTGCACAGAATGATGAATGAAGGTTCGTAAATTACGATCCCTCCAAAACATTTCCTAGATTCTTAATGGGGATGGAATGCATGATGACACCCGAAATAGAGAAAAAGCTGAAAAGCATGCTCAAGGAAGTGAAAGAGGTGAGAGCTTGAAAGCGTGCACAAAATGATGAATGAAGGTTCATAAATTACGATCCTTCCAAAACATTTCCTAGATTCTTAATGGGGATGGAATGCATGATGACACCCGAAATAGAGAAAAAGCTGAAAAGCATGCTCAAGGAAGTGAAAGAGGTGAGAGCTTGAAAGCGTGCACAAAATGATGAATGAAGGTTCATAAATTACGATCCTTCCAAAACATTTCCTAGATTCTTAATGGGGATGCAATGCATCCTGAGAGATATAGGTCCCCTTTCTTTTTCATGGTCTTCTCTTTTCAGGGTTTGAATCTCTAGCTTTGACGGCTTCTCACTTCTGGTTACTCGAGCCGCAACTTAAGATTTTGGCCACTGGAGATGATAGATTTTCCATATCAACATGGCCCCCTGAGTTTGATCCAGATTCTTTGAAAAGGAATGATGGAGTCAACTTCATGATTTTGATCACTGGAGAAGATAGATCTTTCATATCAACATGCCCCCTTGAGTTTGATCCAGATTCTTTGAAAAGGAATGATGGAGCCAACTTCAACTGCATTTTAGATTGCCCTTAGTCTGGTCATGCCCCAAAAGTGTTTCAGGCTTTAAGTGTTTTTAGGAAAGGGTTGGTTATTTGCAAAGATTGTTTTCATGTGAGACTTTTGGAAGTTCAAAATCATTCCAAGCACAAAAACCATTTTGATGTTTGTTTAAACAAACTTGTTCTTGAAAGAATTGAAGTGATCTCATTGTCAGGTTTTATGTTAATTTTGGCAAGAATGTTAAATGATATTTGCGTGTCATCTATGTCAGGAAAGCTTCGATCAGGTTGTGTGAAGCATTTGTAAAGATGGAAAAGCATTGCCTATCGATCCAAATTACTTGTATTCGATCAGAAAGGGCTTTATCAGGCTTATACCGTAGGCTCAGGTTGCTGGCTATGAAAAAAAGATATTTGAAGGCTCAAAGGTGTTTAAGGGTTTTCTAGACTAAGGATCACTTAGTGCTTACTCTTAGAACTCCATTTAGCCCTCATGATTGATTTTCATAGCGACCTAGCATGCCCCTTAGTATTTGTTTGGGCTTTCTTGAGTTTTTTTTAACAGTGCCGTTATGTTGACTTGATATGCCCCCAATATTTTGTTTGGGCCTTTTTTCATGGGTTTTTGGCACTAACATCGTTGATTTGACATGCCCCCAGTATTTTGTTTGGGCCTTTTGTCATGGTTTTTTGGCACTAACATTGTTGATTTGACATGCCCACAAGTATTTTGTTTGGGTTTTTGTCGTGACATGCCCCCCAGTATTTTGTTTGGGCTTTCTATGTTGGGTTTTTAGTACTACCAAAATGTTGAATTGATTTGCTATAGTGTACTAAAATCCTTTTTATGTTTATGCCCCCCCAGCTTTGTTCGGGCGTCACTTGTCGTTGAAGACTATTTTGTAGATTGAAAAAGTTTTTTTTTTCACTTGGCCCCCAAGGTAGGGTGTGATCCTAGTCAGGATTAATTATCAAGAAATAATTATTAGGCTCAAATAAGGACTACAATGGATATTTGAGACTTTGTGAAGGCCTATCACAGATGGCCTTTCCTCATTTCAAAAACATGCATTCTGAATCGATAAGCTTTGCTTTTCCATGCGAAATGATTTTTTTAATTTTTGGATTATTTGTTTAGCTAAGAGTTTAGCTTTATTGCGGGTTTGGTGGTATGAGATCACCTCTCAATGAAATCCTTTGAATTCCCAGAACAGAACACATTTGTTAAACAAAAATCAAATTGGCATTTCTTTTCGTACTAGAATTTGATTTGCCAAAAATCTTGATGAAATCATGAGATCATGTATAATTTGGATGAAAAGGATATAAGGTGTGCTTGTGTTATTTAAACAATAAGCAAGAATGCAACGTAAACACAAGCAAATACATGTTTGCTTAACAAGAAAAGTCTTGTGGCGTTACGAGCAACATTGCCGACAAGTTAAAACATGAGCATAATGTGCGGACATGACCAAAACAAAAGGAAATCATGGGAGCAGACTTCATCTTCTAATACCAGCACACCCCGTTTTCCAAAGCTTTGTCGATGTCACTTTAATTGTGCGAACACTTGGTATCCCATTTCTATGAAGCTTAATTGGGCGCAGGACCTGAATTTTCATCGAATGTTATCCACCCTGCTTTAATCAATTGTATGAGCTTCTTCTTGAAAGCGCCACAAGTGTGAATGTTATGCCCTATAGATCCAGCATGGTATTCGCAGGTGAGATCGAGTTTGTACCAATCAGGGTAAGGTGGTTGCAAAGGTGCTTGAGGTTCAGGAGCTACTTGCTTAATGCTTACCAACTTTTGATACATCTAATTCAAAGGCAATGGTAGCGGAGGTAGCTGTTCTTTGGTTTTCTAGTAATTTCTTTTTGGGAAGTTTTTAGGTGGATCTTTGGCTTAAAGATTGATGTTGGCAATTTCAGATAAAGGGTTATGGTACTTTTGGAATTGGTTGTTCCTACCCTTATAGTCATCTTCAAAATGCTCGACATCTTTTTTCTTGCCTTCAAAGCCCTTTTTCTCCATAGGTGCAGATATTCTACCACTTCTGATTCCTTGCTCTATTTGCTCTGCCACGGCTACAGCATCCGTGAATTGCTGTGCTGAACTGCCTGTCACATGTTCGTAATAGGGCGCTCTTAGCATGTTGGCAAATAATGTCACCATCTCTTTATCTAGAAGCGGAGGATGTACCTGTGCAGCAAGATCTCTCCATCTTTGAGCATATTCCCTTATGCTTTCGTTGTCCTTCTTCTCCAAGTTGGACAAACTTGTTCTATCAAGAGCAATGTCCATGTTGTACTTGTATTGCTTGATGAAAGCATCTACCAGATTTTTTCAGCTATAGATCTTGGTGTTGTCTAGTCTCATGTACCAATTCAAGGCTGCCCCACTCAAATTGTCTTGGAAAAAATGAATCAGTAGTTTTTCATCATGCACTACTTCTGCCATTTTATTACAGTATGATTTTAGGTGAGTGACAGGGCATTGTGTCCCAGTGTATTTGATAAATTCAGGGACACGAAACTTCTTCGGTATTACAACATTCAGGACTACACACATATCTGCAGCTTGTACTGGGTCATATAAATTTACCCCTTCGATGACCCTTATCTTGGCTTCCAGCGTTGCCATCTTATCTTGGTTGATACCCTCTGATGCTTCTATAACTGTTGGGGTTGGCGTAGGTGCCAGCATTGCTAATTGTACAAAAGCTGGAGTTTGTTGTGGATCCTGAACCCTTTCTCCTGTCACCTCTTCATGGTGGTTCATTCCTTGTGTTTGAGTAGCCGTTGTGGGTTTAGTTGAAGGACCCTCACCAGAGGCATTCCTCAGTGCTTGCTTGTGTAAGCTGGTAAGACTAGCCACGCTAGCTTTCAGAGAATCCAATTCTTCATGAAAATGAGCATCACGGTGTGCACGCTCTTCGTTCTCCATATTTCTCTGCTGGAGTCGAGTAGTAGGAGCTCTTCGGAGACCTATATTTCAATCTGCTGATGATATGTTATGCACAATGATAGGTACATATGGATGCAAATGTATGCACATGCATATCGAGTGAATTATTGGAGAGTTTGCACCTAAAGACAAGTTCTATGTCATTACATGAGGGAAGCTTTCTATCTGGTATGAAAAGGTCTATGAATTGCCCAGTGACCACCTCACGTGAAGGTGGTGTAGGGGTTTACAAGAAATGGTTGGAGCACAGTATGACCGCCATTATCTAGTAAACACTCAGTTTATAGTTGGAAGTTTCACGAATCTGAACCCCGACTGAAAGTCATGAGGCAGACCGCTAATCCCCACCTAACTTAGAATTGGGTTTATTCAGAAAATAAAATGCATGATGACATTAATTTAAACCCAATGATATGCATTAACTGAAATAAAAAATGCATTCTAAAGTAGTAAGAATGCGAGTAAACAAACTGAACTCAAAAATAACAATCAGACAAACAATGCTCAGTCCAGCTATATTCCCCAGCGGAGTCGCCATCTATCACGACGATGATTTTTTACGCGCTTCACGCCCCGCCATCACCCCTTGATTCAGGAAAGACAACGGCGCGCGGTGAAATGGGGGTTGTTTATAGCCGTAAAATTTACGACTATAATTATAAGGAGTTGCCATCTAATATTAAGGTTATTAGGAAATCTATTGGTCTGCGAGAGTCTAGGTAAGGGGACTTGTTGTGCAAGGAGAATACGCATCACCCCTAGTGCACCCTACCTAAGGTAAGCTGCATTGTTGTTTGATTTTTTATCAACTAAGCCCTTAATTAATTTGATGTGACCAATTTAAAGTATAATTAAGTCCTTGCACTTAATTAAATCCTTCAATTGGACCCTAAATTAATTCTCAAACATAATTATACTTTTAAATTGGCCGACGATTAAATCAAATTGGCCTATAAAAATATAATTATATTTCTTGACTTAATTTTTACACAGATTTATCCGATGATAAATTATTTTTTCCTTAAATCTGTATTTTCCTCTATTTTTTCGGACAAAAGAGATACAATTAAGCTCTTGAAAACAACCAAAATTTGCACATTGATTTTTCTACCCATGTCGGCCCCTTTTATTTTATTTTTGTTAGTTTTGGGTGGATTTTGGGGAGTAACCCAGAAATTGGGTTATGACATATATGATGTTGCAAACGAGGTTTCAAATAGGAGTTCACAGTTTCCGCATTCAACCTCTGCTTCGACATTGGATGAAATTATAGTTGGTGATCATATTTAGATGCTTGACTCAACTAATTGTTTAGTTAGCTAATTTTGTTATGCTTCATAGAAGTTCTCAGAACCCACCAATCCTGGCTATATACTACAATTGCTTTGTCAAAGAACTAATGACACCAGACAATATAATGATCTAACTTCAGATGATATTGGTGGCTTGATTGTTGGAAATACTACTGATTATTGGTCAAAACGAGATATAATTATTGAAAATTTTTCAAACACTTTATAGAGAATATCTAAGCTACACCGAAAATTTATGGCACTGCAATATCCTCTTTTACTTCCATTTGGTGAATACGGTTATCGAACTAACATTAGTTTTACAAGTCATGATGGCCAAAGCTCTGGAAAACGTCATAGAGTGCCAATGAGATCTTTTATGCTTATCTTATTCAAGAGAGAGAATATGGAGAGGCCACTCTTATAAAAGATGGTTGCCTTTACCAACAATTTTTGGTTGATGCTTTCGCCACCATTGAAGAAGACAGACTTGACTACATTAGAATGAACCAAATGATCTCCGGTCTAATCTATATCATAACATCAGTGAATTTGTGCTTAAAGGAGATGTTCAAGGATAATCAACTGGAAAAAATATTCTTTCATCTTTTGTAACTGGTAGCCCGCGATATATGATCAATAATTACCAAGATGCCATGGTAATTTGCAGAGTATATGGAAATCCTGATCTTTTTATTACATTCACATGCAACACAAACTCTGAAATCCAAAGAGAACTCAATAAAAACAGGGCTTACAAACATGAAGACAAGCCTGATATTATTACATGATTTTTCAGAGCAAAACTTCTTGATATGTTAAAGTTCATCAAATCTGGTGTCCCTTTTGGCAAGACAATTGCTAGTAATACAATCATCATAATTTATTATTTGCATAGTCTTAGTTGTAGAAAATTAATAACTCTATTCGTTAATTTTGTAGATGTCTATGCAATTGAGTTCCAAAAAAGAGGCCTTCCACATACACATATCTTGATTTGGCTTGCCTCAAAATTCAAATTCAAAACTTCTGATGATATTGACTCAATTGTCTCAGCTGAGATTCCTAATAAAAAATTGATCCTTTATGTCATAAAATTATCTCTAAGATCATGATACATGATCCGTGTGGTGTTGCAAAACCAGGTGCACAATGTATGTCAGGAAATGTTTGTTCAAAGTCATTTCCAAAGAAATTCAGGAGCTCAAATACTTTGGGCGAGAATGGATTTGTCTATTATACAAGACGTGAATTCCATGATAATTTTGTGCTTAGGAATGGAATTATGCTATTCAATGACTATGTTGTTCCATACAATAAAGAACTTTTGATGCGTTATAATGCACATATAAATGTTGAGGTATGCTGCCAATCAATGCTCATCAAATATTTGTTCAAATATGTTAGCAAAGGCCCCGACAGGTGTCGTGTCAGGGCCTTTGCTGACATAAATGATGAAATCAAGCATATCTTAATTGTCAATTTATTTTCAATTATGAAGTTTTTTGGCAAATTTTTCAATTTCTATTCATTCAAGTTATTGTCTGGTTGAAAGGCTTCAAATTCATTTGCCTTTCAGCAAAATATTGTTTTCTCAGGCAGAGAGTCTCTTCAATCTATTCTTAGAAGGTCAAGTATCAGGAAAACTATGCTTACTGAATGGTTTGAATGCAACAAACAATTTTCTAATGCACAAGAGCTATATTACTCAGAATTTCCAAACAAATATGTTTGGGATTCTAGACACAAGGAGTGAACTGTGAGGTCAAAAGGGTTAAGCCTTGACATATAGCATATGTACACCCTGCTGTTGCAGAACTTTATTTCTTAAGGTTACTTTTTAACCATATTTAAGGGTCAACTAGGTTTGCAGATTTAAGAAAGGTTCGCGAAGTTATTTATCCAACATTTCAGCTCACTTGCAAGGCATACGGGCTTTTAGGAAATGATAAAGAATGGTCTGAAGCTTATTGTGAAGCGATTGCAACTACATCGTCACCGCAGCTTAAACAACTTTTTGTTAGTATAATTTTATTCTATGAAGTTATCGACCCTTATGATTTTATTCAATCAATTTTGACACTCAATGCATGATGACATACTATATAAGTGTTATATAAGTGTTATCCGATGATCAACTTAAAAATTATGTGTTATATAAGTTGACCAGCTTTTCAATGCTTCTACAACAACACTTCAAGATCATAGCTTGCCAATGCCTGATGGACAATTACTTAAAGAAATTACAAACAACATTCTAAGAGAGGAGCTTAATTATGATTTAATTGAACTTAAAAGGCAACATTCCTTCAATTTTGCTTCTCTCAACCATGGACAAAGAGTTATATATGATTCAAATATTATAGCCGTGTTCGATAAAAAACAGGCTTTGATCTTTGTGCATGGCCATGGGGGAACTGGCAAGACTTTTTTGTGGCAAACAATCATAAATCATGTCAGATATGAGGGGTTAATTGTCCTTGCAGTGGCATCATCTGATATTGCATCTCTTCTTCGACCAAATGGTCGTACACCCCATTCAAGATTCAAATTCCCACTTGTTATTGATGAGTCATCAACATGTGCCATTAAGAAAAACACGTATCTTTCTAACCTTCTTTAAAATCTCTCTCTTATAGTTTGGGATGAGGAACCAATGATTAATAGATTTTGCTTTAAAGCCCTAAATCATTCAATGCATGATATTCTTTTAGAGAGTGAAAACTGTAGCAAAAATCTCCCATTCGGTGGAAAAACAATTTTACTTGGTGGTGATTTCCATCAAATATTACCAGATATTCCCGCTGGAACAAAGGAACAGATAATCAATGCTTCTTTAACTAGCTCAACATTGTGTTCTAGATTTACTGTATTGACTCTTATAGAAAACATGCTCCTCTCTACAAATGGCCTAACTTCTGAAGAAAAGGTTGATATTAGTGAGTTTCTAGATGGATTTTAAGCGTTGGCAATAGTGACATGTCCGATTTGTCTCGACAATTTATCCAAATATCTATGACACTCAAGTTGACCTTAGCTATTTTAGAGAGAGAGCTATAGTGACAACAAAAAACACAATTGTTGCTAAGATCAATGATTTTGTGTTTTGCATCACACCTGGAGAAAATTGTGTCTATCTTAGCATTGATTCTGTGTGCACATCGTCAGTAGAGAGTGACAATGCAAGCTCATTATATCCAGTAGAATACATAAACCATCTTGAATTCAATGGTGTCCCATCTCACACACTTGCTCTCAAAATTGGAACACCTGTTATGTTAATTAGAAATATTAGTCCATCTATTGGTCTATGCAATGGGACTAGGCTTATAGTGACACAACTTTCATCCAAGGTCATCCAAGCACAAATAATAACTGGATCTAACATTGGCAACAAAGTTTTCATACCAAGAATTATCTTCCCAATCAATGAAATCAGATGTCCCTTTATAGTTAAAAGACGTCAATTTCTTTTAATACCATGTTATGCCATGACAATAAATAAAAGTTAGGGACAATCTCTAAAATCTGTTGGTGTTTTTCTTAACGAACAACTTTTCACCTATGGGCAACTTTATGTCGCTCTCTCAAAGAGTCACTTTAAGGAAAGATTTAAAAATTATTTCCTGTGACAATTAAGGGCGCCCATCTGCTTATGCAAAAAATATTGTCGACAAGGACATTATCAATGCTCTTTCCAAAGGTTTTTTTTTCCTTTTTTTTACAATCTTAAACAAAAAAAAAGGTTAACTTATTGTTTGCTCATCAATATTTTGCAAATCATCAAAATTAAACTTTACTACTGGAAGTGTTTCATTGATCCCCTTTATATGTTGCCCTGTTTGTCAACCTTATTAATTATTTTGTAAGGTTTTAATCAACTTTATATATAGTTCTAACATTTTAAAATTGCTTATACATTATGGATTGAACATCATTTTTATTTATAATTGTTGGTTCTTATTCTGTTGCTTATATCTTTCATTTGAAGGTCATGGCGCTAACAATCCAAAACATAAAGAAATACAACTTCTACACATCTTTGAATGGAAGAGTTTGTCGTGTTTGGATTCCTAAACTCAATGGACAAACAAGCAGCTTTAATTGCCTTTTGGTCGATGGCAAAGTAAGCTTATATTGTGCTATAATATTTTTCATCTATTTTTTCATGCTTTACACTCTGTTTCTTTAGTCTTAATGTTTTTAATCTCATTAATAATGTTCTTCTCTTTCATCTAATAGGGTAACACAATTCAAGCCTCTGCTAAAGGCAAAAAACATACAACCATTTGCTGCTTCTATTATTGAAGGGGATTATTATCAGATTTGTGGGTTCTATACCTTTGAAAATAGATATACAAACTTTGTTGTTGCCCATGAAGCAATTATTGATCATAAATTTGACACAAAAGTTACAAGCCTTGATCCACTGACACCCCTTTTACCGCGTCATTACTTTAACTTCATCGACTTTGCATATATGTTGACTACAGGAAAAATATTAGGAGTGCTGACAGGTTTTATCACAAAATAATATTCTCCATATATTTTCATTGTTTTCTTATATTTATTTTCACCATATCTTTTTATTTATTTATTAGTTGTGCTTGGTCGAATAAAAGCTATTCAACCACTTGAATAAATTATGGTTAGGGGTCAAGATATGACAGATAAAAGAGAGTTTATAATTGAAAATATCAAGTTGGTTATCTTAGTCTCATTCATTTTTTATTGATCTTAATGACTTATCTTTTTTAAATCAATCTTAAAGCTTTGATGATACTGATCTAGATGGTCAACCAAGTCCATTTATAATTGTTTTTGTTGGCTTTTGGATCACTGAGTTCAAAGGGTTTTTTTCTCCAAACTTTTCCCTTTAATTTGTAATGATTGTTATTTACACCTTCCATATATAACACCTCCACTTCTTTATCTTCTTCTTATTACCATTAACCAAATTGTTGAACATATTTATTTCAATCGTTCATTTATTTTATACTTTTTTAGATTTATTGTTTCATTCAACTCAATTTGACTATGATCTTATATATATATATATATATATATATTTCTTTTTGCTATTAGGAAACCAAACCTTGCTAGCATTGTTGCCTCATTATGGTATTTCAACCCATAAATTCCAGAAGTTCTTCCATATAAACATTTGTGAGCTTATTTATTTTTTGGTTGTCTTATATCATATATTACTTTTTAAAGCTATCTATATCAAACAACTTTTATAATAAACTATAAAGATGTTCCTGTTGAGGTCCATCAACTCCCTGCTTCAACAAATGCTCAAACCATTAATCAACAGGTAAAAGAAAATAGAAAGATAACAACAAATGCATGGATCCATATCAATACAAAGTATGTCAACAATGATCTCCACCATTCTTTTACCACATTAGCTTTGATTTGGTTTTTTGTCAAACATTCAAAAATATATATTAGTTTTTAATTCTTATTTAAAAAATGCAGAACCAAAGATTTACCTGAAAGGCCTCAGTAGCTGACTATGATCTTCATCGAGGTTAGTGGTATCATAGCTACCCAATATGCACAAAGTCGCTTTTCTGACAAAGGAATAGGTTTTAGATGCATTGAACACCATGAAGTAACGCTGATTCCATGGTTAGCCAAGAAAAAAATGATTTTCATGTCCAAACCTAGATTGTGCATGTTCTTCATTTTCTTTTACATTGCGCCTTATATTTAATTATCTCTTTTATAATGTTTTCATAGGTTTAAAGTTGATTGCATTATGACTGATGACACTGATGTAACAACATTTTTAATGGTTGGAAAAACTGCTAAAAACTTCTTTGGCTCCTCTGCCCACAATTATGTCTATGATAAAGGGTTTATTGATTCCATTCCACCTCATATGATTGACAAATTACAAAAACCAAAAATATTTCAGCTGAGATTCAGAACTTTTCACTCAATTATGAACCATTGTGACATTGTTGCCAACTTTTTTTATGACATTGTAGATGTTGAACCTCCACAACAACATGTTGAGTCAGAACTTCATGATATTGATGTTAATTTCATAGAAGAAGTTGTTTATCTTCCTCTAAAAACCCCTTCTATTAGACCCAATAACTCCAACACATATTCCACCATCAAGACCTCATGTGGATAATCATTCACAGTCACAAAGTGTAAAACATCTACTATTTAAAGATGAAACACCTCTTAAAAGGCAATATATTTCTTCCTTTCTTTGTACCTATTACCTTTAAATTTCAATAATGTTGTTTCTATATGTTTTCTTTGACAATGCTAAATGCACAATTTATTGGGTTTGTTTAAATTCACAGCTTTACAATAGATGTTGCAGTTGCACCTCCAAGTGTATTTCCATCGCTTGATTACAATGCATCAACCATGTCTAAGAAGGATGATCCACCAAAACAACATCAATGTTGATCTAAATCGCACAAAAAATAGGTAAGAAGATTTTAGCTTGCTCTTCAATTATGCCATTTTGCGAGCTATGCAATTTCTTTGCAAGGCCTTTTCATGCTACAGAAAAAAAACAAATTACATGTTGTTTCATGCAACATCGCTTATAACTTTTTTACCGGACACGTCGCATACAAAAAAATAGACATCTTTATTCCTAAATTTATTATAACTTTTATGCAAAACAAAATAATACTTTCTGGTTAAACAATATCAAGACAAAGTGTTTTAAATCATAACGTCAATTTATATGCAAACAAAATCACTTAGCACTGATGTATCATTTTTTTAAATAAGCATCACTATCAATGCCAATTATTTTTTCATTGACAGGACCTCCCCATAAACACCGACTCTACTTATTTTGCATGCCTCCTTGCGTTGTTTCAAGGTCACTATCCTCCCTTAAAAAGCAATGATACTTTATGACATTGTGATGACATCATTTTGTTGAAATAAATTAATATGTTTATTTTGTTATGCTTTCAACTCTTGAATTGGTAAGTTAATCCATTTGCTATTTTGGATGTAAGATAAGATTGATGTGATAGTTTAGCGAATCTAATCATATAATAGTTTTATCGCATAACATCTATACGCTTTTAATTTTTTTTTTCTTAGAAAAAATTCCAATGGATTATTTATTTTGATGCACTTCTATTGGAGTGACAATTCATTTTAAAAAATAGGGATGACATTTTATTTTATTATAAGAGAGTTTTTGTTAGTCCTAAGTCCTCCAACCTTTCTAAAAATTAGCAATAATAGTTTTTTCTAGCAAAATCATGTGAAAATCTTTTACTATGCCAAATAAAAGCTTAAATTATTGCATGGAAATCTCTAATCCATTGAGTGTACACATTTATGCAACCAATATAGAGCTTTTTAAAGCACAATGACATCAAAATTAGCTTTGTCATGTTAGGTCCCTTCCAATGAATGTTGCAGCATGATTTTAGATTGATAGAAAACAATTATGCAATTTGAATTTATAATTGAAGCCTTGAATTTAAATGATGCCTATGATAGGAAAAAAAAATTAAGCCAACCCGATTATTACAGTATCTTTTTTAACTTGGAGATCTCTAATGAGTTTATTTAAATGGAAAAAAGAATTATAATGGGTAATGATTATTGCTTTATTTATGCGTACACAACGTTTCTCGCAGTGATGACAAAGAATTACAATGTTAATATAGCTAAAACACGCCTCATATTAAATCAAATTGTTAAAAAAAGGACTAATCTTAGGTTAGTGTTAACAATTATCCAATTAGAACAAATTTAACCAATGATCAATTGGCTACAAGAAAACTTAACATGTAAAATCCAATAAATTCAACTTATTCAACCATTAATCCAATAATTTTGCTATTTGTCGATTAAATAATTTGTTGCCAAGTTTTAGCTGCCAGCAATAATAAACATGTAAAATCCAATAATCCAACTTTGCTATCTGCCGATTAAATAATTTGTTGTAGTTAAAACAAACTCAACCATCAACCAATAGCTTACAAGAAACAAATAATTGATTTAATTAGTTGCAATTTTCAATCTACCGATTAAATAATTGTCAAAATAATTAAAACATGTCCAACTATCAATCAATTGCAGTTTTGCAATATGCAAATTAAATAAAATGATAAATATTTAAAACGAGCACAACCATTAATCAATTGCCTACAAAATACAATTAGCTCATCTTTTGATGGATTTTGTCGATTGTAGTTTTGTGAGCTACCAATTGAATTATTATCCAAGCAGTTAAACCACTAACAATAATTAACTAGTTCGATGCGAATAACAGATAACTCATATTTAATAGATTTTAGCGATCACAATTTTACTATCTCCCAATTAAATAATGCGTTGTAGTTAAAACAAGCCCAACCATAAACCAGTTGGCTACAAGAAACAAATAATTCATCTTTAATTGATTTTATTGATTGCAATTTTGCCATCTAATGATTAAATAATTGTCAAAACAATTACAACTCGCCCAACATCAATCAATTGCATTTTTGCACTCTTAAACATCTGTTAAATAAATCGACAAACAATTTAAACAAGCCTAACCATTACTCAATTGGCTGCTAAATACAATTAACTTATCTTAAATAGATTTTATCAATTGCAATTTGGTGATGTGCTGATTTAATTATTATCCCAACTGGTCAAACAATAGTAGCAATCAACCAGTTTGATGCAAAAAACAAATAACTCATTTAAAACAGTTTTAATCGATAATCTTTGACTAATTAAATATTTAATTAATCAATAAAAACACATAAAGTAATCAATCAGTTTGTTGCATCAAAAAAGTCTAGCGCAACGCGCAAGCAAGGCAACTCGTGTACACTAAAATATCATCATTATTTAAAGGAGTTTGACGGAAGAATCGACACTTTTGGATGAAAAGACCTAATTGATAAATATCTTAAAATTCCAAAACTCGGTTAGTATATTGGGAACTAATTTGAATTTTAGGGTTTTGGGCCGACGTCTTTTCTAGAATATGGGTCATATTTTATTGATATATATATTTCTTAACTTAATCTGTAACAATGACTGATTAAATGATGTTAGTATTTTACATAACATAATTTCTAAGTATTTTTTAATTGCATTGATTTTTTTTATTCAAATCATGTGGGCATATATTATTATACTATTTTATTTTTTCAGTTTTTGAAGAATTACTTAATAAAAAAAATGCATATACATGTAAAATTAAAAGTTATAAATCATTTAATATAAATGAAATATATTCCTTAAAATAGTTTTACTACGAGTTTACTTACCTGCGTGTTGCGCTGAGCTTTTTGTACGTGTTATAATTGGTTATTTTAATATTTAATTAGTAAAATTGTAATTGATAAAATCTATTAGAAATAGGTTTTTTTTCCCACCTAAAAGTGATTGATTGTTGCTATTGCTAAAAAAAAAATTACGTGATATGAGACCTGAAATATCATACATAAAAAACGCATAAGTTATTTTTTCACAAAAATAACATTGACCAATAAATTATTTTGATTATTATTCTCATTGTTACTGTTATGATTGCTAAATTGTCATAATTATTATCACTGCTATTATGAACATTATTGCAAATAAGTAATATTCTAATTATCAATGGCAATACTATCGTTGCCACTATCATTATTGCTTTAACAAAAAAAAAGAAAGTATTTTCTATAATTTGATATTTCTATAAAAAAAATAGTTCATATATATATATAACACATATCAAAATTTATAATTATTCTCAAATTGTCTAGAAAAAATATCTTTAAAATAACCATTATCATTATTTTAAACTAATTATCCATAATGAGATGAAAATTCAAAAAACACTAAATAATCAAAAGTTGTTTAGGTTGATTATTTCATTAAGATGTAAATCAATATTAAAAAAAATATTAGATTGTTAGCATTTTTTTCACATGTTAAAAAATTTGGTTTTGGCTACAGTGAAACGCAAGAAATGTGGCTCGTATATTCTTTAATTGTAGATAACTTGTGCAAATTTGTCTACCTAATTTGTTTATGTGTTGCCTCATTTTTTTTTATGTACGTGATATTAGATCTGAAATATTATACATAAAAATGTTGTAAAATAATTTTTAACAAAAACAATATTGACCGATGAATTATTTGGATTATTATTTTTCGTGTTGTAATCATAATTGTTAAATTGCTATTAAACTGCCACAATTATTATAGATGTCATTATAGCTATTATTATAAATAATCAATATTCTGATTATTATTGACAGTATTATCGTTGTCACCACCATTATTGTTATAATCATTGTAATTATTAATATAATCAATACTCTTATTTTTATTAATATAATCAAAATAATAATTACCATTATTATTAAAGAAATTATCAATGATATTTTTTATTTTATTTTATGAGTTATTGTTATTCTTATCATCAAAGCCATAATTATTAACACTATGAGCACAGTAATCTAACAATTGCTATCATTATTATAATTATAAAAAAATCCAAGACCATTAACAAGTTTTTATATGTTAAAAAATTTGTTTATGACTATGGCGAAGTGGAGAGCAATTAGTTCGTTTATTTTTCCATTGTATATAGTTTTCCCCAATTTTTCCACTTATTTTAACTACGTGTAACTTCATATATTTTTTGAAAAAACCTTGCCTTTTACCAGCGTGAGTAAAGGGTCATTAATTTCTGAACTTACAGAACCAGGACACACCGGGTAATAGAAGAAATGTTTTTAAACAAAGTTGGTGCAATTTCCTAGATTGTCTGGCAGGATGAACATGGTGATCTTGAACGTGAGATAAGGAATAATTACAGAATGTTCCGAAAGATAAGACAAAATGATAGAAAAAATTGGGCTCTGAATGCAAGGTGAAGAACTTAAGCAGCCTGCTTTCTTGGTCTCCCATTTCTTATTTTTAAACAGCCCAATCAAGCTTGGAGTTAAAATTACAGTGTGAAAGCTGCCCATATACTTTCTTAAGAGGGGTAATTTAATATAAATTCAATAATATACTAATTAATCTTTTAATAAACACTTGACTTATCTAATTATAAATTAGATATAGATAATATCAAACCCGGCTTAAATCTCTATACTGTGTTTTGTAAACTAGTTCAATGTCTGGACTAAAGTGTTGTGAAATATGTTATGTCTATGACAAGAGTCGGGTTTGGGATTATCAACTATGTTCGCAACTTGATGATTTGGGCTTTGACTTATGTTTATAGTGTTTTACATGAATGGAAATAATTACACCTACATACTTTGGAAAATTATATAAATATATTTAAAAAAATATTCAATTTTTTAAAATAGTTTTTAAAATGTATGTAGACATGCAATTAATTAAGTCAAAGATAATTTCTATCTAAATCATTTTTCTTGTGAATATAAGAGCACATTATCCTATGAATAATTTTTCTTTTTTCTAAAATAAGAATTGACATTGAGATATATTTTTTTATGATAGAATTAATTTTCAATTTCTAAACTAAAAACATTTAGAATAATGATCTATAAAAATAACTACTTACATATGATCATCAAAAGAGCATATAGAAATTGTACCATAAATCATTGAAAACCAAGTTCAAAAGATAAATATAAGAATAGAGAGAGTATTCATTAAAAGAAAATCCTGCATTCCTTTCATCAAAACACTATTCTAATAGAAACATGATCTTCTTGTCGAGCGATACAGTATTAAATATTTAGAGATTGATTTTAGTGTAAGTGGATGACTGTTAATGCATATGCCCTATAATCAATTAGTTAGTTGTACATGACACTAACGTTAATCATGCAATACATATTAAATTTACTGATAAAGATATTTTTTATCATAAATATTCTTCTAATTGATTAATGATTATAAAACAAATATAATTGTTTTGGAACAAAAATGCTTTGTAAAATAAAATTTTATATATTTTATAATTATAGGGATTTTTATTCTATCAAAGCACTATCTTTAAATATTTATGGTCAATACTCTATTAAGATTTCCATTAATCAAAGTTGTTAAGACCAATATATATTATGTGTATTGTTTTTTTAAAATGAAATATACAATAAGTTCATTAACCTAACTTTTGCAAGATTTCAATATGGAGAGCTATGTAAGTTTATAAAAAGACTTCTATAAAGTTGTTTATGTGATTCTTGAACTTGAGATCATTAAGTTATCTTATATAGAAATTATTATGTTTTGATCCTAACTACACGATGCTTTAATCAAGAGTAATAAATGAAAAAATATTGGATACTGTATAAACTTTGTGAAAGTATTTTAGTGATTAAGAAAAGATTTGTTACCATAAAAAAATTAAAAAATTCATTTTATTCTCAAATTCTATTGATTATCAAATCATTGTTCAATGTAAAATGAGATTTGAAAGTGTTTTCAATCTTAATCAAATAATCAATGATTAAAACACTTTTTCAAGGAAAATGCACTTCATACTCAAATATTTAAATATAATATTATTAGTACGAAAATACTAATTACATAAAAACTTATTCAATAAAAGGCTAGACTTACATAATATTTAGGAGGTAATGAAATATTGCTAAACACTGCACTTAATCTTCATATATAAAATTAGAAATGATTAAATTGTTGATAAAATAATTGTTTAATTTATCTAAGTCTATTATAATTATGATTATAATTTTTATTTTGGCATATATATTAGAAACCTAATAATTCAAATATATTTAAAATCTTTGATGAAAAACTAACGCATATTATATTGAAAATTTAGAGTTTAATATGTGTAAATTATTGAATCTAATTGTTTGAACCAAGTAATGAGGCAGAAATTATCACTATCACGTAGAAGGAGAACTCAAGAGATTCATGAAATCTAAATCATGAATAATGAAATATCAAGGATGAAACTGAAAAGCAAAATTCAAAAGAGAATAAAAGAAAACAAATAGCAATTAAAAATGAGAAAAAAATTTGACACTAGAATAAAATAAAAGTAAATCAAAATAATGGATACAAAAAATGCATTCAAATGAATGAGAACCATATTTGACAAGTAAAAAAAATTAGAAGATTAAATTGAAAGAAAATTTCAATTCGATGAATTATTCTAGATAAATTAAATAGCAACAAAACAAATCTGAAAGAAAAAAAAATGGATTCTTTGAAAATGTGTCGAGGCAAATGCTAAAATCAAGGAGATATATGGAACAAAAAAAAAGGATTGTCGAGGGAAAACCTATGATCTTCTTGGTCACATATGCCAGGATTGAAGGGCTAACATTGGAGTTTGGTTGTCGGAAGACTGTGTATGGAACACCTAAATAGCATAAGAGTACCCACGTGCGCCCGCGTGATTTGCGACGTCCACTCCACCTTTAAACATAAAGTAGAATTTCTAGATGGTAAAATACTTGATAATAAAAAAATTAGAAAAAGAACAAAAAAACCTTTAAACTTTAAAGACAGTTTGGATTTAAGAGCAAAATAGTCCTTTTATCATGCTTGAAAAATATAAAAGTTCAAAACACTTACGCCCTATCGTTCATTATTTTTGGCATGAAAAGGTATATTAGTCATTTTATCATGAAGAAGATAATAATAAATCTTTATAACCTGATTGCCAAGGCTGATTGTTTTTGTTTACTATTCTAATCCATAGTCTTAATAAATCTATAGATATAGTAAAAATGCTACAATCTGCGTTTTAGTTTCTCTTAACTAGTACATTGACTCACACTCTATTGTTGCGTTTTAGTTTCTTTTAACTAGTCCATTGGCTCATATTCTATTGATCCATATTTAAAAAAAAAAACATTAACAGTTGGATTCAAAAACTTATGATGTACGATGACATGCCATTGTTTTTGATTGAAATACTGATGCGACTACCAACAAATATATTCCATCATAATTCAGTTCGTCAACACTAAGATAATTACAGTAGAATTCAAAAACTCATGATGTACGAAGACGCATGACATTGTTTTTAATGGAGTTACCAATAAATATATTTTGTCGGTAATTCCATTGGTAAATATTGACAAATTAGTAGACAAAATCATAGTGGGATTAAAACTCTATGAAGTATAATGATGTGACATTGTTACTGACAAAACTACTTGCAAATTTACCAACGAGAATATTCTGTCGGTAATTCTATTGGTAATTATTTAATTCATAACCCGACCCTCATCTCCCCCTTCCCTCTCTCTCCTTTTTCCTTCTCTATTTTTCCTCTACAACCCCCAACCACTCTCTAGCTACAATTTCATCACAACAAATCCAGCAACCACAACACTAAGTTTATGAGCATCTGTGCTCTGATATTTTTAAGGATTCTCGACTATAAATAAGCAAATCTATCGTATATTTTTTTATATTTAATTTTAATATGTTATTTTTTGCATATTTTTGAAGTATATTGATTTTATTTGGCTGTTTGTTGTTTCTTTTATAGTTTTTTTTATCAAATAAATTTATTGTATGGATTTATCATGTGTACTTGTTAGGGTTATTTTAGATTATGTAAAATTGTCTTTATTTAGTTAATGTATTTAATTAATACATGATTATTGTATATAGGTTTGATATAAGTAATTGAAGATCATTCATGAATGTATCATGAGTCACCCTAAAGGTTGAATAGGATGGATTATTATAATGAGGCTCAAAGTTTTATTAACTATGAACATTTAATTCAAGAAATATTATTGGAGGTGATATTAGATGTCCATATAGAAAGTGCAATAACAAAAAGTTTATCGACCAAAATGTTGTAATGATTCATGGAGGAATATCTGTGTTGGTATGCATACGAAGAAGAAGTTGTTCCTCAAGATATCATGGTAAAAAGGATGTGGTTCACTTATATTTTCAACAATGTTCATGGAGTTGTATATACCAACAATAATTCTTATAGTGTAATATTGTTAGGAATGCAATGCGAAAAATCAGTGTGTTACAGGTAAATGCCCAATCATTTGATGAAGAACATAATACTGGCGTAGCTAAATTTTTTGATCTTCTAAAAGATTGATGAACCATTATAAGATGGTTGCATAAATCAAAATAAATTATCAGTTGTGGAATAGGTGTTCACCATCAAGTCAGATTATGGGTTGAGTAAGGTCGGTTATGATAGAATTGTTGAATGGGCGAGAAGCATTTTACTCAAAGGGTAAAAGCTGAAATAGAACCTTTATGCTTCAAAATTCATGATAAAACTCTTCGAGCTAGGATATTAGAAAACATGTGTCCAAATTTCTGCATGTTATACTACCTTGGAAATACAGAGTTGATCGAGTACAAAACATGTGGGCATTCTTATAAATACAACACTGACATGGGATAGACTCTTATTACACACAAAAG
Source organism: Salix arbutifolia (assembly GCA_025169955.1). Lineage (NCBI taxonomy): Eukaryota > Viridiplantae > Streptophyta > Magnoliopsida > Malpighiales > Salicaceae > Salix > Salix arbutifolia. The sequence goes on along the minus strand of CM045917.1, from coordinate 8,984,174 downwards.
CTTATATACTTCCCAATCACACCTAGACTGTAGAGGTTATTCATATAATCAAAAATTGTTGCGCATATGACATGACATTGTTCATATGATGCAATTGATGAAGTGATGGTGCACCCTTCTAATGATGAAGCCTAGAAACACTTGAATGATGTGCATCCTCAATTTGCATTGGTAGCAAGGAATGTGCATCTTGGTTTATGTACATACAAATTCAATCCATTTAGGCCATTTTTTGAAATGTAGAGACACTTTTTTTGTGCTTATGGGCTGTGTTGGTGACGAAGATTGTGGCAGTGGTGGCCAGAAAAAGAAAAGGGATCACCGATGAAACAATAAAAACTAGGGAAAGGGGTGATTTTTTTTGAATTTTGGCTTCCCATTTATCCCCCCTCAGACCATAGATTTCACCTCTATTTATATCCGGTGAAAGAGGGTAATCTTGTCTATATGTTGGTTAAATTTTAGCTATTTGTTCAAACCAAAACCATCCCAACTATGGGCTCAAAGTAGGTGTCATTAATTATCAAATTTAATAACTACAGTAGGCTGCCTGTGTTGTCATCTTTGGGGCTGAGCCACAACATGTGTGTTGTTAATCAGCCATAACAGACCATACCCTGGTATAGTAGAGAATCACAAGAGTAGTTTCATGCATGTTTTGTCAAATTTGGTGAAGGATAAAGGCATTAAATGCAACTGCAAAGTTGATACCAAAGCTGAATTTTTGGCAGAATTTTGGGGAACAAAATGAATAATGATCAACCATAGTTCAATTTAGTCTTTTATCTTATGATTGTTTCTCTTTTATCCCCAATCCAACTTCAATAAAGCCCCTTAAATCTCAGATTTCTTCAATGTTGTTCCTAATTGACCCAAAAACTTTGATTTTCTTGTAATTATACCCTCAATTTCAACCAATTGACTTGGTGAAAATTAAATTTGATATTCAAAAATTCCAATCTTCTCAATTTAACCTAAATTAGGTTCTCAAACTTATTTTTCACCAATTAAACTCTTAATAAAATTAATCTGGCCAATTAAAGTATAATTAAGTCCTTGCACTTAATTAAATCCTTTAATTGGACCCTAAATTATTTCCTAAAATAATTCAACTTTAATTGGCCAATGATTAAATCAAATTGGCCTATTAAAAATATAATCATGTCTTTCATTTTAATTTTTATGAAACTGTATCCGATAATAATTTATTTTAGCACTGAATTTGTTGTCCTCTAGTTTTCGACACAATAGAGGTACGATCAGGCTTTCAAATTCATCCAAGATTTATAACTTGATTTTTTTCACCATGTCACCCTTTTATTTTTATTTTTATTTTAAGTAAATTTTGAGACTAACCCAGAAAATGGGTTATCACAATTGCCCTCTCTTTACAAAGCTTATGACTAGAGTCTTATGGGAGAATGGACTTACCATCTAAAAATAATTAAAATGAGGGTTATAAAGCGCATTCAAAAGAAAACGATAAGATAGGGCTAGAAAGCGCACTACCTAATAATTAAGGGATAAATAACAAACTCAAAGGATAAAAAGATGAATTTGTGAAGGGAAAGATAATGTTTATGAAGAAAAGAAGAGGGTCTCATTGTAATGGGTGACCTACCCAAGCAAACGTGATGAAGATGGTAAAAGACACAAAGATGGTCTTATTGTAATGGGTGACCTACCTATGTAAAAGTGGTAAAGATTGTAACAAGTAAAAGTTGTAAAGATAGTAAGAATCTTAAAGATGGTCTCATTATAATGGGTCACGTATGCAATGAAAATGGTGAAGATTTCATGGAATGAGAGATAAAGTTAGAAAATACACTATTAGAATCTATGTTTAAGGAATAGAAAGTGCACTTAAAGGAGAGAGATAGGGTTGGAAAGTGCATTACCTGAGATGATGGTTAAGGGTTGAAAAACACACTTAAACAAAAAGGAGACAAATATGGATGGAAAGCGTGTTATGGTGGTTGAAGGCTGGAAAGAGCACTTAAATGAGAAGGATAAGGCGGAAAATCACACTATCTAAGTCGATTGAGGGATAAAAGGTGCACTTAAATAAGGATAAGGGGATAGAGTTTAAAAAAACACCATCTGAGTTGATGGTTGAGGGCTAGAAAGCACAGTTTAAAGAGAAGGAAAAAAGGCTGAGAAATCGCACTATTTATGTTGATGGAGGACGCGTAGACGCACTCAAAGAAATGAAAGAGGTTAGGGCTCGAAGGCACACATAAAATGATTAGAGAAGGTTCATAAACTATAATCCCTCCAAAACATTTTCTTAGATCCTCGGTATGGATGCAATGCATGATGATGCGTGCATACTTACCTAAAAATATAGGTGCCCTTTTTTCTTTATGGTTTTCTTGTTTTTGAAGTTTGAATGGTTTCTTGCTTCTGCTTACTCGAGCTGCAACTTGTAATTTTGGCCTTTAGGGATGACAAATCCTTAGAATCTATTCATATGCCCCCTCGCTTAATGACTTTTAGTTTTACCTGACATCCCCTATCTTCTTATAAAAAGTCCGGTGGAGCCAATTTCCATTGCATTTTTAGATTGCTCCAAGTCTGGTCATGCCCAGTAAGTGTTTTAGGCTCTATGTTTTTTAAGGAAGAGGATATGCATGAAAGGGTAGGTTATTTACAAATATTGCTTTCATGTAAAAGTTTTTGTAATTTCAAAGTCATTCCAAGCACAAAAACCATTTTGATGTTGGTTTAAAACAAACTTGCTCTCGAAAGAATTCAAGTGATCCCATTGTCAAGTTTTATGTTTCTTTTGATGGAGATTGTGAAATGATGTTTGTTTCATGTCTTGCATATTAGAAGGATTTCAACCAAGTCCTGCGAAGCATTTGTAAGGCTTTGTTTTGAATGGAAAAACATTGTCTATCGACCTAGATTGCCCGCTTTTGATTAGAAAGGACTTGATTAGGTGTGTAATGTATGTTTTGGTTGTTGGTTAAAAAAAGGATATTAGTATGCTCAAAAGGTATTTAAGAGTTTTGAAAGCTAAGGATCTTTGGAGCATTATGAGTTAAATTGCTGACAAGACTACAACATGACAAAGTCAAAGCACATGTGTGGAGATGATCAGAGAAATAAAAATTATAGAAGTAGACTTTGTCTTCCGATTCTGGTGCACTCTCCTTTAAAAACTCTTGCAGGGGCCATTTGAATGATAAGGACACTTGATACACCTCTTAACTAGTTCTCTTGATTCACCATTTCCATCAAGCGCTCGTTCCACTTCCTAGAGCATGATTGGGAACAAGGTTTGGAGTTTCCTTAAATGTTATCCACTAACTTTAATCAATTGCATGGGCTTCTTCTTGAAGGCCTTGCAAGTATGAATGCTACGTCCCATGATATCAACATGGTACTCGCAGGTTAGGCTTGTACTAGTTAGGGTAAGATGGCTATAAAGGTTCCTGAGGTTCGAGGGCTACCTACCATATACTTAGCAGTTTTTGATATATCTCATTTAGGGGTAGTAGTAGCGGACGTAGTTGTTCTTGGGTTTTATGGTAATTTTTTTTGTGGAAATTTTTAGCTTGGTCTTGGCTTTAAGATTAATGCTGTCAATTTGAGACGAAGGGTTATGGTAGTTTTGGAATTGGTTTTTCCTACCCTTATAGTCATCTTCTTCTTGGTCAACCTCATTCCTCATGCCTTTGATGCTTTTTTTACTGATTGTTGCGCAAATTCTACCACATTTCACTCCTTATTCTATTCGTTCAGCTATAACCATAACATCAATGAATTATTGTGTTGACCTACCTATGACATGCTCATAGTATGGTGACTTAGGGTGTTATCAAATAAGGTATCAATTTCCTTATTAAGGAGCGGGGGATGCACTTGTGCAGCCAAATCTCTCCATCTTTGAGCATATTCCCTTATGTATTTTGTCATTTTTCTCCAGGTTGGACAAACTTTTTTTTAGGAGAAATGTCCATGTATACTTATATTGCTTGATGAAAGCATCTACAAGATCTTTCCAACTACAAATCTTGGTATTGTCTAGTCTCATATAACAATTTAATGTTGCTCTACTCAAACTGTCCTGGAAAAAAAATGCTTTAGTAATTTCTCATCATGCACTACTTCTGTCATTTTATTACAATATGATTTTAGGTAAGTGATGGGGCATTGTATCTTAGTGTATTTGATAAATTCAGGAACACTAAACTCCTTGGTACTACAACATTCGAGACTATACCCATTTTTGCAGCTTACACTAGGTCATATTAGTTTACCTCTTCAATGACCCTTATATTGGCTTCCAATGTCACCATGTTATTTTGATTGATGTCCTTCGATGACTTGGTCTTATAGAACTCATTGAAAAATGTTTCTACAATCGCAGGGTTGGTGCAAGTGTTGTTGATTGTACAAAAGCTGGATTTACTGAAGATTCTATACCCTTTCTTCTATTATCTCTTCAAGGTGATTCATTGCTTGTGTTTGAGAAGTTGTTACAAGTCTAGTTGAAGGACCCTCACTAGAGGCATGTCTCGGTTCTTGCTCGAGTAAGCTGGTAAGACGAGCTACACTATCTTTCAAAGCATCCAACTCTTCTTGGAAGTGAGCATTGTGGTGCGCATATTTTTTGTCTTCCATATTTTTTTCGAAGTCGAGTGTTATGGACTTTATGGGTTGGAGCTCTTCGGGGACATATATTTCAATTTGTTGAATGTATGTTATGTACAGTGATGGATGCATGTGGATACAAATATATGTATATACATGAGTGTGAATTATCAGGTAGTTTAAGGACAAGTTCTAGGTCATTAAATAAGGCATAAGCTTTCTACCTAGTCTTTAAAGGTCTATGCATTGCCCAATGATCACCTTACATGAAGGTAGTATAAAGGCTTTTAAGAAATGATTGGGGCATGATGTGACCGGCATTATCAAGTAAATACTCAAATCATAGTTGGATGTTTCACGAATCTAAACTTCGATTGAAAGTCATGAGGCAGACCACTACTCCCCACCTAACCTAAATTTGGTTTTGCTAAATTAAAATGCATGATGACATTAATTCATAATTGTTAATTACATGTGAAATGAAAGCAAACATGCATGCTAAAGTAGTAAAAGCACGTGCTAGAGTTGAATAGAACAACAACCAAAAAAAGGAAAATAATCAGACAAGCAAAGCACAATCAAACTAGAAAGTTCCTAGTGGAGTCACCATATGTCGTGACAATGTTTTTTTCTCGCTTTGCGCGCAACCATCCCTGGAGACGGTGGAGGTGCGTGGAAAGATAGTTTTTTATAATCATAAAATTATGACTATAATTTTAAGAAGTCGTCACCTAATATTAAAGTCACTAAAAACCTAATGGTTAGCATGAGTCTGAGTAAGGGGACTTATTGTGCAAAGAGAAGACGCATCACCCCTGTGCAGCCTACCTAAGGTAAGATGCATTGTTGTTTAATTGTTTTTCTAGGTCAGATTTTTATTTGTTTGTCTTTTCTAAGTTTCGAAGTAGATCTCTCTTCATGAGAGAGTCTCTAACTCATTTGGTCAAAAACCTAATCGTTCTAATGTCTGGCTTTTAACACTATATTTATTGTACTTTAATATCTAATGATGTACTTTAGAATGTAATTTTACACCTCAATAATTAAATTTTATAACCAAAAAATGAACAAAATGATTGTTGAAAGATTTTTGATTGTTTGGATGAACTCTAATGGATAATCATAAACTGGTTATGATATCCCATTTTTCATTTTAAAACATGAGAAAAGATGGAATTTTTTGTTTTGTAAAAATATGCTTAGAAATTTTTGAGAATTGGGACATATGCATGAAAAGAAAACACATTTTTTTATATCTTTCAAATAAGATTTTTTTTGGAAATTTCGGAGAAAACCCATATTTTTCATACCAAGTCCGTATACTTCAACTTAGATCTATGGACCAATTTTGAACAAAAATTGTTAAAAAAATGTGATGAAATCAAAAAATCTTTAAATATAAATTTGTTTTTTTGGATTTTATTTATTTTTTGTTTTTTCTTTGAAAAAAAATAGCAACCAAGTGAATAGTGGAGAGAATTAATTCACTCTGCATTGTTCACATATTACGTAAACAAGGACGAAGGTGAAGAAAATAAATGTGGCCATTACCTATCGTGGAGTAGTCCGATATGAAGAGGAAGCTCTGCTTATAGCTTTGGTGATGGCGTTGGTGACAGGGGTGGCCGGAAATTAATGAAACTATTACAGTTGTAGTCACAGGGGAGGAAGAGAGGGGAGAAAAGGGAGAAGATGACTGCCCTTGGGTTGCTCCGAAATGTAGAGGACACTTTTCTAGTTGCTATGGGATATGTCGGTGATGAAGATGGTGGTATTGGTGGCAGGAAAAAGCAAAGGGACCACTGACGAAACAATAAAAACTTGGGAAATGGGTGATTTTAACTAAATTTTGGTTCCCCATTTATCCCCCCTTAGGCCATAAATTTCACCTCTATTTATATCTGGTGGAAGAGGGTAATTTTGTCTATATATGGGTTAAATTTCAGCTATTTGGTCAAACCAGAACCATTCCAACCATTGACTCAAAGTAGGTTTCATGAATTGTCAAATTTGACAGTTGCAGCAGGCTGTCTGAGTTGTCAACTTTGCGGCTGAACCATAACATGTGTGGTGTTAATCATCCATAACGGACCATACCTTGGTATAGTAGAGAATCACAAGAGAAGTTTCGTGCATGTTTTGTCAAATTTCATGTTGGATAATGACATTAAATGCACTTGCAAAATTGGTACCAAAGTAAGATTTTCGGTAGAATTTTGGAGGAAAAAAATTGTGACCAACCAAAGTTCAATTTGGTCATTTATCTTATGATTATTCCCAATCAAACTTCAATAGAGCCCCCTAAATCTTGGATTTCTTCAATGTTGTTCCTAATTGACCAAAAAACTTTGTTTTTCTTGTAATTTTACAGCTAATTTCAACCAATTGACTTGGTAAAAATTAAATTTGGTATTCAAAAATTCCACTCCTCTCAATTTAACCCCAATTAGGCTCTCAAACTTAATTTTTCACCAATTAAGCCCTTAATAGAATTAATTTGAACAATTTAAAGTATAATTAAGCCTTACACTTAATTAAATCCTTCAATTGGACCCTAAATTAATCTCTAAATATAATTAAACCTTAATTTGGCCCAAGATGAAATCAAATTGGCCTATTAAAAATATAATTATGTCTTTCAACTTAATTTTTATGCATATTTATTAATTGTAATTTATTTTAGCATTGAATCAGCATTTTTCTCTTGTTTTGGGCACAACAGAGGTACGATCGGTCTCTCGAATCTATCCACGATTTTGAACTTGATTTTTTTCATCACATTAGCCTTTTTTATTTTTATTTAAGTAAATTTTGGGAATAACCTAGAAATGGGTTATGACAATCAGTAAAACAATTAATTTTGATAGTGTTTTTTGTGCAATGCTATTGAACTCAAGAAATAAGCTAAATCTTAAAATCCCTTCACTTGGATCTTTTTCTAGCTAGAGTTTCCAATAAGACTATATAAAAGCTAACTCAATGTGAATTGTTTTATTTAATAGGTTAAAAGGAAACATAGATGATCAATTTCATTTTAAAAAACTAATGTTTGAGAAATAAAATTAGGAAAAAAATCAATAAGGCAAAAATAAAGAGGACATCGGGACACATAAACTTTGAAAACCCATAACTAGGTTATTACACCGAAAATACCATACATGAAAAAATGATAAAATTCAATCCCAAATAATGAACTATCATTATCATCATTATCACTATTACTATTATTACTATCGTTACAATTATTATTATTATTAATACCATGTTTATTATTATCCACTACAAAAAATTGGGGCATTTTGCAACGAACGTGTCCGTTGCAAACAAGAAAGGATGCCGTTGCAAATTGTTATTTGCAACGGACTGTTCAACGGATGCGTTCCGTTGAAAAAACAGGACTGCAAGATTTGTTGCAACGGCGTTGCCGTTGGAAATATAATTGCAACGGATAGTCCGTTGCACAGTTGCAACGGAAAATCCGATGCATAGTTGCAACGGAAACGCCGTTGCACGTTTGCAACGGCTTTGCCGTTGCACATATGCAACGGCGTTTTCGTTGCAGAGTTGCAACGGTTTTTCCATTGCTACATTGCAACGGATTTTCCCTTGCAAGGTTGCAACGGAGTTTCCGTTGCCAAATTGCAACGGAGTATCCGTCGCCAAATTGCAACGGATTATCCGTTGCACGATTGCAACGGCGTTTCCGTTGCAAGATGGCAACGGCTTTGCAATGTTTGCCCAAAGGTGTTTATTTAATTTCTGAAATAAAAATTTTCATTAATATTATTAATATTTAGAAGCAAATAAATATAGGTCAAATAACATAAAGGACATTTTATAATACAACAAAGATTCAGTGACTTGAAGTAAATACATATTTTGACATCAACATGAAACATTTCCAAAAAGATATTTACATCAACATGAAACATTTCCAAAAAGATATTTACATCAACATGAACAAAAAAAAACATATATTTAACCATTGTTTAAGGTGGAAATGATTTACGATGTTGTGGATGAGATGAAGATGGACCACTATTTGGGAGATGGGGTCTAGGTCGATACACTGTGGAAGACACAGGACCCATAGGTGCCATTGTTTGTGATGGCATCGTGTCAACAGGTGTTGGCGTACCTTGAGTCATAAACTCAGGCCTAACATTACTTCCATGCTGTGCGGCAAGATAATTTGTAATCGAGTCAATCTGACGTTGCATATTAGTAAGAAGAGCATCTTTTACGTCCAATTCATCTTTCAATTCCTGAATAACTGTGCTCGGATATGTGGAGTGTACTGAGTAGGAATGTTGTGACGCACTCGCACTAACCTTAGATGTTGGCATACGAGGTGCACCGTAAACTCTACCCTTGCTGACCCCCCCCGAAGCCTCACGCCAAGCTTCTCCATCAAAAGAAGGATGAACAGCTCGATCAGGTCCATACTTTGCAATCATCTCTTTTCTATAATTTTCCTACAAACATACAGTTTCATGTAGAAATAAATTTATTTGAATATGAAATTATATGTTAAATATTTGTTTAAAAATAAAAGTACTTACCACCACTGTTTTGGACCTGTTATCTACGAATGTGCCTGTTTCATTAACATTCTGATGCAACATTGAAAAGACTTCATCCCATGGAAGTTCTTTTCCCCCGGCTTGTTGTTGCTAACAACATGTAAAAAAATAATTAGCAACATAAATATTAAACAAATACAATTACGAGTGTTCAATAATATTAATGCTTACCATACTGGCTCGATATGATGCAAATAAAATTGAGCCACCCGAATGAGAACTTAGTTTACCAGCTGTTTGTTTCAAACGATTGCGTTTTGAAGAGTCAGATCGTCGTTGGAATCCATCGGTTGACCAAACTTCCTGTATCATGGTATTCCAGTCTTCTTTTTGTATCCAAATGGGACCATTATTCATGCAGTCAATAATATTTGTGGTGTTCAGTTTTGACAGAGCTTTAGTGCGAGCTCGTGCCAATTGTTGGTTCAAAGAGATCCGAGCTTTATCTTCCCAAATATTCCGAACAATTTCTTCATCTTCCTCAGGGAAGGCATATTTTTTCTATCAAATACATACGATAAGTAAAATAATTTGCATAAAATAGTGTGTCCATAAAAATATATATCATAAATGATTCATGATCATAATTATGGAAATAGTTGCGTGAATTCATATGAAAAAAGGCAATAAAGTCAATAATATGTTGTTGTCATACCTTGAACTCTTTGAACAGTTCATCCTTATACATCGAATCTACTTTTTCCCAAGAGTGCCATGGCCCCTTGAAATTATATCTCAAAATGTTTCCGATTTCACGTCCACATGATGCGTTATTAAACCTGAAATATTAGAATAACAAACTTTCAATGAAATAAATATAGACATAAATATTACATGTCTACAAAAAATTGGAAACTTACTTTGTTCTTCCATACAAACTCAGCTGTCTTTTTTTTGTCAGGGGATCGATTTCGGTGTCAAAACCCTTCCGTTTAATGCAAACATTGTTGCCAGAAGAGTTTGGACCATTGTCTGATGGGAGACAATCTGCATTCTGAACGTTATTACCATCTTGGTTAATTGGATCGTCAATGTCGTTCTCCTCATCCTCATTATCACCAGCTACTATTGGATAACTTTGACTCGCCAGCAAATGTTGAAACCCGGACATGTAATTATCTTCTTCATTTGGAAATGAACTTGGGACTTCGGACATGTAATTATCATCTAAGTCATTCGGGTCAATTGGGCGAGAAGTTGTTGCATTCGTATGCATCCTATATGGAGTTCGATTTGATCTTGATGCAAACCTACCAGTACTGGAATCTAATATAGATCCACGTCGCGACATTCTAAAACAATTGTATTGTCATCAGTAAGTGTTTGTAATAACTAATAAATATGGAAATAAAAAAATGAAAGCATAATGCTTAATTTTCATCATTATCATCAAGATCAATATTTCAATCAAAATAACATATCCAAGCATAATGCTACTCATCATTATCATCAACATCAATATTTCAATCAAAATAACAAATACAAGCATCATGCTACGCATCATTATCATCAACATCAATATTTCAATCAAAATAACAAATCCAAGCACAATGATACTCATCATTATCATCAACATCAATATTTCAATCAAAATAACAAATACAAGTATAATGCTACGCATCATTATCATCACTCCTAATTACATCATCATCAACATCATCAACATCACCAATGACATCATTATCATAGTCAATTTCTTCATCCGAAGCTATGTCATTCTCTCCTCCCCAATTTGGCTCTACCTGTGGCAACTCATGCTGGTTGATTTCTTCATAATAAGATGAGTCAGCAAGTATATTTTGTTCAGCAAGTGTCGGATCAGGAAGCACACAACATGGCTGAGAAATTTCATCTAATTGATCAACATCAAATGATTTAACATTGTCTGTGTTTTCAATAAATTCCCCCATATCAACGTTATAACGACTTCTAGCTGATGTCTTTATAACTGCCCACCATTCTGATGATTTATTATCGGGTGGACATGTATAGTACACTTGTTGACATTGTTGCGTCAGGACAAAATCTTCATTCCCTTGTAGTCTAGAAGTATGTTTGATTTCAACCAAACCATTTGAACGATGCAATCTAAGACGATGTTTGGTATCGTACCAATGACACTTGAACATAAATACCTTGCACTTATTCCCTAAATATTTAAGCTGAATCACCTCTCAAGCATTCCATAATAATCAATCTCATTCTCATTGTAGCTACTTCCTTTAACACAAACCCCGCTATTCATAGTTTTTTTATATCGTCCATAACATTGAGTATGAAATTTAAACCCATGTACATAATACCCATTATAACATTTCACTGCATTTGACGGCCCCATAGATAGTGCAAAGATTTGATTCTCATTTCCAGTTGATTTGTATTGAACCTAGCATAAGAATAATAATAACAATGGATGAATTATTAATGAATACAAAATATTTAATGTAACAAAATGTTTATTGCAAATACTTACATGATTTTTCAACCAAATTGGAAATATCTCCTCACATAGTTTTTTAATTTCAACATCGCTAAGTTGTGGTTGTTGTGTCTTGAGCTCTTGACGACATTGCCTAAATTTGTAATTGTTAGGTGAAATTAAATTATTATAAATGAAGATCGCATAGAAAATATTTCACACTTACTCCATATAGGGTTTCAATTCTTGACAATTGAAAATGACATAGCTATGTGCAATTTTCATTTCTTCGTGCGATAATTGCCTTCTATAAAATTTCTTGGACAATTTTCTCCCAGGATAGGAAAAAACTGAAAGTTTTCCACATTGACTTTTAGATCCACCATCGTCATTTCTCGGAACTCTATTCCATATTGTTTGAACGTCAACACCGAAATAATAAGACGCAAAATTTGTAATTTCGTCAATCAAGTAAGCTTCACATATAGAACCCTCTACGTGAGCTTTATTGGTTACTTTCTTCTTCAAATAAAACATATACCTACATCATTTATGTTAATTAGTTTAAAAGAAAAAACAAATATAATTTGAAATTTATAAAAATTACATTGTATGAGAGCATACCGTTCAAATGGATACATCCATCGATATTGAACAGGTCCTCCTGCTTGTGCCTCATAAGAAAGATGTATCGTTAAGTGTTCCATGGAGTCAAAGAAAGATGGAGGGAAAATCCTTTCAAGTTTACATATTATTTCAATGATATTTCTCTGCATCAGCTCCACGTGGTGGACATTTAAATTTGTATCACAGATGTCCCGAAAAAAAACAGACAATTCGGTTAATGCCTCCCATAGTGGTCGAGGCAAGTAAGGTCGGAACGCAACAGGAATAAGTCTTTGCATAAAAACATTACAATCATGACTTTTCATGCCCGAAACCTTACATTGAGCCTCTTTTACACACCGTGATATATTTGAAGCATAACCATCAGGAAAGGACAACTCTTTCATCCATGACAACACTTCTTGTTGTTGTTTCTTGAAGAGATAATAACTACCTTTCGGTTTGTAAACTCTACCACTGGCATGTTGTTGCAAATGTAAGCTTGGCCTCCTACAATACAACTGAATATCTAACCTAGCCTTTACATTATCCTTGCTTCTATCAGGACAATCCATTACTGTATAGAAGATATTCTCAAAACAGTTTTTCTCTACGTGCATGACATCTAGGTTGTGACGAATTACATTTGTATGCCAATACGGAAGCTCCCAAAAAATACTTTTCTTCACCCAATTATGATAGACACCGAAACCGGGAATTTTATCACAAGAGTTATGAACATGTCCCTCAGTAAACTTTGTCACTTCATCTAACATCTGTAAACCACATCGACGTGGAAAAGGATGGAGCTCTTCAATTACTCCATTCATAAACTTATCTGCCTGGTATCTATAGGGGTGATTCATGGGTAGGAATCGTCGATGACAGTCAAAAAAAGAAGTTTTCCCACCATGTTTTAATCTAAAAGCCTTGCTATGTTCCATGCAATAAGGACAAGATAATTTTCCATGAGTACTCCAGCCTGATAACATAGCATATGCAGGAAAATCACTAATGGTCCACATCAAAGCTGCTTTCAATTGAAAATTTTGTTTGTTGTATACATCATAAGTTTCAACACCCACAGACCACAATTTATTCAATTCATCAATCAAGGGTCTTAGAAAAACATCAAGCTTCTTTCCCGGATTTTTTGGCCCGGGAATGATCATTGCTAAAAACATAAATGGTCTTGTCATGCACTTCCAAGGAGGCAAATTATACACTGTCACAATTACTGGCCAACAAGAATATACATTTGACATCATATTAAATGGACAAAATCCATCCGTGCATAACCCTAATCTCACATTTCGTGGATCTGCCGCGAAGTTAGGATGGATACGATTAAACTCTTTCCATGCATATCCATCTGATGGATGCACCATTACTCCATCATCTGACTTGTGAAAGTGATGCCATGTCATATCTTTAGCATGATGTGGAGACATAAATAGCCTCTGAAGTCTTGGTGTCAATGGAAAGTATCGGAGTTGCTTCTCCGCCTTATAAGAGCCTTTACTAGTAGGGTTTCTAGGTTTATATCGTGAACTTCCACAGAAATCACAAATTATTTTCATTGCATCCACCCCATAATACAACATACAGTAATTCAGACACACATCATATTTCTCATACCCAAGTCCAAGTGGCCGCGTAAATTTTTTGGCATCATAAAAATTTGAAACCAAATTTGCATCATCAGGCATACAACTCTTCGCAAATTCAGTAAATTTGTTGAAGGCATTTTGAGTTAAATTTAAATTTGACTTCATATTAAGCAATTGAACACAAGCAGAAAGTTTTGATTGCTTGGTACACCCTTCCCACAAAGGTTGCTCTGCAGCTTTCAACAACTTAAAAAAATTAGATGCCTCTAAATTCGGAGGTTCCTCTATGACAACAGTACTACAAACCCTATCATTATAGTATGCTTCATCATTCCCCATTGCATCTAGAACCATATTTCTATACGGATTTGCGTCTCCCATATCATTCACAACACGACTAAGCCCTCCCGATGAAGGTCCAACCAATATATCAGTGACAAAAGGCTCCCCATGTACAGTCCAATTTTCATAATAAGGTAAAAACCCTCTCGTCAATAAATGCTTACAAACATCATCTTCGTTTTGAAATTTTTTATTTTTGCATCTCACACAAGGACATCTAATTTTCCCCTCTGATATATTGTTATCAATTGAAAATGCAAAATTGATAAATCTTCTAACACCCGCAATATATTCAGGATTCAGACGAGCACTTCTCATACGACGATACATCCACTCTCGATCCTCCATATTAATCTAGTAAACAGTATGACATACAAACATTTTAGAATAGCTATCTCCATTATTACAAATTATTAAAGGCCAAGACAAAAGGCAACAACACAGATACGTAACAAAGCATTGAAGTCACAATAGTAACAAACACAGTTTTTTGCATACACAGCAATATGCATTTAATCGATACTAATACAAAAACCAAACAATAAACATATCACACTGACCTTTGAAGCGATTTAAAAACACTTTGTAGTCAAAGTATATTGATAAGTGCTTGCTCCTCCTTTTTCTAAAACCCTGAGTAGAGAGACATTGTTCGTACATCAATATAAATTGAATTTCAACCATCAACTAAAAAGATTAAGCAAGCACGAATAGAAATACTCCTATTATGTAGGGTGAATATCAACCATCAACATGTTGTGATTGATTGTTCATAGGACCTTGTATAGAAATACTCCTACACAAATTGAAATCCTATAAGGTAATAAACAATAAAATCTGAAAGACAAAAGATTAATCTTGACAACAATAAAAATTTTAATTTGATCAAATTGTAAAAGCCAGTGATTTACATATTTTTACTTTGTATTATTTAAATATATGCATTAGTATGCATACTAGGAGTTTTAATCTCTTAATGATGCAGAACATTAGAGTCCGAAATTTTCCACAAAATTCCACCAAACTTAAGCCGAATTGGCGGCTGGTTGTAAGCTTCCTGAAGCTCAAGGTCAACAAACCCAACCCTATAGTTCAAGAATCCTAGGCAAAAAGCTTGTGTAATTGTGGGTAACGAGGGTCTTAATTATTTATAAGCATAAAATCAACATCTTATCTAAACAAACACATTTTCAGGATAAAACCTAACATGCAATTCTCAATATCATACGTACCAAACTCATCATCAAATTATCCACTAAATTCAAACACATTTTCAGGATAAAACCTAACATGCGATTCTCAATATCATACGTACCAAACTCATCATCAAATTATCCACAAAATTCAAACAAACTTATCATCCAATTTTTCCAACAATACACATGCAGTGATTCCACAATAAATCATCAGCAATATTCAATGAACTCTCGGCAAAACTATGCAATGTCTAATATTATAATGTCAAACAAATAAAAAAAACCCATGAACTCTCGGCAAAACCCATGAGGTAAACTGATTATAAAAAAAACAGAAATGGCGTCAAGAAGAAAACAACTTAAGGTGCAGTAACACACAAGAAGAAACCCAAACGAAAAATTTCATGTTCAAAACTAAGGAAATCAAAAAAGGAAATGCTTACCGTATATGAAGGAGATCGGCATTGTGGTGGTGATGGGTCTACTGTGTTACTCAAGCTCGACGCTGGGAAGGTGGAACGGGAGCGAAGGGAAGGATATCGGCGTTCTGTCACTGTTCACTGCCGAGAAGAGAGAGAAGGAGAGAAGGGAAGACGACCTTCTGTTCTGAGGAGGAGGAGAGATCGAGGGAGGAAGAAAGGCATAAAACGGGGCGTTCTGAGAATATAAAACGACGCGTTTTGAGAAGTTATGCTTGCAACGGATATTCCATTGCATTTATTAGTTTGCAACGGATTATCCGTTGCCATTTAAAAATAATATGCAACGGCTTATCCGTTGCATATTGTGTCATTTTGCAATGAATAATCCATTGCAAACTCAAACTGGAGGTGCAACGGATAATCCGTTGCAATGTCAAAACTATTCCAACGGAATATCCGTTGCACGTTGAATGTTGCAACGGATATTCCGTTGCAATCTTGTTTTACATTGCAACGGATTATCCGTTGCACATCGTTTGACATTGCAACGGCAATACCGTTGCAAACTTCGACTTTATGTGCAACGGATAATCCGTTGGCATTTGTTTTAACTTGCAACGGATTATCCGTTGCCAAATCAGTTGAATTTGCAACGGATTATCCGTTGCCAATGATTTGTATTCGCAACGGATTATCCGTTACACAATATAATTGCAACGGATAATCCATTAGAATATCATTTTATGTTGCAACGGATAAGCCGTTGCAAAGTGTTGTAGATTGCAACGGATAATCCGTTGCAACACATATGTTTGGTTTTTTAATTCAGGAATTTGTTTAGCAACGGAAAATCCGTTGCTAAACAAATTCCAGTTGCAAAATATGCAACGGATATTTGCCGTTGCAAATAGCCGTTGCAAACGCCCCCCCTTTTTAGTAGTGATCATTGTTATTATTATTGTTAGTACTATTATTGTTGTTGTTATTATTGCTATTAAAACTACTAATATTACTATTATTTTTATCTCTCTTCTACTTCTTCTTCTTCTTCTTATTTTTATAACTACTATTATTATTCTAACAAAATATTATTATTATTACTACAATTTTTAGTACTATTCTTACTACTACTACTACTACTATCACTATTATTATAGTTATTATTTTACTAATGCTATTGCTATCACTATTACTATTAATAACATTACCACCACCACCACTACTAAAAGTATTATTATTATCATATTTATTACTATTATTACCATCATCACTACAATTATTGATATCATAACCACTATTACCATCATAATAAACTCTTCTTCTTATTATTATTATTATTAATTTATTATAAAAAAAACTACAAACTTGTTTTGAAGAATAAAATTAAAAACCATAAGAACTTTGAGGGAAAAAAATGACCAAATAAGAAATCAAAGAAGAATGACTAAACTAAAATTATTATTATTATTATTATTGAAAAAAAAATCATAAACTTGATTTGAAGAATAAAATTAAAAACTATTAAAACTCTTACAAAGGAGCCATGAAAAGACATAAGAAATTAAAAGTAGAAGGACCAAATCAAAAAACATTATATATAGAAAATAGAATTGATGGATTAAATTGAAAATTAAAAAATTAAAAAGCACACAAAAATAAAATTATAAATTAAAAGTATAGATTTTAAAATACCAATAACAATAAATAACAAATTTAGTTTCTTAGAGAAGGAAAGTGAAATGAAGGGAAAGAGAGAGAAAGGGTTACTAGAGAAAAACTAATCACTTTTAGATGACATGCGCCACCCATCATGAAAGAAAACACAATGAAGAATAAAATGAGATGGTAAAAACCTATTTCAACCACTAAGAAATATTGCATGTGTCACCTAAAATGTACAACGGCTTCCAAGCACCAAAAACTTTTATAACCTAAAAGGTAATAATTAAATAGTAAATTATATTATTAAACTCGACCAAACCAAACCATCAATTTCAAAATAAACCCATATGAAAGGACACCAATATCTTGTGTCAATGTCGTAAATTTTTGTAACCCCAAGTTCAAATATGTAATTTTATTGTATATTAAGAAAGTGAAAATGCTAGAAAAGACCATCAATGAAGTGTTTTTTTGCTATAGGATGATAAAGTCATTTTATTCTGCAAAAATATAATGAAAAAACAAAGACAAGAACTACTCGTAAATGACAAGTGAACGATAAGAAAATATCATTTTACTCCTAAAAGACAATAATCTATGGTTTTTTCAAGGCAAAATTATCATCTTAGAATTATAATAAAAAACATATGTACAATAATTAGCCTACCTGTTTTACGGCATTCTTCAAGGAGGGCAATCCACAGATCGGAAAACAATGCTTACTTAGTATATATCATAGCAGTAATTTCTAGTCCAAAAAAAATATCCATCCAGTATAGTGTAGCACAAATCTGTGCACATTTACAGCATGATTTCGTCTTTCGCTGGGTATTTCCAAGGAGATATGAGTCAGACATGATTTCAGTTTGTCTATAAGCACAGATAAACAGCACAAGCAAGCAAGATTCTTTGGACCCACTCCCGTGAATACTAAACCATCGTTCCCCTTCAAATGCAACGAAACAAGAAAAATTTGAGGACCTTATACAGTAGACAGCGTTGAGAACCTAACACAAAAACCAAAAAAGTAGCTGCAGTACTAAGACAACAAAGGTAGAGTACCCACCAATTTATCTTCAGACTAATACTCTTAGCAATCAGTTAGGCTCTTTATCTTTCCTTCTTGCATCCCATCTCCTACCATTTTCTATCACCTTTAAGTTTTAATACTTGTCCCATTATTTATCCTGTATATTCTTCAAACTTGGAAGGGTGGATCTCTGGATATAGTCAAACATATGGAGCAAGCTCGTTATTGGATGTTGACTAAACCCAAGCATGGTTTGGATTTTCAGGCTTCAACCAATCCTTCTTTTGATGATTCTTGGGAAGAACAAGCTTTCGCTGAAGATGCAGCTGGTCCTCTTGGAGGATGTATATGGCCTCCAAGATCTTATTCTTGTAGCTTTTGTAGAAGAGAGTTTAGGTCTGCTCAAGCTCTAGGAGGTCATATGAATGTCCACAGGAGGGATAGAGCTAGACTCAAGCAATCTCCAAGTCCTCACAATGAGATTCTTCATCATGAGCGTCAAAATCCTCGCCTTCAAAATCCCTATACATCTTTCGGTTTTCAATATCCATCCCAGCTTTGTACCTTGGATTATAGCCCTAACCCTAATTGTGAACCTGCTTTTATTATATCCCCAGCTTCATCTTCTAGGGTTTCAATTACATCTACTCAAGATAATTTCTGTGTAAAAGCAATTTGCCCTCCTTTCACTTCTGTTATTGTTGAAGAACAACAAAAGAGATCTCCTAAGTCCTCCCCCCCGCCACAGACTAAGTTTGCTAAAGAAAGATGTCATATATCTGCTCTAAGCACTGAAGGAGAGAAGAATTCGAGGAAAATAAAATCAGGATGCAGAGCCAAAGTAGATTATGTCCAATCAGATTTGTCTGTCAGTTTGAACTTAGTCGTTCGACGAACTCGCCCAAGCATATCAGACAGTGAAGAGGAGCCTATGAGCTGCAAGAAACGGAAGGTCGATAAATCATCATTACCTTTCTTTATAAAGTCTAATTCAGTTGATAAACATCTTGTCCAGTCTGAGGTGTTTGAAATTAGCCCTTGCAGTACTGTAGATGAATTGGATCTTGAGCTCAGGCTTGGTGACCGGCCAAAGGTAAAGTAGCTGCAGAGTCCCGAGTGCTACCGAACATATTAGTGGCCGTCTGGCACCTTCTTTATTATGTTGCTTGATTTCCTCTTTGCATTTTTCTCTTCTTTTCCTTTCTTTGATCTTGAGATCATGGGCTGTTTTCTTTGTTAATTCTTGATCACTTTGGCTATCTCTCAATGGTTTATGCTTTCGCAAGGATCATGTAGCAACAAAATATTAAGAAAAATATTACAGAAAAAAATGAAGAGTTCATCTATCTTCCGTAATATCTTGTTTATAATACATTTTTTTTTTAATTGCTTCGACCATGGTTATTATGAATGGATTACGATAATTTCTATGCCTGTCCAATTCAACTCATTGTTGTTCTGCACTCTTATTGCCAGATTTACTAATAATTATATTGACATCTTCTCTGTCATTTATTTACAAATATTCTTAACTAGTATGCCCAACGAAAGACAATTAATTTTCTATGCAAAATCTTTCTGCTGTTTAAATTTCTTGGCGTTCTTCAAAGAAGAAAAATCGTTTAAAAAACTCGATCGTAATTTTAGGAATAGCTGTAGAAGGTTTAGCATTGATCTACAATAGGGATGTGCTTAAAATTAAGATGGATGCAATATTTATTTTTATTTTTCTTAGAGAGAAAGACAGGAGGGACGGAGAGATCAATAATGGCTGATTTGGAGCTTTTGCGGTGAGATTAATCAGGGCATGAATCAGGTTTAAAAGTAATGGCTAGAACTGCATGGAATAACGTGAGCACTTATTCCATTCACCACCTCACTGACATTCTATCAGAGAATTAAACTAAGCCCCATAAGACACAGATTGTTTTCCAAGGACACATAAGTCAGATACATCACAACATCGATTCCCTTTTTTCTTGTACTATTATTTTCATCATCAGATTTGTTACATTTTCAATATATATATATCCTCTCCCGCATAATTCCATTTGTTTGTGTTCACTCTCTCTATATCGTGTTTATAATCCCTCCAAAAGTTTCTACCTACTACGGGAATCAGTGCGTTTAAGTATTGCAAATGATAATATAATATGCCTTTACTTCATCACAAGGAGAATATTATCACGTCATGATTTTTAGCCCCTATAGCTAGGTACGCTTCTTTCGTTTCTTCTTTTTCTTTTGTATCTGCATAATCGATAACTAGTCATGCATCTTTTCGTTAGTACAAGGGCAATATCTGCATAATCGATAACTAGTCATGCATCTTTTCGTTAGTACAAGGGCAAGTCTAACGGGGAATATCAAACAAAAAATACAAAATAAAATCAGATCTTTGAGATCAAACTCAAATGTTAAAGTCAAAGTAAAGCAAAGGAATCGAAAATCACTGCAAAAAGAAATGATTTGAGAGGGAGATTTATAGGTAGGTATTGCTGTGGAGAATAGTGTGCTTGATGATTAAGGTTGGAAAAAAAATGATTGTCGTTTGAAGAGAAAGACTGGGAGAATGGGAATCTAAGTGTTTGTTGCAATTGTATTGGTGGAGACAGGAAAGAGATGAAACAAGGAAAGAGGGACATGGCAAAAATGACAGACAATTGCGCCATGGGAGAGGGAGCAGAGAGGGAGGGAGGCGAGAGGTGGGGCGAGCAGATTTTGAGAGCTAGGTGGGTGCGGCGCAAATGATAAAGGGTAGGGTTTCGGTGTGTGTGGGGTGGGGGTATAATAATAATATTTAGAAAAAAAAAGGGTAATTAATAATATTTTGTAAAAAAATAATTATGTGAAATAAAAAAATTATGAATTTTTTGATCAATTAGCTTAATTATATGTTTTAAATTTACAATTAGATTTATAAATTGTGTAAATTTTGTTTTTAGAACTATTGTGAGGGTAATTAATAATAATATTTAGGACAAGAAAAGGAGGTAATTAATAATAATATTTACTAAAAAAATAATTATGCGAAATTGATAAGTTGTGAATTTTTTGATCAATTAGCTTAATTACATGTTTTAAATTTACAGTTAGATTTATAAACTGTGTAAATTTTGTGTTAAGAAATGTTGTGTATTTATTCATAAATAAATAATTAATAAGCATGTAATTTTGGGCTCAAGTACATGCGTACTTTGTCAAGAATGGAGAAAACTTGAATAATCGTTCCCAAATAAGCATCTCAAATAGATGGCAAGAAATAAATAGAGAAGTTGGAAAATTTGTTGGGTTTGTTACCCAAATTGAAAACCGTCAACAAAGTGGAACGACTGAAGAATCAAGGGTAGTATTTCAAATTTCAAATATTCTGGATCTTTTAATTATAATTAAATTCATTTTTTTATTATTTTTTTAAAATAATTTTATTCTTAGCGGGTTTCTCAAAAACAATTATTTAATTATATAACTTACTTATATTAATTGTATAATGAATTGTATAATTACACTATATACAAAATAATTGAATTTTATTTAAAATAAATTTAAAAAAATGGCTCTTAAAAATAGCTCTTAAAAATGGCTCCTACCATTGGAGACCACATCAACTCAAGAGCCATTTATATACTATTCAAGAGCCATTTTTATCATTTGCCTCTTAAAAATGCCTCCTACCATTGGACTTGTTCTAAGCATTTTGCCAGAGTAATTAGAGAGTAAAATAATTAAATTAGTGAAAACAACCACCTTGGAAACCCTAGCAAACCCTAGTTTGTGTACAAAGAGGAAAACGAAGCGATATCAAGAATCACAATACAGGATTAGCTAGTGGGCCTTTTGCTTTTCTTCTATATTACAGAAAATAGCTAGAGAAATCCATAGAACATCCCTTTGACTTTAAGGACATTTCAGAGGATACTGAGAGATCAGACGTATGATAAAGGAGGAATTCAGGTCATCCACATTCACCAAACTAATATTTTCCTCGAAAGGCAAAGAAATGAAGAGATGCTTTAGTGATTTGAGGTCTGTTTTCATGTGCATTTTGGTTTCATATGATACAAGAGAATGGTCATGTAGAGTAGAGAGAGTGATTGCCTAGGTCTCAACGATCGAGATGCTAAGATGCTAGTTATGTGAAAGAGGGCTTGAGGTTAAATGTTTGGAGTTCGTCTGCATTAAGGTTCTGAGGTGGATAGGTTTGTTTTGGTACGTAGCAACTAGCGAGGTCTGAAGAAGTGCAGGGTCTCAAAGAAGTCAAGTTGGAAGTGGCAGGAAGTGCACATGGGCATGCATGAAATGTCTTTTTCCTTTTACTTTAAGGAGTTATCGTAGGATTAAGTGAGGGAATGACAAGTTATTCTCAGCTTGCTCTGTCAAGGGCATTTCGTAATTCCAAATTATTGCTTAAAGAATGAGAGTTTGTTATAATAATTGGGTTGGTTGTTTGGAAGTGTTGTTTATAAATTTTATTTATTGTTTATTATTTTTTTGACAACTAAGGGTATATTTGCATGGGAGGAAGTTCCCCTCTCTCAGTCACGAGCTCACCTCAGTCACTGTAACCCCCATCTTTCACTCAGCTGCTGCTGTTTGTGTATTCAATATTGTACTCCATTCAGTTTCATCGTGGAATCAACCAAGGATAAAAATAGTAAAACGAGATTCATGTTTTAACTCTGCTCTCTCTCTCTCTCTCTCTCTCTCTCTCTCTCTCTCTCTCTCTCTCTCTCTCTCTCTCTCTCTCTCTCTCTCTCTCTATATATATATATATATATATATATATTAAAGCGTGGCCATTTTTGTAGATACACCACCGAGGAAGCAAAATAACCTAATAAAACAAATTCTATAACCAAATACAAACAGTGGGAAGCAGGGATTGCAATGGTATTCAAATCTGATTGATATTCGGTACAATCTAAGTAAGATTTTGGCTCGAATTTTGATAAAATTAGCAAATAATATTTACGATTATGATTTGATTATGATATTCAGACTGAAACCTGAATCATATAAGAGCTAAAACACAAACATATATTGCTGGTTTTCAACGTATTAGGGTCTTCATTAATTATAAAATTGTTATATTTAAATAATGTTTTTCTCTACTAAATAAAATTTATTGAAGTTATTTATTCTAGAAAAAAAATATTTAGTTAGGTCATCTTAAAAGAAGAAAAACCTTTAACTAACTTATTAGTGCTATACGAATGAATATCTAAAAAATTTAATTTAGTTTACGAAATCTCAGGAAAAAGAAATAGAAAAAAAAAAAACCACAAAGAATTTGGAGGCAATCGTAGAAGACATCTTAACATCTGTGTGCTAGCTTTAGCTTAGTTGTAATTTTCCTATTTGGTGACTTATTTCATTGTCAGGATCTATTATCCTTAATAACTTGTTACTCTTAATTTCTGCTTTTAATAAATTTTACCTCTACGCCCACATATCTCAGTTAGTAGATTCATACCAGAGATAAGGAAAATTAAATTAAGATCAATGACTTTTCTCGTCTTCAAATATTTCATACATTGAACGAGTATTGAATTGGAGAATCATCTATATTTTTCTAGAATTATAGGGAGATTGTGAAACAAATACAAGGCAAATATAGGTAACTTCTTACATTTAATATGATAATCAAAATCCTTAAATTCCTCTTTTCTGACTTTGGGTTTTGGTCCAGGTAAACCCTACAATGAAATGAGACCTCCATGAAGCTATTATTAACGAACAAATTCGTCCTTTTATATATATTCCAATTGTTAATGACATGCAATCACCTCTCTCTCATAAATTGTGAAAAGAATGCTTTATATTTCTCTATCTTTTCTATAACAACAGAGGGTTATATATATACAGAGCCTAGGAGGCTATTTTAGGAATAGTATTGTGGGCCTACAATCTTGCAGACTTAAATACAATGAATCAAACTAATTAGGAATATACAGATCATTGACAACTCATTGACACTCCCCCTCAAGTTGGAGCATATATGTTGCTCATGCCCAACTTGCTAAGTGAGTTGTGAAATACTTTGCCTGTGACAGCTTTGGTGAGAACATCTACAAGTTGATCTTCAGATTTAATAAAGGACACCTTGATGATCTTTGCCTCGAGTTTCTCCTTGATGAAATGTCTATCAACTTCAACATGTTTAGTTCTATCATGTTGTACTGGATTATGGGCAATGTCTATTGCAGCTTTGTTGTCACAGTTTAGTTGCATGGCATGATTGGGTTTGAACCCCAATTCCCCCAATAGATTCCTTATCCAGAGTAGCTCACATATTCCATGTGTCATGCCTCGATATTCTGCTTCAGCGCTTGATCTTGACACTACCTTCTGTTTTTTACTTCGCCAAGATACTAGATTGCCTCCCACAAATGTAAAATATCCAGATGTAGATGGTCTGTCAATAATAGAGCCTGCCCAGTCTGCATCAATGTGACCCTCGATATCTAAATGACCATATCGTTAGAACATCAAACCTCTTCTAGGAGTTGACTTCAAGTATCTCAAAATTCGGTTTACTGCATCCATATGGGCTTCATTTGGTGCATGCATGAACTGACTTACCACACTTATGGCATATGCTATATCAAGTCTAGTGTGTCCCAGATAAATCAACTTACCTACAAGGCATTGATATCTTTCTTTGTTAGTGGGTACCTGATCGGGATATTCACCAAATTGATGATTCAACTCCATTGGCGTGTCTGCTGGTTTACTAGCTAACATTCCAGTGTCAGTTAAGATGTCTAGGATATATTTCCGTTGTGATAGAAATATTCCTTGTTTAGAACGAGCCACTTCGATGCCTAAAAACTACTTTAGTGCACCAAGATCTTTCATTTCAAACTCTCTTTCCAAGTGCCGCTGCAGTGCTGCCTTTTCCTCTAGGTCATTCCCTGTAGCTACCATATCATCAACATATACAATAAGGGTAGTGACTTTACCTTTCTTATGTTTCAAGAAAAGTGTATGATCTGAGTTACTTTGCTTGTATCCGAACCCCTTCATTGACTTGCTGAACTTTCCAAACCATGCTCTAGGTGATTGTTTCAATCCATAAAGAGACTTTCTTAGTTTACACACCATGTTGCTTTTATCAGGTCCCATCTTGCATCCCGGGGGGGATCCATATAGACGTCCTCTTCTAGGTCACCATGCAATAAAGCATTTTTGACATCAAATTGGTATAATGGCCAGTCTAGGTTTGCCGCAAGAGAAAGAAGTACTCGAATTGTGTTAATCCTGCCTACAGGAGAAAATGCCTCCCCGTAGTCAATCCCATAAGTCTGCGTATATCCTTTTGCCACCAATCTTGCTTTGTATCGCTCAATGGAGCCATCTGCCTTGAACTTTACTATATATATCCATCTACACCCCAGTGTTCTCTTTTCTTTTGGAACGATAGTCATCTCCTAAGTGGAATTCTTCTAGAGGGACTCCATTTCATCATTCATTGCTTGGGTCCACTTGGGATCTTTCAAAGCTTCCTGCACATTACTTGGAATAGATACCGTGGATAATTGACATACAAATGATGCACATGACAGAGATAGCCTATGTAGGGAAACATGATTAGCAATAAGGTATTTGACGTTTGTTTTAGGGTCAAGGTCATATTGTTGTCTAGGAATACCTCTAGTTATACGAGGAGGTAGTTTATAACTTGTGTTTCCTGTATTACTTGACTCGGGCATAGTGATTGAGTTGGAGTTTGAATGTTCAATTACCTGTGGGAAATTGTCAGGACCTAATTGGATGTATGGTGATGGCATTGTAGTAGGAGGTGTAGAGGGGAAATTATCTGAACTAGTATCAGCGTCTGGAGTTCTTAGTGATTCTTGATCTTATTGCACCATTATAACTGGTTGCTCGGAATCTGACTGCTCAGTACCATTATCTGAAGTTCTTAGTAACTCATGATCTTGTTGCACCATTGTAATTGGTTGTTCAGACACTGACTGCTCTAAAACCTTTTGTTGAATTTGAATATGAGTATCTTCTGCAAAGATAGAGGTCTCCCCCTGCAAAGGATGCTCAGAGACTCCCCCTGAGTAATATAACTCACTCTCATGGAAAGTCGCATCTGCAGTAATGTGCATGGTCTGAATGGGAGGATGGAAACATTTATAGCCCTTCTGAGTGTCAGCATAACCCATAAAAACACAATGCAGAGCACATGGATCAAGCTTGCCATGTTGGTGTGGATATACCTGAACATAAACAACACATCCAAAGATACGTGGTTTGAGATTTGGTGTGGATGACATGGTGAGGAGAGTGCTCAATGTATGAAATGGAGTTTTATACTGAAGAGTGTTGGATGGTGTTCTATTAATGAGGTAAGCAGCAGAACAAAGAGCCTCCCCCAAAAAATAATGAGGTAAATGGGCCTCAAATAAAGAGGCACGGACAACTTCCAGGAGATGTCGATTCTTATGCTCTACAACACCATTCTGTTGAGGTGTATATGCACATGTGGTGTGATGGACAATACCATGTTGACATACTCTCCTCCATTGTCAGACCGGAGGGTCATGGTTTTCTTGTCAAACTGAGTAGCAACATTTTGATAAAATAATTTGAATTTGACAATAACTTCACTTTTCTGTTTTAAAGGAAAAACCCAGGTCATCCGAGTGCAATCATCAATAAATGTCATAAACCACTTATAAGCATTAATAGTAAGAACTCGTGATGGTCCCCAAACATCAGAATGAATGTTGCGATGTCGCGGTCACACAAATTAATTACCCTAGCTTAAAACACAAGATAGTATAGAGCAAGCAAGGGGTCGATCCCACGAGGAAGTTTCAAGTTAGATTTTTATGTTGTACGTTATGTGATTGGGGGGATTTGTTTGTGATTGTCTAAACTATGGCAGCAATTAAACTAGCAAACAAAATCAATTAAAACCGAAACTTATCAAGAAAACAAACCTTGGTCACAAGCATACATCCACCTACAGAAATTAGAACCGATCCTTGAAACTAAAAATGAAGTTCATGTTCTGAAATTTTATCTTTTCTTAACGTGATTAATTAACGGATCCGCCGTATAACTAATCCTAACCAACAAACAATCAAAGTGTCTGCACTAATGATTCAATTTAATGGTAGCTTTAAGAACTAGATAATTTCATCAAGATTAACATACAAGTTGTCCGCAACTTGTGTCAATTTATTCAAATGTTCTCCCTAAGTTCGATAATGTAGTTCCGCCACAATTATCAAGCTTAGATGCTTCACAAGTTCATATATCACAACTCCGGTTTTGATATTAAACTTAGCAATAGATTGTTCACAACAATAACTTAGAGTCCGCTCTAGCAATCATCAACAACAATCATCATAGAAAATATGCATAGGAAAACAATCATACTCATTCATAACATAAACTGAAAATAGAAGGAAGAATAAATCTCACGGTTCTTGAAATCCGAAGGTTTTTGTGTCCTTGCAACCAAGCAAAAGAGTCTAGCCTTCCATGTTTATTGAACAACTAAATAAAAAGATGGAAGAACACATGATTTAGGGTTTGGAGGAGGAAGATTTTGTGTTTTCTTTTGTGCTGGCCACCACTTCCTTGCTCCTCTTCTCCTTTATATATGCTTAGAAACCCTGGTGTCTATTTTACAAAATAGTCCTTCCTTAAGTTGACAGAATTTAGTTGTCCCTTGTAAAATTCATATCTCCTTCATATCACATCATTTTGAGCTGAAATTTGGAGCGTTATAGGACTTTGAGTCCTGAATCCACGACAATTGAGTTTGCATCAATCGGACTTTTATAGCTCGAGATATTGAAGTTGTAATGGACAAAGGTCGATATCGGCAGATTGCACGATTTGACTTTGAAGGCTGCGATTTCCATGATCTTCCTTATTTTATTTCTTTTCCTTAGCTTTCCATAAATTTATGGATGTTAGCTTTTGAATGTCACTAGAATCACTTAATTTCGATCTCTAGAGCTTCCACTCTGCACAAAACACCGACTGACGGTCAAATCTGTCAATCATCTCCAATTACCTCCTTTTTGCATCTTTCATCCAAAAATGCCTTCAAAATATAAAACAAAGAATATCAAGGCATTTTATACATAAAACATATGCAAAACACTACGTAAATATGGATGAAATTATCAAATAATATGGTCGCATCAATGAACAAACATGAAAGGCATGGAACTTTTATTCAACCTTAATGGGTAAGAAATGCGATGACTTTTTGCCAAAATACAAGTTTCACAATGAAAGTTTCATTCAGTAAATTGAGAAAACAAATCTAGAAATAGAAGTTTCAGATAACCAAAATAGGCATGCCCTAATCGTTGATGCCATAACCAAATTTTCTTCATTCTGATGGACTCACCTCCTCTCACATGATGTGCATGACTTAATCTCTTAGTTCTGTTGTCTCTCAAGTCCAAATAATATAACTTCCCCCTCCTAGTACCACATCCAATCACGGCCCTGGTGAGAAGATCCTGAAATAGACAATACAATGACAAAAAAAAACACGGTGCAATTAAGGGAATCAATGATCTGAGGAACAGATAACAAGTCATAGTCAAGTGAAGGGACAAATAAGACATGATCAAGACTTAATGAGGATGTAAGAGATAATGACCCTTCTCCCATTACTCAAGAGGTGGTGCTATTGGCACTGACAATATGTGTTTGGCTAAAAGGTGTGGTAGAGTGTAACCCAATAAAACTAGATGTCATATGATCAGTGGCACCAGTGTCAATAATCCATGATCTATTACAAGTAAGTGAAGATGTGCAGGAGTTACCTGAGGTGGCCAAGGCCTTGGAGTCAGTTGTACCTGATGGAGTTTCTAATGTAATCTCGTGAGAAGATTGGGCAGATGTAAATGATGCTCGGTTTGAATCCCTCTTGCGCCCTTTGTGAACCCATCCTTCTGGATAACCAATGATCTCATAACAACCCTTAATTGTGTGATTATCTAAACCACATTTGGTACATTTCATTGGTGGTCGGTTACGAGCCGGGTTAACGTTATAGGTATGCAGCCGAGATTGTTTGGACCTGGCATTAGCCAAGGCTACGGCTTCGTTGGTTGCACCAGCTTCAAACATAGTTCCCTACCTGTTACTTTCCCTTTTAATATATGCATATGCAGCTTCAAGTTCTGGTTTAGGCTCCATCCTCAAAATCTTTCCTCGAATTTGATCAAAATTATTGTCTAAACCTGCAAGAAATATGTAAACTCAAAGACGATCAACCTCTTTCCATCTAATTTCAATGTCTGATGGATGCTCCATGATGCTTGGATTTAATTGATCAAGCTCTTGAAAAATCTCACTGAGCTCACTGTATATAGCTTGATTCATATCTTAGATGAAAGTAACATGTGAGCCAATCTTTTGTTTTCTTAGAAAGAAGAATCCAAAAGTGTGGGACTGTAAACCCGGATAAATTTTACATGAGAATTATGGACAAAATCATGTTTGATGAATGGAAAAAGTAATTATTGCTTGAAAGATGATAGATTTGAAGTTTGAAATAAAAATGTGCTTATAATGAAATCCAATGAAATTAGAAATAACTTCATAAGATTTAGCATAAACTGGTGATAGAGTCAGGAAAAAGAAATAATCACCCATAAATAAATGGTTTAGATTGAATGAAACCTTATATTAAAAGAAAAAGGGTAAAATCAAATGACCAAAAATATGGGATAGTATTAAATTGTTATAGAGAAAAGAAATTAGTGGGTCATCATATAAATAAAATAAACATGTGGGGTCAATGTGAAAATAAAGGGAAAATGAGGGGTCAGTGTGAGAATTAAGAAAAGAGGAAGGAATAAAGTATAAATAAAGAAACTTGAAGGGTCAATATACAAATTAGGGAAATTATGGTTATACATAGAGAAGAATTCTCTAAAACTGGTAGGAACATGGTCATCCAACTTAGGGAGAGTGAGGGGAGAATTCATGAATTTATTCTAAATTTCTTGACAATCACCTACTAAAGGTAAGCAATGTATCTTAGTTTCTTCTTACATCTTTTTCCTTATTCATCACCTACTAAAGGTAAGCAATGTATCTTAAAGGATTAGATTTACTTAGCATGTTTTATGAGAAATATTGAATATATTAGAGTTGTGTGAAGTTAAGATTATGATATTTGGATTGTCTCTTTTTATTTTTTTATGATGAAATGATGTTGATTATATTGTTTATGATGGGAAATGATTAGATAAGTATAGATTCGGTTAGTTAATTTATGCTACATAGTGTTATGTGGAGTAATGAATAAACAAATAGTCATCTTGAAATGATAGGGAAGCACATGAAACACTTAGTTGATTGTTGAGTGCTTAAGCCAAAAATAGGACAATTTCAATACTGAATTTCAGCAAAAATCTTAGCAAAATAGTGACAGAATTTCAGGTTTAGCTGTTACCTTTCAAATGCAATTCATTTTGATTAAATTGTAGTTATAAAACTCTTTATGAGGATAAAACCAAAGAAAGATCTAACTAGATTTTCTGGATAGTTACTTATGCTACTGTAATGGGGGGATTTCAATACCTAAATGGCAGGACTAGGTTTAACACGCTTTTTGTATTTTATTGTCTTATATTTCTAAAAAATCAAACCATGCTCAAAACTAAGCTCTACAACTCTAGGTATGATTGTAAAACCAAATATTGCTTCGAGGGGATTAAACTGATTTGATGAAAATTTGACTAATTTGAAACCCTTGTTTTAAAGTACTATTGATATAGAATTTGAGTGTGTATATGTGTGAAGGATTAAGAAATTGATCTAGGTAATAAGTTAACATTTAGATTCAATGAGAAATGGAATGAAATTCTTAGTGTTAGAGTAATTGCTAATAATGTATGAATTGTACTATTCAGGGAAGGTTGGGATAGCAGGATAGCAATAGGGAGCCATATCCAAAGCATAAACACTAGGAAGGTGTCCATACATATTATTTTTTTAATTAAGTAATTTATTTTTTTCTTTTCCTTAATTTTAAAAATCTTATTCAAAATGAAAATAGATGAGATGTGCAACCTTAAGGTGACAATTCAATAAGTGTAAATATATCTAAAGATTCAATGGTTATGTTGGTTCCATAATGAATAGAAGCAATATTTACTTGCTTTTTTAAATAAGAAAATCAATGTATGTTGTTTCCACCATAGAAAGGAAGCCAATTTTTACGTTGCTTCCATAACAAATAGAAGCCAATGTATGTTGCTTTTTAAAATAAGAAAGTCAATTTGTGTTGCCTCCACCATAGAAAGGAGGGCCCTTGATCATGTATTTACCAATGACAAAAATAGTTATAGGGTGTGTTGGGTCAACATTTTAAGGAAAGAATAAGTCATCCATTACTTGAGTAAAAAGTTCAATGATTGGGAGTCTAGGTACACGACAATTAAAAGGAGATGTTATGCTTTGGTGTGGAGCGTGAAAAGGTTTGGATCGTGTATGTTATACTACATAACCTAATTAATCTCAAAGTTTGATCCACTTAAGTACATCTATTAAAGTCCTTTCTTGTCAAATAGAATAGTAAAGTGGCAAGTGTTGTTGGCAGAATATGATATTATGTTTATGACAAGAAAAGTTGTAAAATGGAGCGTAATTGTTTACCATCTTGCAAATCATGCTATGGAAAACCATGAATTAAATTGTGATTTTCTAGATAAAAATATGCTAGTAGTAAAAGATGAAAGTATGGTGAATGATTAGTGGATCCTATACTTTTATTAGGCAATGAATATATTAAGAAATAGGTTGAAGCACTTATAATTTCCCTAAAAAAAACAATACCTTATTTTAATAAAGTTGTAGTTTGAATGCACCAATAACGGGAACGAGTATAAAGCCTACACCATTATTCTAAAGCCACTTTAGAACTCGAAGTTGAGAAACTTAAGTTCTTCTAGAATTATTTGTTAATCATTTGCCAAGTAACAGAGAAGTGACAAACTTAAAGTCATGTCAAAATTATATCTTGAAGTTATCCAATAAATTTAAGAAGATAAAATTCACTCATATAAGTTTGTTAATGCACCCTAGCTTCAATGACACAAGTAGTTACTAGGGGTAGAATCAAACCAATAGGCATTGAAGTCGGAAACCTCTAAGCTTAATCCATCTCAATGACTACCTTGCCCAGAATGCAATAACATATTAATCTCTGATCACCGGAAGATATAAAATGGTGAGGTTTCTTGTTATAGCTTTGAGGAAACAAATATTTCCCACATTTTATTCGGCGATCTACAATGACGTGGAATAAGCGCAGACACAACACTGAGGTATGGATGCCTAACATCATCCGTGGCTATATATGTCTGGCTCAATTAGAAGCCTCCGGGAAATGATACGTGGCCATTAATCTCACCATCGTACAAAGTCTCTACCGAAACATCTCGATTCAAGTCGTATGACTCTCGGTCAGCACTATGAACTGCGAGGATAGTCAAGGATTAGGACTAGAAAATGTGAGATGGTTGTTCATGGAAGATGATTATATATAGTCTTTTTCATAGAGAATTTGGTAATGGTATTAGCAAAATACAATCATAATCAGATGTATCACATTAGCGGCAATTCAGATAGTGTTGAGCAAGATGTGATACCATGGCCTCTAGTGGCAGCGGCTTTGCTATTAGTTATCCTCTATGAGAAAAGGTAGAATGAGAGTTGTTCACTCTTATGTTTTATTATTGGTAAATAGCTTCCTTATATACAAGGAGCGTAAATTAGCTCTACTGTTAAGGAAGTTATAATGGGTACATATTAATGCAAATCAATGCAGATCCGTTACAAATCACTACCAAAAGAGCTAAATATGGAAGATGAATAATTGACAGTTGACTTGCCAATACACCCCCTCAAGTTGGAGCATGGAGATCACGAATGCCCAACTTGCCAACAAGGAATGAGAATTGATAAGAACCAAGAGCTTTGGTAAAGGGGTCAGCAAGCTGCAGTTTAGAAGGGATGTGTGCTCTAGTAATAGACCCTGATTTTATGCAGTCCTGAATAAAGTGACAGTCAATCTCAATATGTTTGGTGCATTCATGATGTACCGGGTTAGCAGCAATATTGATGGCAGCACGATTGTCACAATATAACTGAGCCGATGAAGAAATAGGGACCATCAAGTCATGGAGTAGAGTGTGAAGCCAAATAAGTTCACAAGCAGTATTAGCCATAGAGCGATATTCAGCTTCAGCTGAGGAGCGAGAAACAGTAGTTTGTTTCTTGGTTTTTCAAGAGATGGGAGAGCTACCCAAAGTAATAAAGTAATCAGTAAGTGAGCATCGAGTAATCGGACAACTAGCCCAATCTAAATCACAGTAGGCATGAAGTTGAAGATCAGATTTTGATGGTAAGAAAATTCCTTGTCCTGGAGCAGATTTAAGGTATCTGAGGACACGAATAGCTGCTTCCCAATGGCCATGACGAGGTTGATACATAAATTGAGAGAGAATATGAACTAGTAGCAGATATTTGGTCGAGTGATGGTCAAATAAATGAGTCGCCCAACAAGGCGGCGATATGCTTCTGGATTAGTAAGTATAGCATTGTTATCCAATGCCAATTTGTGGTTTTGTTCCATCAGAAAAGCGGAAGGTTTGCTACCAAGAAGACCTGCCTCCTGCAAAATGTCTAATGCATATTTGCGTTGGGATAAGACTATGCCATTAGGAGATCGAGCTACCTCCAAACCAAGAAAATATTTTAGAGGACCAAGATCTTTAATATGAAACTAGGCATCCAGGTAAGCCTAAAGTGCTTTGGTATGTGCACTATTATTGCTAGCAATAATAACATCATCCACATATACAAGCAATGCAGTAAAGGAAGTACTACCTTGGCAATGGATAAAAAGAGAAGTATCTGCCTTTGATTGAGTGTACCCAAACTGAATGATAGCATTGGAAAATCTAGCGAACCATTGGCGTGATGCCTGCTTCAGGCCATAAAGAGATTTGCGAAGGTGACACACTCGATTATCAGTGGAAGACAAATAACCAGGTGGTGGTGTCATGTACACCTCTTCATCAAGGTCCCCATGTAAGAAGGCATTGTGAACATCAAGTTGGTGTAATTCCCATGATTTGTCTACTGTCACTGCCAACAAAGTTCGGATTGTGGTAAGTTTTGCTACTGGAGCAAATGTTTCATTATAGTCGATTCTGTCAATTTGTGTATAACCCTTGGCCACCAGGCGAGCTTTGTATCGCTCAATTGTTCCATCAGAATGATATTTTATTTTGTAAACCCATTTGGAACCAATGGGTTTCTTTCCAGGAGGTAAAGGCTCCAGAGTCTAGGTACGATTTTGTTCAAGTGCCTCTAACTCTTGTTGCATTGCTTTTCACCAATGTTCATCTTTCAGGGCTTTTGTATAAAACTTTGGCTCAACATGTTGAGTGATGGCCGCTAAAAAGCTAACATGTGAAGTAGTGAAATTGGAATATGAAAGAAAATGGGATAATAGATAAGACGTACCTGAGGATGCATGATTGGAAGAGGTGAATTGAGATGCATGTGTCTTTGGCAGCTCAACATGAAAGTCATGGAAACGAGATGGCAATTTTGTAGTGCGTGAAGGTCGTGTGGTTGGTGGTATGGGAGATAGGATAGTAGTAGAAGTAGTCGATATGTTTGTGGGTAAAGCAGATATATCAAGGTCAGGATTCATATGATCTGTGTGTGGAGAGAGTGGTTCTATATGTTCAGTGGTAGTGTTTGGGGTAGAATCAGTGGAGTCATAGTTAGGAATCAGTATAGGTATGGGTATGATGATAGGTTGAGAAGATGATGAGTGAGATGGGAGCGGTTTAAGGTTGTAAGGGAAAATGTGTTCATAAAACACAATATCTCTAGAGATAAAACTCTTATGTGTATGTAAGTCATAGATTTTGTACCCTTTGTGACCATGGGGATATCCAATAAAAACACATGTTGTGGCACGTTTAGAGAATTTGTCTTTTGATCAAGGCAGAACAGATGCATAACAAAGGCATCCAAATACACGAAGATGGGAGTAATTAGGTTTCTGGGAAAGTAGAAACTCATATGGACTCTAACCAGACAGAAGGGGGTAGGGGTATAATTAATCAGATATACAGTCGTTAAAATGCATTCCCCTAAAAACTTAATAGGTAAATTTTCTTGGAATCATAAGGCTCTTGCAACATCAAGAATATGTCTATGCTTACGTTCAACGACTCCATTTTGTTGGGGTGTAGAAACACAAGAAAATTGGGTTATAATCCCGTGTTGTTGACAATACAAGTGAAGGTTATGATTAGTGAATTTGGTACCATTATCACTACGAATTGTCTTAATTGTTTTTCCAAATTGTTGAACTGTCATGGCCATGAAAGAAACTAGCCTAGTATGAACTTCTGATTTAATTTGCATCAAATAAACCCAAGTAGTTCTGGTGTAATCATCTACAATACTTAAAAAGAAATGAGCCTCGGATAAAGATGGAGTTTTATATGGCCCCCAAACATCACAATAAATTAACTTAAAAGGTTCATGTGTTTTAATAGCACTAACAGGGAAGGAAGACCGGGCTTGTTTGGCTCGATGACAAGAGTCACAACATTTATTAAAAGACTTAAAAGAGAACGGACCTAAATCCTTGAGAAGAGACAGCCTATCAAAAGACAAATGTCCAAGACATTGATGCCAAAGAGTAATGTTCAAATCAGAAGTAATACTGGTTGCTGCTACAGGAATTTTGAGTGCCCGAAAGTAATAAAGACCATCTCGCAATTCACCCATTCCAATCAGCTTCCTCATGGGTAGGTCCTGTAAAACACAAAAGGAAGGGAAAAAATGAGCGACACAATTTAACATCTTAGTTAATTTGCTGACAGAAATAAGATTGCAGGAAAAGGATGGTATGTTAAGGACATCTTTCAAAGTAATAAGAAATGTAAGAGAAACATCTCCAGTTGATTTTATTGGTATAAAGGATCAATCCGGAATTTTAATTGGCATAAAATGAGGAATAGTTTTGTGCGAAGAGATGAATTTTTCCTGGAATGTCATATGGTCAGAGGCGGCTGAATCCAATACCCATTCATCGTCATGATTGGGTAGAAAAATTATATTACCCGCAAAGTTGGTTGTACCCACAAAGTTAGCTATAGAGGCATGACTCTTGTCAAGGTTGAGCATAGATATAAGTTGGGTATATTGTTCATTCATCAATCCAGTAATTGGAACAATAATGTTACTCTCAGATTTCTCCATGCGTTGTGTATTGTTGGTTGTCTTTGGCTTGATTGGTTTCTTTCCTTTGTCCCACCATTCTGGATAGCCATGTAGCTCAAAACAAGTTTCTTTGGTGTGCTTCATCTTTTTGCAATGGTCACAAAATAGTTTGGAGAGATCATGGTTACTGATGGATTTGCGATTGTTATTGAATTTGCTGAAACTGTTTGTCAAGAATGTTGCTACATCAACAGAAGGCAATCGTGACTCCACTATTAGTTGTTGTTGTTCTTCTTGAGCTACCTGCACATAAACAAGAGATAAAGAAGGCAAGAGTTCTGTATTCAAGATTTGAGAACGGACAGTTTTGAATTTATCATTCAAGCCCATTAAAAATAGTGCACTTTTTCTTTTGCAACAAACACCTTTGCTGACCAGCAGGTACATGATGGAATCTGTGAATAAGTGCTGAGTTCATCCTAAATTCCTTTTAATTTGGTGTAATATGTTGAGACAGTCATTCCTCGTTGCAAGGTATTCATCATCTCTGTTTTCAATTGATGAATCCGAGAAGCATTACCTTGTGAAAAATGCTCTTCTAAAGCTTTCCATAATTCTTGTGCTATCACAAAAAATGCCACATTGTCATGTAGCGTAGGATGAAGAGAATTAAAGATCCAAGAAAGGACCATTGAATTGCATTTAATCCATGCAGACTATTCTTTTGAACCAAATGATGGACAAGTAATAGATAATAGATACATCTACAAAGCGAAATTTGCTTTTGGCTTGGAGTGCATTTGTCATAGCACAACGCCATATGGGATAATTTGCTTCTTTTAGGAGACAAGTTACTAATGTTGTTCCTGAGCTATCAAAAGCATGAAGGATGTATTGTGAGGAGGCATCATGGTTAATTTGGGTGGTATTAGGTTGAGCAATGCTAATGCTCAGAAGATTTTCTTCAGCCATAGAAAATTTTAGGATCTTAATTGCTCAGATACCATGAGAAAAGGTAGAATGAGAGTTGTTAACTCTTATGTTTTATTACTGGTAAATAGCTTCCTTATATACAAGAAGGAGCATAAATTAGCTCAATTGTTTTTTTTTGGTAATGATCGGGGCATTACGCCCTACTAAATTAAACGAGGAACCGTAGACCCAATAAGGTCATAGTACAACAAAATATAAAGACCTGTCGGGGGGTCAGTTATAATATCTGCCCCTCGGTCTAACAAATCCCTAGTTAACCCAAAATTAGCCAACCAATCAGCCACACAATTGGCCTCCCTGTAAACATGAACTATAACAACTTCCCAATCCCTGCCCAACATATTTTTAATTTGCATTATTAGGTTATAATTTCTATCTACCCTCACACTCTCCCCATTAATGAGGCCAACAACCACCCCGGAATCCGATTCCAAAACCACTTTTCGAAACCCTTTATCCCATACCAGCTGAAGCCCACTATAGATAGCCCACAGTTCCGCAGTCATAGACGAACACACACCAATATTTCTTGCAAAGTCCCCTATCCAAGACCCTATATGGTCCCGAATAACTCCTCCAGCACCCGCCAACCCTGGGTTACCCTTATTGCATCCATCCACATTGAGCTTGATCCACCCATCTGCCGGATACTTCCACCCTATTTGTGCAACATCCTTACCGTTATGCATTCCTCCACAGTCACTCCTCTATAACAACTGACTATCTTCACTCATTCTTTTTATCGCTAAGGTCGTCCCAAACCAATTTCCCCTATCCCCTCCAAAAACTCTATTGCATCTCTCCTTCCAAATATACCAAAGTGCTATGCCGAAGACCATTTGCCATTCTCCATACCGCATACACTTCTTCCTAGACGATAAGTTTGAAATCAACCATGCGTACCAATTTTGGCTGAAAAAACAACTCTCTTTCCTCTATCCTGACAAAGACCTCCCAAATCTTCCGAGCTTTCGGACAATCCCTTAAAACATGTATCACAGATTCCACCTCATTAACACAATGACCATAACATCTATTATCCGTTATTCTTCTTTTCCATCTCACATCATTAGTCATAACCGCATTATGAGCTACAGTCCATAGAAACACTCTGATTCATTTCATTCCTTTCCATTTCTTAATAATCTTCCATATAGGGTCTCCATTCATAGTCTCCCCTTCCTCTCGAACCATGTAAGTTGTTCTAACTGTGAATCTCCCATTAGAAGCTTGATCCCAAACCATTAAGTCCTCATTCTCATCCCGCCTAGGAGGAATGAACCCCACAATACCCATCAAAACCTGAATCGGAAGTAAATGAGCAAAAATATCCCATTTCCAGTTGCCCCTATTATCCACCATGTCCGCCACTGTATAGTTTATAGTCTCCACCTGAGTTCTCGGGTGCACATGATTTATTAGAGGACCAGAGCTCTCCAGCCATCTATCTTTCCAAAATAATACCTTCTTGCTGTCTCCTAAATTCCAGCTGACATTCTGGTGCACTACGTCCCATTCCTGGCATATGGCTTTCCACAACACTGAGTCTCGTGCATTTGCCACCGGTTGCCTATCTCTCCGATTTGAGCTCATATACTTGTCTTTTAGGAATTTCACCCATAGACTAGTATTGTTCATTCTACCCCAGGCCAATTTCATTATAAAAGCCTTATTCATCTTTTCCATGTTCTTTAATCCCATACCACCCTCTTCCTTTGGTTTACACGTCTTCCAATTCACCAGATGGATCTTGTCTTTACCTTCCTTTTGTCCCCAAATGAATCTCCTGCACAATTTCTCTATCTCCTTACAAGTCTGCTTGGGAATAGCTGCAGCTTGCATAGGGTATAAAGGAATAGTGGCTAATACAGTTTTGCATAACGTGATCCTGCCTGCTAGAGACAAGTTGCTAGCTTTCCATCCAGCTAACCTTATCTGCATATTCTCCAGTAAGTAACCATAAGTCTCCTTAGTAACTCGCTGATGAAGCAAAGGCACCCCCAGATATCTTCCCAAATCCTTAGTGACTTGAAACCCGCTTCTTCTACTAATAGCATCTGCCAAAGAGGTTGACACATTCTTGGAGAAAAAAATTCTTGTCTTCGCCGCACTCACTTTCTGGCCTGATACGGAACAAAATAAATCAAGATAATTCATGACTCTTTCCAGTTGATCCATGCTTGCCTCCATAAATAAAAGCATGTCATCCACAAAGAATAAATGAGAAATCTTTAAACCATTCCTGCGCACACTAAACGGCTTCCAACTTTTATCCTCTACACCTTGATTAATTAGCTGCATTAACCTTTGTAAACAAAGGACAAATATATATGGAGATAAAGGATCTCCTTGCCTGATGCCTCTACTAGGATTAAATGTTTTAGTTGCACATCCATTCCACAAAACACTCAAAGTCGAAGATTCAATACATTGCATTATGACGCTTACTAGTTCCCCAGGCAATCTAGCAGCATATAGAGTATCTCTAATAAAATCCCAACTTAGGCGATCATAAGCTTTTTCATGATCAACTTTGATTGCCATAAAACCCTTTCTACCTCTCATTGTCTGCATGGAATGAATCTCCTGGGCAACGATGATATTATCCGTAATATGCCTTCCAGGCACAAAACTACTTTGCACTTCACTAATTAGCTACGGCAACAAATTTTTCAGCCTCCCCACTATCACCTTAGTAACTGCCTTGAAGATGACATTACACAGACCAATCGGTCTAAATTGGTGCAGATATTCCGGCGTTTGAATTTTTGGAATCAGGACCAAATAAGAATGGTTAATTCGAGACATATCCACATTACCCGCCAACACCTCTCGAATATAACTGCATACCGACTGACCAATCACCTGCCACTGGGATTGATAAAAAATTGGCTGGTATCCATCCGGACCTGACGCCTTGTAAGGTTTCATTCCGAAAATAGCTGCCCTTACCTCATCATCTGTGACTGAACCTGCCAACTGCTCCATGTACATAGGATCAATTAGAGGGAAGTGACCTTCCAATCTTCTATTATCCTGTAAAACCCCATGATCCATCTAAAAAAGTTTCTGATAAAACTTCTGAGCCATATCCTTTAAACCTTCCTCTTCCCACACCTATCCATTATGATCATTCTTCAACGCCTTGATTTTATTTCTTTGTCTTCTAATAATGGTTTTCGTGTGGAAATATGACGTATTCCTATCCCCGAAAGAAATCCATTGACAACGAGACTTCTGATACCAATGAATCTCTTCCTGGTGAAGAATTTGCCGATATTCAGCTAATAGAGTCTCCTCCAACTTGTATAAATAAGGATTTCCTCTCCATGTTATGGCTTTCTGAACTCCTCCTAGTCTGGCCAAAACCCTTTTTTTCCTTTGAAAGATGTTTCCATACACCACCTTATTCCATTCCTTCAATTGAGATGCTAACCCCGCCAGAGCCGTAGGGACCTCTATTTCTCCCTCCCAGCTTCTTTTAACAAAATCTGCAAAATCATTATGCTGAATCCACGCTGCCTCAAACCGGAATGGTCTTTCTACACCTCTAGCCCTTCCTCTCTGCTCTTCGAACTCTACCAGAATAGGGTGATGATCCGACCTAATTCGTGGAAGCACTAAAACATTTGCATCCTGATACATTTGTCTCCACTGAGTATTCCCAAAACACCTGTCCAGGCGTTCATACACCCTGTCGTATCCATTTCTAACTCCCCCACGCCATGTAAACCTCGGCCCCTTACTTCCCAAGTCTATCAATTGACACTTTTGAACCCATCTACCAAACCGGGAGATTCTGTTACTATCAGCTGCCGCTCCCCCTACCTTTTCTGTGGTTAACAAAATTTCATTGAAATCCCCTATAACCATCCATGGCTTTCTAATGCTTCCTGCTAGCTGAGCAATTCCATCGAAGCATTGCTTTTTCATTGTAGCATTAGGATTTGCATACACCACCGTAAATAACCAAGCATCCATACTCCCTTAATTCACAATGCCGTGTATAAAATGTCTTGACGAATCAATAATCTTAATATTAATTTTTGACTGATTCCACAACAACCATATTCCTCCTGACATCCCTTGAGCTTCCACCCTAAAATTCGATTCAAATTTTAATTTTTCCACAATTCTATCAGCCCTTACCCCATTAACCCTGCCAACACACTACAATGCCATAATCTTCACAAATCATGCACAACCTCACAAAACCCACTATTTCCAGCCCCTCTACAATTCCAAAATAAGAAATTCATAAGATAATGATTAATGAATTCTTACCACTCAGCCGAGCTCTTCTTCAATAATGGTGGGTCTCCCGGACCTCCCCCACTTCCATCCAATTTTCTTCCTCCGGTGTGCCTTGGCCTTTCCCTCTCTCCTCTTCATCACTCACCATTCTACTATCCTCCATCCAAATGGTACCGTCTGGGGGGTCTGGTTCTAAGCTCCTCTCCTCCACACTGTGCGCCATTGCAGTGTCTTCCTTGTGCTCAATGATCTCCGTTTCCATTTCATGCAACTCATCTGGGCGTGTAACATTACACGGTTTCACTGCCATATTTTGGCAATTGTTTTTCCTCACCCCGTAGCCTTCCATCTTTTCCTTTCCTCTTTCTCCATCTGCTGGCATCCTCACGCTAATCTTCTTCATGGGCTGCCTCCTCTCCTCCATTATTTCCAACACTCCATTCTTCGGCCCATCCTTCCTTGGGCCCCTGCCCACATTATTGGGCCTGCTCACACTTGCTTCCTTTGTTTCATTCCCGGCCTTGGCTTTCTTATGGCCCATTGGCCACCCTTTCTCCTTATTACTCTCACTTTTGGA
This sequence comes from Salix arbutifolia, assembly GCA_025169955.1. NCBI lineage: Eukaryota > Viridiplantae > Streptophyta > Magnoliopsida > Malpighiales > Salicaceae > Salix > Salix arbutifolia. The sequence continues at coordinate 8,941,629 of CM045917.1, read as the reverse complement.
CCCTCTCTCCTTATTAATCTCCTTTTCGGCAGACCCTCCACCTTCTGCTCCTCTCTCTTTATTTCCACCTTCCTTAATTGTCATTTCTCCTGCAATCACGTTATCTTCTTCCCTAGCCATTAAAGCAGCATAACGGGTAGAAACACTGAGTTGGCTTTCCTTGATTATCTTAGATGAAACGCCCAGGTTTTTGGCGTAATCAACGCTCTTTCCAGCTGCCATGTTCGACTCCACCCCCTTCCCTTTGTTCAGCCGGCGTGTTCTCTGTTCAGCGATCATCCATGTACCAAAAGACTCAATTATTTCTGGTCTGACGATGGGAATATTAGGGATGGGATTATTAGGGACTCCAGCCGAGTCCAACTCCTTTGCTACCTCCTGCTCTGCTTGGGGCACATGCGGGCACTGTTCTTGTTTGTGTCCATATTGTCCACATTGGAAACATATTAGGTGCAAACCTTCATACATTATGCGTCTGATTCTTCTGCGTAATTTGAATTTTGCCAGTAATGGCTTTGTGAGGTCCACCTCCACACACAATCTTGCAAAATCCCCCCTTAATCCAACCAAAGTAGCTCTGTCTACTTTTAGAGTTCTTCCAATCCTATCTCCTATCTTCCATAGTACCGAAGTATCAAAATATTCCATAGCCAAGTCCGGCAACCTTACCCATACAGCCACTTTGTCAATGGAAGCTTCAAAAGGATCAAAATTAGGGTGCCATGATCTGACTGTCAAATAATGGTCTGCCACCATCCATGGTCCTTCAAACAGCACATGTTCTCTATCCTTTGTATTAGCAAACCTTGCTAAATAAAAATCATTACCCAAGTCTATCAAAGTGAAGTCCCCTCGCAGTCTCCACAAATTTTTCAGACGTTGGATGAGAAACATATATCCCACCTTTCGTCCCATCAGTTTTATTATTAGGGTCTGTTGCCACGGTTTCCTAATCCTCTCCTTCTCCTCCGTTTACAGTTTGATTATTGGGCAATCTGCCTCATCACAGTCATCATCCTCATCGTCTGAGATGTACTCAGATTCATGCATGCTTTCATCCACCTCTGTTGCAACAAACGAATTGCCCATAAGAGAATCAATATAACTGTTACTCCCTTTATTTCCCTTTTCGACATCTGCGTCTCCAATTTTAACTTTCTTGCTTGATCTTGTTAACAGATCAGCTTCCTCTGTAGTAATCTCCGATTCTTCAAGACAGATCATTGCTTCGATTAGAGAAGTTTTCTCCACAGAGGGAGCGTTTGCCTATATGTGTAGTCTCGAACTATTCTCAATCACCAGTTACAACACAAAGCACCATCACATCTCATAGGAAAATATAATGGGTACATATTAATGCAAATCAATGCAGATCCGTTACAAATCAATACAAGGAAGGGTCTGTTACAAATCAATACCAAAAGAGCTAAATATGGAAGATGAATAATTGACAGTTGACTTGCTAATACTCTAGCTAAAAAGCTCGTTAGGGTTTTGGATGGCTGCATTGATCGATATGCATCGTTTTACGGTTCCGATCAGAAAGTTCGGGGTTGCATAAGTGAGATTGGGTTCCTCGAACTTAAGAGATTGGTTTCCATCAGGTTATTTTCTTGCTTTTTTCAAAATGAAATGAGTAATCCCGTGATAATTTTTACTTTTGTTACAGCTTAACTTTCCCTCCGTTGTTTCTTTAAAAAAAAATAACATGTGAGAGAAAAAAAGAATCAACATTTATCACAGAGGAGGTGAAGACAAACTTATTCGACCTCACGAAAATTATGGAAAGTGCTCCAGTGTAAGATTTCCATTACGATCTAGTAGATTAATTACAGGTTAATTACTAGCAGCGCACCACCCAGTAATGCCGTTGGTGTCCTAGTAGATTGATTACAGGTTAATTACTAGCGGCGCACCTGATTATGCCGTCCAGTTAGTGAATGTCACAACTTCCACATCATTTAAGCCTAACATCTAGAATATGGTGAGCTGCTTTTCTCTAGATCTGCTAGCCTCGCTCTCAGCGTTCCCTGAAAAACATTGAATTAAAATCAATGTCCACAGGAGATTTGGTGGATCTGTTAGGTCAAAATTGTACCCTTAATTAAGGGTAGGAAAAGTGACAGCGGCGTTGATTTGGTAGACCTTCCATACCCGTATGTGGAAGAACAAATGAATGAATGAGGCATTGGATATACTTTAATGGTTAGAAATTAAGATGAACGGGTTTGAAAAAGACATACAAAAGTAGAAACAGCATTAGTAAATCTCTCTTAAACCTTATACCTAACAAAAATAGAAATATAAAGTAGAAGATTCTTTGTTAGAAAAACACATGCCAACAACCACACCTTTGCTCCCAATTTAGTTGAAAAAAACCAATATATGAACATGCCGCGCAAAAGAGGCTTGGATGCCTCTTTCACAAACCGACAACAATGAACAAGTCACCCCATCATCTTTGATGATATTAGCTTTGGAAGCACTGTGTCTATGTTGGACGCCAACAACGTGAGTGAATTTCGAACTCTCTCTTTTGTTAATGATTTATGAAAGGTTTAATATAAATCTAAATTGTTTGACAATGGATTATCCTAAAATACCTTAAGTTAAACGGTTAGGTATTATCTAATATACTAAAAGAGATTAGAGTCACTTATTGTGCATTGTGTATAGAATTATTGTGAATTACAATAGTATTACTCAGTTTTCAATTCGTGCGGTTCGCCAATATACTCATTTTTGTTTCTTTTTGCACACTAAGATACGAAGAGACATTTACTCGAATGTTACTCCTCTATTAGCTTCTTCTTCTTCTTCTTTTCCTCTCAATTTTTTTTTTCACTTATGATTTTTTTTTACTTATACTTTTTTTTTGTTTTTCTTTCTTTTGATTGTTTTTATTAGTTTTATTTATTTATTTTCACGTCAAATTTTTTTTCTTATCATTTTATTTTATTTCATTTTTTGTTTACTCTTTTGTTAAAGTTATTGGCCTTTTATTTGTTTTATTGAATTTTTCCCCATAATTAACGCAATAATAATAATAATAATAATTTTAGTTGTTTTTCTTGCTTCCTCTTTTGTTAATGTTTTTGATTTTTTTCATCGGGGTAATTTAATAGTTTTTATTGTTTTAGCAGTAATAGTAATGAAATTTTTTTATATTAAGGTTTTGATGTTCCTGTTGTTATAAGAGGATGTGTTAATGTGTTTCATTATATCAAACCTTGCATGCATAGATGTTATACTTTATTTGATTTTTTCATTTGATTGAAATTGATAATATATTTGGTTTTGTTTTCGACCCTTATACTTTTAATTTTTTATTTTAATTTCTTTAATTTTTTATAGTTCTTAAATAGTTCTTATTTTTGTCCATATATATATATGTGTGTGTCTTTAGTTTTGGTTTTTAATTTTTATTATTTTCTCTTTTGTTGAGATGACATTTTTTTCAAAAATTTTGTTCTTAAATTTTAGTTTGTTTTTAAGATCATTTGAAAATTGATATTTCTTTTTTTTTTCCTTTGTTTTTTCCTTCGTTTTTTCTTTTGGTTTTTTATTAGTTTTTTTTTATTTTCACATCAAATGATTTTTTTTAGCTAATAGTTTTTATTTTTTTCATTTTTATTTTGTTTGCTTTTTTGTTAAAGTTTTTGAGCTTTTTTATTCTTTTATTGAATTTATTTTCCCATTATTCACACAATAATAATAATAATAATAATTTTAGTTTTTTTTCTTGCTTCCTATTTTATTAATGTTTTCAAGTTTTTTTCTCCTCGGAATAATTTAATAATTTTTATTGTTATAACAATAATAGTAATGATATTTTTAGATGTTAAGCTTTCGATGTTGGTGTTGTTATAATAAGATTTATTCACGTGTTTCATTATATCAAACCTTGCATTTATAGATATTATATTTTATTTTTGAACTAGCAAAATCTATTAATTGTTTCAACTCCAACAATTATAAAAAATATTTGCTCGGCTCGCAACGTAGTGCGAGCAATTAACTAGTGATGATCTATTTTAAACAGACCCCATTGGAAAATGGTATTTTAAGTATATTCTAACGCCTGACATTCTTGAAAAGTTTTTTGTAGTCTCTATAGTTTATTTTCATGCAAATTAAACCTTATTTGATATTCTTATCATTTTTGTATTATAATTTAGTTTTTATTCTTGTCACTACATGTCAAATTGTGAAATTGATTTAGTCAAATAATTTAAATGAATTGATGGCTAGGCTAAGTGTTAATAGCGTTTGAAAGGGTAATGATAGCTATTGAAAAATGAAAATGGATCATAAATGGATAAAAGTTTACCTATATATGTCCGTTTTGACTGAATCTATACCATCCATACCACTTTATTCCCCCCCTCTCCTGTGATAATACCAGAGTTTAGTTTTGATTGTTTAAATTTTATCTATTTATAACGTATGGCTTTCAAATTGTTCATTATAATAAAATATTGAAAATCAAATATACACTAAAACTTATTTTCAAATAAATGGACTAGAATTTACAAGAAATCCTTAAGAATAATTTATTTGTTAATTATTTATCAATCCAATTCATAATAAATAAAAAAACTCTTATTTAAATTCACATGCAACGGTTTAATCATTAATGCATTTTGTTTGTATAATTAACACAATTTTTGTAATCATTTAATGTAAACAAATAAGTTATATTTTAAAAATAATATTTTTAACAAAATATATTTTTAATCATTGAATGTAAAATATATTTTGCTCTTAGAAACTATATATGATAATTTGAAAAGATAGCAATTTAATAATTTAGTTGCAGATAATTTATCACTCTGAAATTTATTATTTGAAAATCTTATTATGTATTTTTAAATACTGAAAAAATAAATTGAGCTGTTTATTGAAAATAAATGTATGTTTCATGTTTTGTGGGGACAATTGGCTGAAGTGGTATAAGGTTTTAATCTCTTTAGATTTTAGCTGAAATTAATTAAATATAAAAACTTGTGATCGGTAATGCAAGCTGGAAGATGCCTAACCCCACATACCCGAAAGAAATCCTTAAGATACCTCCTCGATTTCAACCAAAAACAAAATTTAGGGGCATAATAAACATGCTACTTTTTAGAGAAGCAGATAATATATTTTGGTAAAGTGGTATAAGGTAAAATGATTTTTAATTAGAAAATAAATGTTTTTATAAAATAAAAATAATTATACTAATACATTAAAATTATTAAAAATATATTTAATATAATATTAATATTAATATTAATATTAATATTTTTCAGACTAAAAACAATGTTTTTTTAAAATAAAATAAAAAATAGAAGGTGTCACTGACAACAAGATGTTAATCCCTGACCTCAAACTTCCCAGCCCAAAAGCCTCGATTTTATGTGTAAATAAACTCGGGTCCTTTCCGCCGACACCACACTAATGTCCACTTCAACCAATGTGCCACGTAATAAAATCAAATCCAACGGCGCGGCCATCAGCAAATTCGTAAGCCAATCCACAGACTATAATTTCATCTCTCGACTTCATCTTCATCTTCTCACACACTCCATAAATTTGCTGGATAGGTCAAGTCCAACGGGATAGGTCATAAATTAAAAAACATTAAAAAATACACATATCTTATGAGAAGAAAAAAAACTCTCCAGGGGCCGGGGGAGACGAGTTGATCAAGTGCTTGGGGCTCTAGGGGAGGGGGGCTCTCTCTCTCTATATATATATATATTAGAAAATAATGTGTGTGGGGGTGGGGGTACAAAAATAATGTATATATAAAATATTAATAGTAGGAAAATAATGTAATTATATCAAAAATATTAATTTTTGTTTTTGTTTTTATTCAAAAATATCTCAACAAGAGAGTAAAAAATTATATATAAAATTAATAATTATATTTTTGGAGGGTTTCTTAAAAGCAATTATTTAATTATATAACTTACTCCTATTAATTATATAATTAATTGCATAATTAAACTACATACAAAATAATTGCACTATATTTAAAATAATATAAAAAAATAGCTCTCCAAAATGGATTAGAGTACACATCAACAAAAAAATCATATATACACTATTCAAAAAGTCATTTTGGAAGTTTGGCTCTCCAAAATAACGTTTGTCATTAAACTTGCTCTTAGTCTTTCCTTTTTGAAAAGTAATAATTTACTTTCTTGACTCTGACTCATTTTAGCCTTATTTTTATTAAATCTTATTGATCATTCTCTAAATCCCTAATATGTCCTTTTGAAAATTAAATTCATGGAGAGAAAAAATGAGATCTTGATAAAAGTTAAGCATGGGTATAGTTTTCCCATATAGAGGACTAAGATGTCTTCTTATTCATGAATTGGGAGCTAAATAATAATTTACTTGTCCAAGAACCTCACCACCATTCTATAATTCAGTTCCATTTCGTCTTCTCCTCTCTAATCTTTAACTTGATTTTCATGTTAGGTTTTCTTAATAGCATAGCATACACCGGCAAAATAAATAAAACAAAATTATTCGAGGGTTTTAAGTATATTGTAAAATAAATTTATAATTGTTAAAAAATTTATTATTTGAAAATTTTATTTTATTTTTAATAAATAATATAAAGGTTAGGTTGTTGCAAAATACAAGTTGTTCAATTATCCAGTCTCTAATGATAATCCACATAAACTACCATTGGATCTTAAGTTGTTGCGCATGCATTTGAATGTTCTTCGTGCTCTTTGCCATTATATGTTTGATCTGTTTCTTTTGAGATTTTTTTTATTTTTTTAGTTTTTATTATTGCTTAATTTGTTCTTGGTTTTAGGTCTTTGTATTGGTTTGTTTGAGGTTCAACCTAATCAGGTCAACCTAGCCACGTAAAAAGAGACCAAGTGTGTGTTAATGCCTAGTTTGATTGTTTTTCTTAGGAATTTTTTGTTTAAAAGTGTGTTTGTCAAACATCCTCCTTAGATTTGTTTTTGGGTAGTTTGTTTTATCTATTTCAAAAAATAGGTTTTGTCAAACATGATCTTATACAATATAAAAATAAAATGATAAGAAAATATATGTTTTATTGGTGAATATATGAGCAAGTTTCTCAAAAGTATTTAAAAAATCATATTTTTCTAAATATTGTGTGTTTTATTTTTTTTTCTTTTTAGAAATTCAAAAAAATAAAATTTTACGTGCATTTCTAATTTAATAGTCAGATTATTAAATCCATGAGAATTTTTCAATATTGTATCAATTCATAATTTATTTTTAATTCACGAGAATTAATAGTGAATACTCTAGTATAAAGATTGGATCTATAAGTAGACTAGAATTTAAAATATCAATAATTGACCAAGAAATTATGAGTTATCCTAAATATTTACCAATTTTAATTGAAATTATTTTTTATCATGCTGAACGAGTCATGAAAAACTCATTTGTCTTCCAAGATAGGGGAGCCCTATCAGAGCACCAAGCCTTTAATAAATTCAAAAAACTAGATTTATTTATACATATAAATCTATACCTTAAGCCTTAGATAAACTATCGATTAAGAACTCATCAAAAACCTTCAAACCACATAATGCATCTTACCTTAAATAGATGCGTTGGAAGCACAAATACCCTTGAATCTCTGATAAAATTAGTGTTATGAGTTTCCACTATTAATCAAACAATTAGGTGACGACTCATTCATCTTCCCTCAATGTTGTGTTTATTTTCCATGTTGAGACAACATTAAATATATTTTATTAATGGTAACCTTTAGTGATTAAACAAATTATCCATGAATAAAACTCTGGTTTTATGTATATAAATTTTGAAGGCAATTATTCATGCTCTCACCATGTACTTAATATATTAATAAGGTATTTATTATTAATTAATTAGTTCATGTATAACATGGCATAATAAATATACATTTTACATTTAATAATTTTATATATATATAAAAATTGGTTGATTATAAACATATCTAAGTTAATTCTCTCATGCCCCTGAAGGGAATTAGATAGTCAAATCCTAGGTAGTTATACTAAGTCTTCATAAATCCATTGCAAGCACTTTAATTATAGCCTTCATTGTCATTTCTTTTTTGTCTTGAATTACATAATAATTGTCTACATTTGTGAATTACATAACATTTATATAATTAATTCAGAAAACCTCAAGTTGCATTAAGAATGAATTATTTATTGGCTTTATGTGCAATATAAAAAATATTTCTAGCACTTAGAAACAAAGTTGTCAATTTTGTTTTAGTTGGTGCTTCATTTTTTCAATTGAAATGAATGTTTCGTTTCAGAGCGTTTTGGCACGTTGTTTTGAGATTGTACTGTTAATATATATTTAATTAATTATATACATAAAAAAATAATTTTAAAAAATATAATTCAAATTCAAAATAAATTCACACCCAGAAATTTACAACAACAACAAAAAAAAGAAATCCCCAAATTTTAAAGAAAACAAATCCATATTTTTCCTTTTATAGAATCATTCGCCCTTCTTCATTCATTCCATACTATTTATTGCATAATTCATTTATTTCCCATTTTTCGAGGAGAGCTAATTCATCACAGGAACCAGAGCCATCCTTGACAAAAGGCAGAAAAACTGCTTCAAATGATTTCTTGGGAATTCCCAAGCATGGGTCATTGTTCAATCCTGCAGTTTCTTAGCTTCGACACTAGAAACTACTTAATTAAGCCTGTGCTCCTTCCCCTTTGGTCGAACACTATCTTCTTTGTAGATCAGAGCTTTAAAGACAACTTGGTATTTTTCTGCTATAGCTCTCTTTTATTTTATCTCCCAACAGATCTTTCTAAATTTGGGGAAGAAGAAATGATGGGTGTGATGTCGTGAGAAGAAATTTGGGGAAGAAGTGAAGAATCGATGAGGGTGCAGGGTGGTGCCACCGTGAGAAAATCAAGTTAGGGATTTGGGATTTTGAGTTTGAGGGAAAATGAGCTGGGGGGTTAATTTTTTTATTTGATTTTGCCTTGAAACGGCACAGACATTATGATACCTGCATATTTTGACCATTATTTGGATGAAAAATCCGGAATGGATTGGAATTCAAAATGAGATAAAAACGACATCGATTTGTCTTGTTTTTTTAACTTGTATGAAACATTTCGACCGAAACAAAATAAAACTGACAACTTTGCTTAGAAATATTCAACCAAATTCAATTTAATAATTTCCTAATAATTTTTAGCTTAAAAAACTCTTAGAAAAACTATTTTTCTAAATTTTAATCAAACCATTTAATTAAATAAATTTTAATTCCATTGGGATATTATAAAGCTAAAAAAAATGAATTAAGAAATTTAATTCTTTCCTAATCCTATTAGAAAAGTAAGTCTATAATTAGTTTTAATTAAGATTATACAATATAAATTTTAGTCATAGAGAGTAAATTCATAATTTACCTGGAGATCCTAAATTTTAATTAAAAATAAACAATGAGAATCAGCCAACAACAAGCATAATCACATGAATGACCTATTGGTTATGCCAAGTAGGGCTATTACAAGAGCTAGGGCAATGAAACTTAAAGAGACATTGATTGGCCTAGTTTAGAGCACATGGAGCTAGTGATACTCTTATGAAGAAATTGATTTTGGTTTGCATTAAACATCCTAGGCCTTATACATTGCAATAGTTGAACTAATGTGGTCAAGTGAAGGTTACTAAGTAAGTGTCAATTGTGTCTTCTATTGGAAAGTATCTGATGAGGTTATTTGCAATGTAGTCCTAATGCTTGCTAATCACTTACTATTAGGGTGTTTATGGCAGTTAAATTGAAAGGTGATTCATGATGGGTTTAGAAATAAGTTCGATATTGTAAAGGATAGTAAAACCATCACTCTTGTACCTTTGTCTTCAAAACAAGTGTATGAAGATCAAATGAAATTAAAAAGGGAATGTGAGGATGGGAAGAGTGAAAATTCATGTGAGGACAATGGTGAGAGAAGACCATCATGTTTGACTAAATCTAAATCATTAATTAAACCGGTTGAGATTGGAGGTAAAACCCGATGAGTGAAAAAAGTAAGCTTGTGTGATGATAATAGTGTGGAAAAACTAAGAAAAAAAACCAAATTTTTATGCAAAAAGAGCTCAAATCAGATATGCGTTTTTTACTAACAAGCTGATGATCTTTCTTATGTATAAGGAGACTTATTTAAACACTCACAATCTTGATTTTGTTGCTCCTAGTGTGGTTGTTTCTTTATTGCAAGAGTATGATAATGTATTCCCTAGAGACATCCCTAGTGGATTACCGTCAATAATAGGAATTGAGTATCAAATTGACCTTGTCCTAGGACCATCGATTGCTCATCATCCAACCAATAGAAGCATTCTCGAAGAGGCAAAAGAGCTTTAAAGACAAGTATAAGAGTTGATGATGAAGGGGTACATCCATGAGCGTATGAAACTTTGTTATGTGGTAGTGTTACTTGAGCCTAAAAAGAATGAGTGTTGATTGTCGCATTGTCAATAACATAAAAATAAAGTATAGACATCTTATCCCTAAACTTGATGACATGTTGGATGAGTTCTATAGACCATGTATTTTTCTCTAAAATTGACTTAAAAAATAGGTATTATCATATTAGGATGAAAAAAATGATGATTGGAAAACAACATTTAAGATTAAACATTGTTTGTATTAGTGGTTAGTCATGTCGTTTCACCTATCACATTATGAGATTGATGAATCGTGTGTTGCATGCATTCATTGGTAAGTTTGTAGTTGTGTATTTTGATGACATCCTAAGTTATAGAAAAAACATGAATGAGCATCTTGATCATTTGCGTGGTGTGCTTAGTGAATAGCAGATGAAAAACTATATCTAATTTCAATAAGTGTACCTTTTGCATGGAGAAAATTGTGTTTTTTGGATATGTAGTAACTACACAGGGTATTGACATGGATGAAAAAAGGTCAAGACAATCCGAGATTGGCCTACACCCAAGTCTATAACTAAGGTAAAAAGTTTACATGGATTTACTAGCTTTTATAAGAGGTTTGTGAAATATTTTAGTACTATTGCATCACCTTTAACCAAAAGCTTTTAATTTGTTGAAAGATAAACTTGTTCAACGCCTATTTTATCTTTGCCAGACTTTACAAAAGATTTTGAAGTTGAATGTGATGCCTCAAGTATAGGTATAAGAGCTATGTTAATAAAGGAAAGGAAACCCATTGTATATTTCAGTGAGAAACTTAATAAGATAGCCTTGAATCACCTTACATATGACAAAGATCTCTACGCCTTGATAAGAACTTTAGAGACGTGGCAGCATTATCTATGGCGTAAGAAGCTCATGATACATTCAGATTATGAGTCCTTCAAGTATTTGAAATGGCAAAGTAAGTTAAGTAGAAGACATGTCAAATAGGATGAATTTATTGAAACTTTTTCATATGCGATCAAGTATAAGCAAAGGAAAGAAAACATTGTGGCTAATACACTTTCAGAAAAGTATGTTTTTAATCCACAAAATTTTCAACATATGCTTTTGGTTTTGAATATTTTGTTATTGATTATTTTGTGAAGAATTCATGACTACTTGATTAAATTAGTAGCAAAAGTATATAATTTTCAAACCCGTGATTGATTCTTTGTTTCTTAGAAAACTAAATCTTGATTAAATTAAACCCTGCATGTTTAATTATAATTAATCAATTGCACCAATCTTAATTTTAATATTGTCATGTAATTAAATTGTGCATGCTTAATGAAGATTATTGTGTGATCGAGGTTAGTTGATGCACGAATGCTAGGTCCTTTTCTCTCTATATTTCATGTTCTATAATCTCCCTCTTAATTAAATCACCTTTTTAATTATTTATTGTTTAGTGTATATTAGTTGATTTCATCAAATTAAAATATTTTATGCATTTTTTCTTGGTTTGCTATAACTTAATCTATATTTAAATTGATTTGAATGAAATCTTAATATATATATTTTTTCTCAATAAACACAGAAACAAAATATAATAAATTGTGATTTCAAAAAAGAAAAAGAAGATCTTTGTGACTCAAAAAGCAAGAGGTTTGAATATTTTTACTTAAAAATGTATTAAAATAATTTATTTTTATTTTTTAAAATCTAATTTTGATATAGTATATCAAAATAATAATAAAATAAATTATTTTAAAGAAAAAGCTTAAACATGTTTAAAATAGAAAAGAAATCAATAATATAACATGCACTGCTGTTGAGCTAGAAAATGGAGAAACAACAGAGTCAGTGGTGAAAGCAAGGGGAATAAACATAACCACCAGAATCAGTGGATGGAGTCACGACCACAGAGATAAAAAAGGCGAGAGCTCGCTCTGCCTGTCCTGTTGTCTCTTGTGAGGTGGGATTCGACATGGTTCAAACCTGGTCTGTGCTAAATCCGAAGGTTTACATTAAATAAATCCATGAGAGAGGCCATACCTCTTGAATTCTTCAATCCATGCTGCGCATCTTGTTTTCTCATTTTCATACTTGTTGTCTCTCCGTACACTCTATTCACACAACCCCATGTGCACCAACGTTACGTATGCTGCCTTTTCTTTTTTTATAAAGGTAGCTCTCTGGGCCGCTTCTACATATTTTAACCAACTTTACAGGTCTAAAATCATCGTATTAATAATTATAAGGTTACAATCTAATATCATTATTTTTAAATCATTTTTGAAATAAAAATATATGTATTTTTTAAATCATTTTTGAAATACAGTCAAACAAATACTAAGATAGGATGCTTAGCTTGTTAGTTCGTGCTTACCTGGAGAACCACCACAGACCCTTCATCAAAGTCTTTACTCTATAGCCTACTTTTTTTTTTTTTTTCTCGGAATAATAGGACCCACCATGCTTCCACTCGCTTTAAATTATGTATCTCACCAACCTCGTAAAAATCATACCAGAGCACCTCCGTGAGTGCTCAATTAAAAATGGAAAAACAAATATTATTTTAATTCTTCTTTTTTTACATGCCTCAAAAGATAATGTTAAATAAAATAAAATAATGTTTTTTTTAAAATAAATATTTCTATCTATTTTCTAAAAAAAAAATCAATGAATTGTACCCTATAAAAAATATAAACTAATTATATACAATCATAAAAGAAATATAGCATCAAACTCTTTAAAGAAGAAATAAAATATTATATACTTAACTTTTCAAATAATATTTTCCTAAATTGTATATACTAAAAAACTTATTTTATACTATTGAAATTAATATTTAAATTTGACTCTTCAAAGTAAATTCTCCCTAGAAAAATCCTCTCATCATCGCTGTTTCTCCCTTTCCTCCTCTGGACTGCATCTTTATCTTTTCTTAGCATGGGCTATCTTGTTGATTTTTTCTCTGCTCTTATCTTTCTCTCAATAATCCCAGTTTCAAACCAGCTGAATGAATTCTTGTATTCCGGATTCAAAGATGCTGCCACCAACATAACTTTGAGTGGGGTTTCAGAGATTCAAAAAAATGGTATGCTTCGCTTAACCAATGAAACTAGTAGATTACTGGGTCATGCTTTTTATCCTTCTCCATTCAAGTTCAAGAATTCCAGCAATGGCAAAGCTTTGTCCTTTTCCACTTCTTTTGTGTTCATTATAGTTCCAGAGTATCCAAAACTTGGAGGCCATGGTCTTGCTTTCACAATCGCAACTACAAAGGATCTAAAGGCTCTTCCAAGTCAGTATCTTGGCTTGCTCAATTCAAGTGTGGTTAACTTGACAAATCACCTTTTTGCTGTTGAATTCGATACGGTTCAAGATTTTGAGTTTGGTGACATCAATGACAACCATATTGGTGTTGATATCGGCAGCTTGAAATCTAACGCATCCGCTGCTGCTGCATATTACACCGGTGATTCTGATTCTTCAAAGCAAGATTTAAATCTTAAGGGTGGAAAGCCAATCCAAGTTTGGATCGACTACGATTCATTTCAAAATGTTGTCGATGTAACTATTTCGCCTACTTCTAAGAAACCCAAAATTCCAATCTTGTCTTGTCACGTTGATTTGTCATCTCTGTTTGAAGAATATATGTATGTGGGTTTATCTGCTTCAACAGGTTTGCTTGCTAGCTCACACTATATGTTGGGTTGGAGCTTTAAGTTAAATGGGCAAGCTCCAGCTCTGGATCTTTCTTCATTACCTTCACTTCCAGCTGATCACAAGAAGCAGCATACAGGTTTAGTAATCGGTGTTTCAGCTGCAATCGTTGTGTTTGTTATCATATCAATATCAACTGCTATTTATCTGATCAGAAAAATCAAGAATGCTGACATAATAGAAGATTGGGAGCTGGAAATGGGGCCACATCGATATTCTTATCAGGAACTCAAGAAAGCAACTAATAATTTCAGTGAAAAGTTGCTGCTTGGAAAAGGTGGTTTTGGCCAAGTTTACAAGGGGATATTACCTGATTCAAAGATTGAAGTTGCGGTGAAGCGAATTTCTAAAGAATCAACACAAGGTTTGCAGGAGTTTGTATCAGAAATTGCTAGTATTGGTCGGCTTCGCCATCGAAATTTAGTTCAATTATTAGGGTGGTACCGAAGAAGAGATGATTTCCTTCTTGTTTATGATTATATGGCTAATGGCAGTTTAGACAAGTTATTGTTTGATGAGCCAAAAATGATCTTAAATTGGGAGCAGAGGTTTAAGATCATAAAGGATGTTGCTTCTGGGCTTCTCTATTTACACGAAGGGTATGAGCAAGTGGTAATTCACAGAGATGTTAAGGCCAGCAATGTTTTGCTTGATGGTGAGCTAAATGGTAGGCTTGGTGATTTTGGTCTCGCAAGATTATACGAACATGGAGCGAACCCAAATACGACCCGGGTTGTGGGTACATTGGGTTATCTTGCCCCAGAATTGCCAAGAACAGGAAAGGCCACAGAAAGCTCGGATGTGTATGCGTTTGGTGCACTTTTGCTCGAGGTTGTGTGTGGGCGTAGGCCTGTTGAACCCAAAGCTTTGCCTGAAGAACTGGTGCTGGTGGATTTGGTGTGGGAAAAGTTTAGAGAAGGGAGAGCCCTCGATGTGATAGATCCTAATCTAAATGGTGAATATAACGAAAGCGAGGTGATGATGGTGATCAAATTGGGAATAATGTGCTCACATGCTGCCCCAAAGGCAAGGCCTAGCATGAGGCAAGTAGTGAGGTATTTGGACGAGGAGGTTGGGATTCCTCAAAATTTGAGGGATCCAAATAGTGCATATGATGGAGTGAAGGGTATGAGCGAGGTTTTTGATGATTTTCCAAACTCCTTTGCTTCTTCCTCATTTGATAAAATGAGCACATGTTCTTTCATGGAAAACGGGGATGGCGGTGCTAGTTTTGCTTCACTTTCTACTTCCCCACTATCACTTCTCCGAGCTAGGGGGGAGACAGGTTAGTGAATGACTAAGGGTGACAATAAAAGTTTTTCTTTCTTAATGCTCTGCCCACTTTGATTGGCATATTTTTCTGGGAAAAGATTGATGGGAGAAAAAGTGCCACTATTTCAAAGTCAAAGTCTGCAAATTTACAGGATAATTATGCCGGCCAACAAGTTTCATTTTATGGGGTTATTGTGTCTGTATGAAAAATTATCAACTCAACTTGAAGAAAATAGTTGTTCATTTGTGGGGTTACTCCTCCATTGATTTGCTTCTTTTCATTTGTCTCGAACCGCGGATTTATTGATTTTGGATGCTCGAATAGAAAATATTGATCTTAATATGGGATTGAGCTTTGACAGCAGGCATCATTCAAGTGAATTGCAGGCTCTTTAATAATTTCCCACGTAAATGTTGTTATTTCTGGGCTTTGAGCTTTGGCAAGTGTTACTATAGGAATTCTTGAAGAAAAAAAGTGTTGAGAAGTAAATGAGTTGATAAAAAAGAGTGTTGAAGAGGGTAATTGATCAATAAGCAATTGATAACAGAGCTTAAGACTAATTATTTCCAGCAATTGACAGCAAGTTTCCTTGTATTTGAGAGACATGAGTGCCCGTATGACTTGTAGTCCTAGACATTTGCAGAGAACAACAACTTTGATTTCTGTATTTATTTCTGCTGTTTTTGAGCTTTCTTGTAGTCTATTTGCTCTAGGCTTCATGGCTTTTGAATCCGGATAACGGATTTACTGCCTCTCCTATTAATGTTCTTATTTTTCCTTACATGCATCTTAACCTCTTAAAAAAGAAAAAAAGAAAAAAAAACAGAGAGTTGATATAACAGTTTTTGCTTTGAACCTAATGGTTTATATTGCCTATTACTCCATCAAACCTAATGGTTCTTATTAATATGAGTCTAATTAAATTTATTGGTTTTGATCCCAAATTAAATTAAAACCCCAAATTCAAATGCATTTTGTGAATCTTACTTTAGTATCCTTCAGGATAAGCGTATTTTAAGAAATGTTTATATTGATTTCCCTAAAACATCCTTCAATTAAAGGACAGTCGAGGTAAAACTGTACCTGGCTTGTCTCTATATAGGCAACAAAACCACATAAAAAAATATATTTGGAAAAAATAATAAATTTATGCAAAATTCCTGGGAAGTCCAAGTTTTCTATCCAATATATGAATTTTAAATCAATTTAAATTTATCTGTTTAGTAGGTTCAAAGAAATCACCAACATAAAATTATTATCATCATTATAAAAACAAAAAGATTTGGATACCTAAATTAACGAATTTACTATTTTAGGATTATTTCATTTTATAATTTAATTTAAATTAAACACAAAAAATAAAATATAGATTGTTAAAATACCTGGAAAAATCAAATAAAAAAAATAAGCTGTTAATTTTCTATCTACAAAAAGAAATAAATATAATTGAAAATTCATCCCTACATTACCATCATTATTATGACTATAATAGTTAAAATTATTAATAATATTATTTCTCAAACAATTAAAATCATTAAATTGCACCAAAAAATAAAAAGAAAAAAGAAATTTTTTTTACCAAAAAACAATAAAAAATAATCACTAAACTTATCATTATTATTGTGCAAACAATGAAATCATAAAATCATCTTACTCGAAGAACAAATAAAAATAATAGAAAACACATAAAAAAAAAGAACAAAGAGAAAAAAGAATAAATATTAATTTTAAAATGATCACCAATATAAATTAAAATTTTAGGATTGAACCGATTAAAAATAAAACCCCAACAAAAAATAAAACTATAAAAATTAAAAACAAAAACTAAAAGCATAGGTGCATAAATATGGGTAAAAAATATACATTGTACAAGAAGGACCGAACAAACAAAAAGAATTAATACCAAATAGAAAATTCAAAGAATAAGGGCTCAAACAAAAAATAAAATATATAATTAATTTCAATCGAATGAAAAAATTGAAACAAATAAATTCATTGGGACCGAAACAAATAAAAACATTTAAAAAAAAATTGCAATATAATTTTGTTCAAAAATTGAAAGAATAAGGATTGAAATTAAAATAAATAAAGACAATTTCAATTGAAGGACGAAGTTAAAACAAATTAAAACCTGCATATCGAAAAAATTAAAGGAACCAAAAACAAATAAAAAATCAAAAGAATAAGGACTGAACTGAAAAACAACATATATAATCAGTTTCAATTGAAGATCACAATTGAACAAAACCAAATTTCAATTGAAGAAATCAGGAAAAAAAACAAAATCAACAAATTAGGGACTAAAATAAAAAATCACAAACATGAAGGACTTACATGTAATTTCATGCGGCTAGAAGAGAGAAAAAGGGAGAAAAAACTAAAAATTATTCATCAACGATTCATCGACCTTTCACTAACATGTGCCAAAATGGGAGGTAGAGGACATAGCAGCGAATGAGGTGACAAAGCGGAAAGTTTCCACCTCCCAATGACGCCGCAAGGGTTGCCTGAATGGCGTGTGCGCATGAAACACTGCTAGCGCATCTATATGACGCCCCCACAATGTTTAAGAAAAAGAAATAAAAAATAGTAAATTACCTATACACCTCTGTACCCAATGATAATCATGAAAAAACCATGGGTGAAAGTACCACAATACCCCCTGACTCCAGGGCTTCTTTTTTGTCTCTTTGGGGGTTATTTTTGTTGTTTTATTATGCACGAATTGGTGAAAAAACAAAATTATCCCCACTGTTCTGCATCCTTTTGTCAACACCTAGAGGTAAAATAGTAGTTTTGGTGTGCAAAGAAACTGGAATACCATTCATGTCCCATGAAAATATCGAAAATGACCCTGGTTCCAGGGGTTAAATATTTCTGTCTTGGGGTAAAATGGTAATTGTACTGTCGCAATCCACAGTAATTTGTGTTTATGTGTATAGTGAAAAATTGTACAGGAAAAACGCCATGCTGTTTATTTTTTAGTTAATGTTTTTATTTCATAAATTATTTTTCAACAAATTTTGAACAAAAAGACATGGAAAAATACCCTATATAACTTGGTAAACTCATATATGGTCTCAACTAACCTAAACATTGGTCCAAGAACCTAAAATCAACTTGAAATATTTTTTTATGTTATATCTATTATTTTAGACAATTTGAAGGTGAGATCAAATCTAAATAAAACTCTCCTGATTGAATGAAACTTGTTTACAGAAAAATCAACCATTTTGATAACCGAAATTGGCGCCAACCAATAATATTCTCTTTCTTCCTTTAGAACCCAAATGTTTCTCTCTTTTTTCTCTCAAACCAGGGACTAAAAAATATATTTTGAATGAAATTAACTTTTCTTGAAATTTCAAAAATTGAAAGTACTGAATATTTTTAATTCAAAAAGTATGAAGACTAGAGTGAACGTTTCACTAAAATTCTCAAAGTGCCACTCATGTCCTTAACTTGTTTTCACTATGGTCCTTTGGCTGTTAACCTTGTCATTTTCTAAGAGATTAACTAAAATTGTTCTTTAACTTGGTCCTCTAAAATTTTAAAAAATGGAATGAAAAAAATTGCATTATGGCAATCCACAGCACAGAGAATTTGTACCTGTAGTCGTGTGAGCTATAATGTTTTGCCTATACCTTTGAGTGACTTAAAATAAATATGTTTTTATAAACATTGAGACTAACATATTGAATCATTTTGAGTTAACTTTTATTAATTTTTTAATCTACATGCCATGTTATAAGACTATGATAACTCATAATAAGCAAATAAAAATAAATTATAATATGTAATTTTTAATAAACCAAATATTGAAGGATTAAATTGAAAAATATTCAATTAAAAATAATGACCCGAGTGAAATCAGGTTAACCTAAACTTGCGACTTGGATCATCAGATTAAAATAACCCAATAGAAAACAAACCGAAGAAAACTATAAAACATATTCTTCAATAAACATAGAGATGAAAGAAAAAAATTGAAGAAAAATTCTATTAAAAAAAGAGTTTTAAAAAGTAATTTGAGTTAACCTGTGAAATTTGTGATCTAAGTCATGAGACAAAGATAATAATATAAAAAAATAAAAATAAATTATGAAACCTAATCCTAATCAATATAATGTTAAAGAATAAAATTAAAAAAAAAGTAGAAAAAAAAACTCAAGTCAATTATATTAATTTATTAAGCTAATAGTTTGGAGTTTAGAAACCTCATAAAAATAAATTATAAAATTTATAAAATTTAATTCTAAATATATCTAATATTAAAAAATAAATATTAAGCTAAGAAAAATAAATTGAATTTTTTTATTAAAATATATATAATATTTCACGAGAGGTGCACATGGAAATTCCACTCGTTTACTTTTTTTTTTTAATAATTAAGTAATAATAATATAATAAATATAAGGCATTGGAAACGACGCGTAACTTATAATAGACTACAGGTCATACATTAGCAGATCGTCCGGCGTTGTATCGATTCGAGTAATAGAAAGAAAACCATGTCTAAGAAGGAAGGAAGAGAGAGGGGGTGAAATTGCATTTGTATGTTGAAAAGGAAACACCAAAAACAATAACAGCAAGTGATCAAGAAAGAAAATACATAAAAAAGAAAGATAATGCCGGTGAGAGTAGAAGAAACCACCTCGTCCTCCTCCTCGTCCTCCTCTTCCTCCTCCGCATCTTCTCAACTTTCAGGTATTCCTCCTTCCTTCCACCGCCCTTAATTCAATTATTCGATTTGATTATGTAGTAGTAGTAGTAGTAGTAATAATAATAATAATAATAAATGATGATGATTAATTAACACTGTGAAGGTGAAAATTCATCAGGACATTCTTCACCTCCAGTTTGTACTCTATTGACTGTTGGACAGGTAAACCTCCCTCTCTCTCTCTCTCTCTCTCTCTCTCTCTCTCTCTCTCTCTCTCTCTCTCTCTCTCTCTATGATAATTAACACTGAAGGTGAAAATACGCTCATTTCTCGTTGTTCATGTTTGTGAATACATATGCCTTGTTTAATTTTATTGTTGTTGGGTTGAAACAGGCCTTTTCTGGAACCCAGAATGTTTCTAGTCATCAGAAGGATGAAGCTTGGAGAGTTAATGTTCGCATTCAAGGATGTGATCTTGATCATGGTTACCTATGTGGTACTATGGAAGCCCTTAATGTTCCCATGGCTGACACCCCCGTGCGTTTACCGTCCCTCTCCTTTCCTTCTAACTTCCTATTTTTTAGACTTTGCAAAATAAAATAAATAAAAAATTCTCTTCCAATAAAATAAATAAAAAATTCTCTTCCATTTTTGGCAAATCACAGGTTCAATTAGGATTTAACTCATTTTTTAATATGCTACTATGTTTCCATGCTTCTGTGATCACCTGCAGTTTGAGCTACCAACACGTGCTTTGGATCTTCCTGTGGTATTAACTTTGTAGGGTGTTTCATGTTATTGCAACATATTGATGTCTTGCTATTTCATTTCACACTCTTAATTCTCATCGATCCCATGTGGAATGGATTTGTTCTTGCTAGTATCCTTAGGTTGGGACTTGAATGCAGTTGGACCTAATCAAAGGGATGCATGGATTCTGTGAAATGCTACCTTGTTTTATTCTTTCAGGTTAATGATGGTCTGGTGAATATACAGAATGTACTTGCAGTTATGTTTACTTTGTATAGCTATGATATGTGTCAGGTAGTAACTTTTTGGGAAGGCGAAATCGTTGATGGCAAGAATTACACTTTCTACACTGGCAAATGGGAAGCTTTGTATGTGCCTTAACTCCATCTTTAATGCATGGATCATGTTAGATATGAGTGATTGTGGACAATACTTTCCTTTTTAATTATCTCAAAAATTTTACAGGTCAGAAGATGATATAAGGCACTGGACTAAGTTTCCATCTTTCCAACCATTTCTGGTAAGATCCAGAACTTCTTTTGCATATGCGCCAGATATCTGCCCTCTGATTGATTTTGGTATTCACAGGAACAAGTGAAGGTTGATGGTGGCAAGTCTTTGGACTTGATTAACTATCCGTATATATTTATGGTAATGCTTGATCAAACATTTGATCTGTTGGTGATAGAAACATTATATCAGAATTAGTAACTTGAGATTTTGTGTGGTCTGTGTCTAGAGATGGAAAGAGCAATACTTTGTCAATGTTGGAACAGACTGTGGGTTGACCATAGCTGGTTTTTACTATGTTTGCTTCTCTTGTACTGACGGCTCCATCAATGGCTTCTACTATGATCCTAATAGCAGGTACTTCTCCGTTTTTCCTTGGGCTTTGAGATTCTACATAATGTTACTTATTGTTATCTTCGGATATTAGATGTTATGATGCCAATTTCTATCTATTTATAGAAATATATATGCGCTAAACTAGATCAAGCATACTCCCACTGTATAGTCATTGTTTACTTTTTCTGTACTGCAAAACAAACTTATGAATGAAATATGGAAATGAATCATTCTTGATTTATCTTGCAGCCCATTTCAGAAGCTTGAACTGAAATCCACAAATGAGGGAAGATCAGGTTTCAGTTTTTCATTTTATGAGTTGCAGTGAAGTAGAACTGGTGCAACCGAATCAGGGATTGACACCTGAGAATTTGTTGAATTGAGCAGAGTTTCTTGCACACATCTCTGAAATCTATAGTGCTCTGTCTGTAATAGTAACAATACCTGCTCATGCAGCTAAGAAATGCCCACAATAGACTTTTATCATCTCTAACTGAACAAGTGACTTTGTGTTTGGTCATAGTTGTTTTGTGAGCATTATAAACTGGTTTGGACAGGATCTGTACCTGAGCAAGAAAATTTTGTTTTTAAGCATCTGCATCCGGGCAAGGCAGTTCTTGGATGGGACCAATGACCAATCAAAGTTATGTATTTGATGCAGTCAAATTAGCAAATGATGGATGCTTTAGCTTCGTAACATTAGCTCAAGGGAAATGGCTGCAGAAACCTCCCAAACAAAATTTGTTTGATGGAAAAACAATGTTATTCTTAAGCATTATACTGACATTAGGTCGCATTCTTAGCTGCAGCTGATCATGCAGCTTTCATCCTCCACTTTCACTCTTTATTTGGATTGATTTGTTTTCCTCTTTTTCCTTTTATTTCCCATGGGAATGGTGTCATTGTTTTTCACATTCCTCATCATTAAAGTGCCATCAGAACTCAGCCATTCGTCAGAAATTTGAGAACCTAAAAACTTCTGAAAAGTGAAGAAACCTTGTTTTTGCTGCTCTCACCCATTCTAGCTAGAGCAGGAGATAGGCACTTCTAATGAGGTAACAGTCTGATGTTTGTTGAGAATTGTTAAAAATACTTGAGGGAGACAAAATTCCACTTGCATGAGAAGAGAAATGCAGCATATGTGATGAATCTACATTAAAAGATCTATTAGTATGTCCAATTACAAGAGTTGAAGTAAAGTTCAAGAAGTTTTTTACGGGTTTTGCAAGAAATATAGGTCAAAATGGACTAGACAAGAGCAACAACCTAAGACGAACAAGTTTTAATAAATTTGATTTATATTCAAGATTGGCTCGAGGACCATGAGTTTATTATGTTTTCATTAGTTCGTTTGTTGTTATAATGTTCCAGCTACCAGGACAACACACCAATCATAAAACAAGAAAAAAAGGTAAATATTTTTTTTACCATATTTATATTTCAATCTACTAAAATTTTGGTAGTCTCCTTTATATCGGAAGGTTCTAAATTATCAAAAATTGACTTGTTACACTTCTAATAGCCAACTTTCCATCATTCAACCATGACCCAATCATCCTAGGTTGAATTTCACAACCAACATCAACACAAACACCATTTTCTCAAATACTAAATAAATAGAAATACCAACATTAACTAACATAAATCAACCACGCATAAAGTATCGATTCATGGAATATCAAATTAAGTTCATATATTCAATTTAGAGTATTACCATTACAAGTTAAGTTATGGAAATGTTTTTAAGTTACCAAATAAATGGATATCTAATTTGAACTATTAATGCGAACCTCTTAAACACGCGGTCATGCAACCCACTTGCAAAGACAACAATTCCTAGAAAGTCAAGTAAATCAGGTTTGATAGGAGTGTGGTACAAAGATAACTTGTACCTAGACACTAACACTATTGGATAAAAAACGCACCCAACGAATAACATTTCTCGAATGAGAAGTATGGATTAATACTACAAAGTCAATTAAACCTCAATAAGTCATTTTCAGTCCTTTAATAAACCAAGGAAGAGAGAATTCTCACCCTTACAGGCACACAAACATGCAGTCATAATTTGAATATCATTAAGCAAAAAAACATAATTTGAAACTTAGGTTACATGTGCTTTTAACCTAAGGTGAACTCTAGAATACCTAAAGATGTGGACTTGTATAAAACTCATTGACAATCAGACCCATAGGTTAACACTATTCAATAAGCATGTGAATTTTGAAATTCTCACCATTTGTCTCAATTTAAAACCCTTTGGCTTTTAAGCGAAGTGGAAAACTTGGCCCCTGCCGTCTATCTTCACCAGTCCATAACTTAATGCACGACTGTAAAGTAATTAAGACAAAATGTTATAGTAAAACATTTTTCCTTGGAACAAAGAAACCAAGACAAAATATCACTTGAAGCACAACAAAAGACTCAACAGACCTTTCGCCCCAACAACACATGAAATTGTAAAATCAACATTATTATCAATATGATGTTGTTGATTCATAGGAAACAGGTAAGCTCGAGTCTAGAAAATGCTAAGTATAATCAAAGTTCATGTCATTAGAGGAAAAATGGCATACTTACACGAAGTCCATATAATCCATTCGGTAAAGGTGATCTCTAGATAAGATGAGTATATTCTCAATGTTCCTATTCATGGTATCCTACAAGAGTAAACATAATTCATAAGACTCCAATTCAAGTTGCGCAAGGGATGAAGAGCAATGTGAAGTACGATTAGTTGTATGAAGATGAAAATGGCCTAATAAGTTTTCATATTCACCTCAAAAACCCATCTAAATTGCCCCACAACATCTATTGTACCTTGAAACCAGTTCATTTTCGCTTCCCCTAGTGTTTGACTTGTTGCTAAAACCTGTTCATCAAATGTGTATATTATCTATCACTACATTATGAAGGAGCCATGTTAAAATAAAAATTTGAAGCAATTTCCTTAATTAGATTCCTTAGTAGTATAAGAACTCCATATTAGATAATATTAGTTTAATGTTATCATTGAGGTTCTCTTATCACGCATCTGCCAAGATAGGATGATTTGCAATTTCTTGATTAGATCGCTGGCATGAAAATTTACCAAAAGTAACCTCTAGTTTTGTATCATAGTGTGATTATATGTCACTATAAAAAAAATAGTTTCAAGGTTTGATTGCTTACTCTCAACGTATAAATCCTTCATAATAGAAAAAAGGATAAAAAATGGCATCCTGGATTCTGTTAGTAGGAAATTTCTGATTCTAAAATCTAAAGTCAAAGAAATAAATACATCAAGAATTGAATCATACCTCCAAATCCATCCCCAAAGTTAATACCATTTCCAAAACATGTGTGTGCAAGGTGGTGGTTCAGGGAAGCTGAATTGAATTGAATAAACACAAAAATCTTGCTTATTCTAGTATTGATGCAGTTGCTGATTGAGATTTCTATAAGCTTGTAGCACCCTCCAAGTGGTACCTGATAATACCATGAATTGCATATTTAAATCCCAAACTTTATAATAGTAATTCATATTCTTCTATATATTATATGTATTTTCTTACAGCTAGTGTTGCTGCCCTTCTGGTAATAGCTGAGTCCTAGCACCTCCTCCTAATATGATTGATGCTACATTGTTTTAGTCTTCTTTTCTTCTCTCAAATTGTTGCGCTTGTAAGGTCTACCATAAATTAGAAACCATTCAATGATGAGCACATATCAAACTATGATCAAAGTCATGCATGTTAAAAAATCAAAATCATTCTTATTTATAAATTGAGGTGGCCATATTGATATTATAGGAAATTTTAGTTATGGAGGATATCAAAGAATGATCATGAAATACAAAAAATGATTATATTGTCGAATCAAAAAAGGTAACAACAAGCTTGAACATATTGACACTCTTGTCAATTTTAAAGCTTTTTGCCAACTGATTAACCCAAACACTAACCCTTGGTCATTCCAACCCAAAACTCTTTATCTTCGCTGTTGAAACCACCTTTTCTAACTTTTGCCTCATGAGTATTGGCTTCAAGGTCACACAACAAGAATCCATGCAGCACTCTCACAAGTAGCCCACTTGAAGATCTTGATGGATCACAACAAAAAAATGTTGCACCCACAAAAATATTGGATACAAATCCCAATAAAACTGAGTTTTACAATAAGTATCCAAGTAAAGTACAAATTACTTAAAGATATAGTGACCCATCAAGGCAATCACAAAAGGTATACCGTGTGAAAACTAATCCATCAAGAACCAATTGGAAATAGTGGTTTTTTTAGCATATGGTAAGACAAGAGGGATAATTTTGCAGATCCCATATTGAGAAGCTTATTTTTCAATTTTCAAAATGTAAGCAATTGGATCTTGGAATTTAGATTGTTGGTGGTTGTGGTGGTTTTAAACTTAACCCACATGGAGCCGCCATTAAAGACAAAATAAGAGGAAAGCATATTTTATGGTTTTTTCTTGGCTTCTCAAATGAAGTCCATTGTGGTATAGGCTTGGAAGAGAAAGAGAAGGTGGTGGTTAGATTCTTAGTCTGCACTTCATCTTTGTTTTAATGGTGTTTTATGTTTTCTTTTCTTGTCTTTGGTTTGGGTTTTTACTTTTTTTATTTCTTGTTATTGTTCCTATCCTTGACAAAAATGCTATTTTGTCAAATCAATTAACATCAATAGTATCATAAGCAACTTTCCAATTAATTAATATAAATACTGTCAACTGTTTTGTCAATTATTCGACAGCTTCCAAATTAATTATATGAATATTGTCAATTGTTTGAATCCTCAGATTAATGAACAATATTTTTACAACATGATTTAACTTTTTCTTTAATTGTTTAAAGATTATATTAACCAAATTTTATCTTATCTTTATTAGGTTTGTTCTTTCCTGCATATTGGTTTTAGAGTTCTCTTCAAGTTTGCATGAGGTGATATTAAATTTAGCTTTTAGAATCAAGTTATATCAATATATCTTTAAGTTTAAACATAGTATCCAAATAGATTCTAAGTCTCTTTATTGCAAATCAGTAATACTCTCTCTCTCTCTCTCTCTCTCTCTCTCTCTCTCTATATACACATATATATATATATATATATATATATATATATATATATATATATATATATATAGATCAAATCACAAGTTTGTATCAATTTTTTTTGTTGTAAATTGACTCTTTAAAAAAAATGAAATCAAGACTGAAAATGTCATACAATTTTATTATTCTTGGGTATTGAGTATCTTAATTTTGATAATTGATTCAAGGGTTATTTGGACATACTTAGGTTAGTAGTTTTTAATTGGTGAAATAGTTGCATTTGCATCAACAAATGTTTTTCTTTGTTTGCTAATGTAGTTTTAGTCAAAACTAGTTTCCTTCGGTTAATTTTGGGTTCCTTAAAGTCTTAATATATTATTTTTTTATTTTGTTTTTGTTTTCTTTATTAAATTTGTTATTGTTTGAATCTTAATATCGTTTTTATATTCCTAACTCATCTCTGTTGTTGTTTTTGGTTTTGTTTTTTCTTGATTCTTTTATGTCAAAAAATATAAGAGAAAGTTGTTTTATTTATTTGTTTATAATTAGTTACTTAAAGAATTGAAAAGAGGACTACAGGTTAAAGGCAAATAAGGTAGCGTATTATTATGAAAAAAAGCTACAAGTGAATCGACCTATTTTTTAGTGTAAATACATGAGAAAATGTATGAGGATTTATTTTTCTACTAATAAAATTATTTAGTGTAATATATTTTTCGTATTACTAACATAATTTTTATATTTCAACGATGTCTTTCAATTAAGGGTAATAATTTTCGGTTTAATTTGGTTTTTATCTATAAAATCAAACAAATAAAAAAAAAATTGAAATCGGTTCAAACCGACTTGTTTCAGTTCGGTTTTTAGCTAAAGATCTAAAAAATAGTTTCGGTTTTTTTAGTTTTGTTTTTTACTTGAACCAAGTCTTTCCCTTCCATTTCACCAAAATAGATTCTCCCCTTAGCTTTACTACTCTTGTTTTAGATGTGAGAAGGTGGATTATACGGATGATAATTCTTTGGAGTTCAGTTTAGAAAACCCAGAAAGGTTTTGCCTTGATAATGTGAATAATGAGAATGTTGATGAAGGAAAGATCTTTAAGTCTCTACCTGTTTGGCAATGAGTCAGGACGGCATGCATTCAGCTAGAATTGAAGGCGAACATTAGGTATAGGTTAATTAATTTGATTTGTTTTTGTTTTTACTTGGTATGTGAGCGGGGGACAGTATGAACGATCCTGTTCGTTGATAGTTTACATCAACGGATGAGATTTATAACAATTTTGTTTTTAATTAGTACCAGATAATTCATTGTAAATTTTTTCAAATCAGCAACAGATTTTTCACTGTAGATATGAAACATCCACATCTGCAATGGAAATCCGTTACTAAATATAATTCGTTGCTAAATCTGTTAGAAATTTTCATTTGTGTCCCTCATGACACACCCATGTTCTTGATCATGCAAATCCATGACCATGAAGATAGGTCATAGGGTTTGATCATGGGGATCAATTGATTGATCATGGGGATCAATTAATTGATCATGACTAATTATCTCCATGATGGAAGGAGAAAATTGGAAAATAAATTAGTGAGTGGGGTCCCTGATCTACCTATAAATAATAGCTTGTGTACTCCATCTACGGCTACTGGTAGGCATAGATCAGAAGGCTCCTCTCGTAAAATATTTTATTATTTTGTATTGTTGTTGCTGCTTTGGGAAAAGGTTGGTTGCTGCTGCAATTGAGAATTCATTTAATTTCGATACTTGAGCAACAATGGCTGGAGGTATTTATAATCTAAATTTCCGCTGCTATATGTATTTAGCATTCGATTATTTAAAGTATGTCTAACATGTGGTATCAGAGCCTGCCTTTATGCTATTTTGCTCAGTATATTCGTTAGTGATTCTCGTGTATTGAATCATTTATTTTGATTTTCGATTTATGAAGTTGTGTTGTTATTTTACGTCAACTGTTGTAAATGACAACGTATGTAACTAAATATTCTTTATACCCTATTGTTAATGACAACAGGTGTAACTGAATAAAATTGAAAATCAATTGTTAATGACACTGGCCTCTCCCCGTCTTGTGATCGGCGACCCACAAGGGTCGCCGTTGAGAGCATAGACGGCCCTTGAAGGGCCGTCTTCCATACACGGAGGGGCCAGTGGCCTCTCCTCTGTTGACAGATGGAGAGGCCACTGGCCTCTCCCATCTATGATCGGAGCACAAGCGATCTGTGAAGATCGCTGGATGCTCAAGGAAAAACGGCAACCCACTAGGTCGCCGTGACTGGACTGGGCGGCGGCTTCTGTGGCCGTCGCATATGGATCCGTGAGCTGCCGGTCGGTGACCCTATTTCCGGTGCATGAGGGAGCCGGTGCAAGTTTGGGTTAAACGGGTCATCGGGTCAAAATTTCAGGTAGGGTTTCAAACCCATAAAGAACTGGATTTAAAAAAAAAAGGGATTTGTTGATGCAGGGATTCGAACTTGGGTCTCCCGAGTTGATAAATACAACTCATCCACTATGCTATGCTTCTTTTATGTTAACATAATGCAATGTTTATTAATTTTTATTTATACTATAAAGTGCATTATACAGTTTTTACATTATGCTTACATTTATGCTGATGTAATGTAGTTTTATTCCTATTGTTTTATGTTGTAAGGTAATACAATACATTAACTTAGGAATATATCTTGTAATTTATATTATTTAAATATAAATTATTCAATGCCTAGACATAAGAATAATCAATCAAACCATAAGTGTTAGTGAATTTTATGGTACTATCCATTTTTCAATGTCTAGGAAAGTTCTGTCTAGGAAAGTCTTGGTATTTAAGCGTGTCCATTGAGACCTACCTCACTTTTCTGGGAACTTACCTGGTTGTAATTTGGAAAAATACTATTTAAATTCATATCGGTTTGTTTGATTCCTAAAGTACCTTATCTAGGCATAGATATTAGATGTTAATGAAGTAGTAATTATCATAATAATTTTAGAACAGCGTCTGATTTTATAAATGATAGTTACATCAAGAAAATATACATGAACTTCATAAGGAAAATTAACATCGGGTTGTAATTAATTCATAAATTTAATTGCTAATCCCCACAGGGATGTTTTTATTTTTATGACTTAATTAGAATAAGATAGTAAATTTAATGTTTAATAAATAAAATTTATCTTAGGCCCACAGGTATGGAAAATTTTATTTATTAAAATTCAAATTTATTAGACTTATTAATAAGTAATAAATTTCATGCGTGATGCAACCTTTGCTTTGCCCACATGTAGGTTGAAATTTATTATTAAATTAACATTGGTTAATTTAAATAAAGTTATTTCATAGCAATACAGTAATTTTAGTTTCCTTGATAATTGCAGTTATTCGTTCCGCTTTGATTGAAATAGTTCCGATGTGGTAATAACTTTTCTGAATGGAAAGAAAATTTGCTTTTTACATTGGGGTGCATGGAACTTGACTTGTCGCTCCGTGAGGACGAATCACCCGCCCTAACGGACTCCAGTACGACACTAGAGATTGCTAAACATGAACAGTGAGTGCGATCTAATCGCTTAAGTCTCATGTTTATGAAATCTCACGTCAGTAAAGGCATTCGGGGTTCAATCCCAGAATGCACCAAGGCTAAGGATTTTATCAAAGCTGTTGAGGAACAATTTGTTAGTTCTGATAAAGCCTTAGCCAACACTATAATGAAAAGGCTATCAAGCAAAACCTTTGACAGTTCCAGAAGTGTGTGAGAGCACATTATGGAAATGAGGGACATGTCTGCTCAACTGAAGTCCCTAGAGGTTGATATTTCTGAGTCATTCTTGGTGCATTTCATACTGAACTCTCTCCCATCTGAATATAGTCCTTTCAAAATTTCTTACAACACACATAAGGACAAATGGTCAGTAAATGAACTTCTGACCATGTGTGTTCAAGAAGAGGAGAGGTTAAAGCATTAGAAGCCATTAAGTGTTCATATGGCTACTCATGATAAGGGAAATGCCAAGAGAGGCAATCATGCTCACAAACTCAAGAAGGATAACATGTTGTCAATAAAGAAAAATGACAAGAAGGATACTTGTTTCTTCTGCAAGAAGAGTGGGCATATGAAGAAAGATTGCCAGAAATACAAAAATTGGCTCGAAAAGAAAGGTAATATCATATCTCTAGTTTGTCATGAATCTTTTTTTGTTGAGGCTCCTAGTAATACATGGTGGATTGATTCTGGTTCTACAATCCATATTGTTAATACAATGCAGGGTTTTCTCAACACAAGGAAACCAGCAAGTCATGAACAACGAGTATATTCTGGAAATAAATTGTTTTCTCAAGTTGAAGCAGTTGGGACATTTAGGTTGATTTTGAAATCCGGATATGTTTTGGATCTAGATAATGTATTTTTTATTCCGCATTTTTCAAGAAACTTAATTTCTATTTCAAAATTGGATATTATTGGTTATGGTTTTTGGTTTATCAATTCAACCTTTAGTATTTTTAAAGGTGAAAACCTTGTTGGTGGTGGAATAAAAATTGATGGTTTATTCAAAATTGATTTAGATCCTAACTTTGAGAACAATTATTTATCATTACATACAAACATTGGCATAAAGAGGAGTCTTATGAATGAGAACTCTATTTGGTTATGGCACAGGAGATTGTGACATATCTCCATAGAGAGAATCAAAAGGTTATTAAATGATGGAGTTTTAAAAACTCTTGATTTTACTAATTTTGGTACTTGTGTGGATTGCATAAAGGGAAAGCAAACCAACAAGATCACTAAAGGTGCCAAAAGAAGTTCTGACATTCTTGAGATCATACATACTGATATCTGTGGACCTTTTCCTACTCCCTGCTTAAATGGTCAAAGATATTTTATATCTTTTATTGATGACCATACAAGGTTCAAGTTTCTTTATCTTCTAAATGATAAGGCTGAGGCATTAAATGCTTTCATGACCTATAAGGTAGAAGTAGAGAAACAAAAGGACAGGAAAATCAAGATCGTAAGATCTGATAGAGGCGGAGAGTACTATGGTAGGTACACAGAAAAGGGACAAATGACAGGTTCATTTGCAAAATTCCTTGAAGAGGAAGGCATTGTTGCTCAATACACAATGCCTGGCACACCACAACAAAATGGTGTGGCAGAAAGAAGGAATCGCACATTAATGGACATCGTAAGGAGCATGATTAGTAATTCTAAATTGCCTTTATCTTTATGGAGTGAAGCCTTAAAAACTGTTGTGTATTTATTAAACCGGGTCCCATCCAAGGTTGTTCCTAAGACACCTTTTGAATTGTGGAATGGATGGAAACCAAATTTAAATCACTTACACATAGGGTTGTCCTGCTGAAGTGAGGATTTATAATCCAAACATGAAGAAATTAGACCCAAGGACAACCAGCGGTTATTTTATTGGCTATGTAGTAAACTCCAAAGGATTTAGGTTTTATTGTCCTTCTAATAGTACTAGAATTGTTGAGTCTATAAATGCAAAATTTTTAGAGGATTCTGAACCTAGTGGAAGTGTTTGTCCTCAAATGATTGAATTTGAGGAAACACAAGAGTTGACCGAAACTCCTTTATCTCAAGGACGTTTGATAGTGCTCAAGGAAATTCAAAATGATTACCTTGAACCACAATCAATTACAGAACAGTCAACTCATGAGGAACAAGTTCAAATTGAACCTACTCAGACTCTGCCAAATACAGAGCAAGTAGAATTAAGAAGATCCTCTAGAATAATTAGACTTGCAATCTCTAGTGATTATGTTGTATATCTCCAAGAGTCTGATTTTGATGTTGGGCCTAAAGATGCTCCAAAAATGTTTTCACAAGCCATGAGTGGAGAACACTCCACATTATGGTTTAATGCCATGAAAGAAGAGATGGAATCCATGGCTAAAAATCAAGTCTGGGATCTCGCTGACTTACCAAAGGGAGCTGTAGCCATAGGCTGCAAATGGGTTCACAAAACCAAAACAGATGCTTCTGGTAATGTTGAACGATATAAAGCTAGACTTGTGGCCAAGTGTTTCACTCAAAAGGAAGGCATTGATTATCATGAAACCTTCTCTCCAGTATCTAAGAAGGATTCATTTAGGATAATCATGGCATTAGTAGCTCAGCTACATCAAATGAATGTGAAAACAACCTTTCTAAACCGGGATCTTGAAGAAGAGGTTTACATGAAACAACCTGAAGGTTTTGATGATAACATTCAGAAAGCTTGCAAACTAAGGAAATCTATTTACGGACTAAAACAAGCCTCCCGTCAATGGTATATCAAATTTCACAAGCTCATTACCTCATATGTTTTTATTGAGAACCTTGTTGATCAATGTATATACCTTAAGGTCAGTGGGAGTAAAGTTATTTTTCTAGTCCTATATGTAGATGATATTTTGCTTGCAAGTAATGATTTAGGTTTGCTACACGAAACCAAAGGTTTCCTCTCTCAAAACTTTGAAATGAAGGATTTGGGTGAAGCCTCTTATGTCATAGGCATAGAGATTCACAGAGACAGAAAACAAAGAATATTGAAACTGTCTCAAAAGGCCTACATTAAAAAGGTTTTAGAGAGATTTAGACTGAAGAACTGTAACGGTTCTGTAGCACCTATCATTAAAGGGGATAAATTCAGTAATGATCAATGTCCTCGAAATGCATTGGAAAAAGAACAAATGAAGGATATCCCATATTCATCTGCAGTAGGCAGCCTATTGTATGCACAGGTCTGCACTAGACCTGACATAGCAATGGCAGTTGGAATGTTGGGTCGATATCAAAGCAACCTAGGATTGGAACATTGGAAAGCTGCAAAGAAAGTTATGCGATATTTGCAAGGAACCAAACATTATAGTTTGACATACAGACACACTAACCATTTCGAGGTGGTTGGATATTCGGATTCTGACTTTGCGGGATGTGTAGATAGCAGAAAGTCTACTTCAGGATATATCTTTCTTCTTGCTGGAGGGGCTATATCCTGGAGAAGCAACAAGCAAACTAGTGAGTGGGGTCCCTGATCTACCTATAAATAATAGCTTGTGTACTCCATCTACGGCTATTGGTAGGCATAGATCAGAAGGCTCCTCTCGTAAAATATTTTATTATTTTGTATTGTTGTTGCTGCTTTGGGAAAAGCTTGGTTGCTGCTGCAATTGGGAATTCATTTAATTTCGATACTTAAGCAACAATGGCTGAAGGTATTTATAATCTAAATTTCCGCTGCTATATGTATTTAGCATTCGATTATTTAAAGTATGTCTAACAAAATCAATAACGTCATTATTTTTACTAAAATCCATTTCTAACATCCATGTTTTTCAGTAGTGACTTGAGAGGAAGGGATTGAGGTATGGAGAGATGTTTGACTGGTTGGATAAATGAGACTGAAGGGGTTCTAGCATCAGAAGTCTGGAATGGCGTGTTACCCCATCTTTAGATAATTGTGTTGACGAAAATAAAGTTCAAGATGTCCAAGATCTTGATCATGCATCATTCAGACAAGGTGACAGATTTCAGTAACCTACAAACCATAAAGATAATAAAGGATTTTAGCAACATGATCATTTTGGCCATAGAGGTTTCAGAAGAGACTGCATAAAAGAAGACTATCATGCCAACTAGATTTAAGTCTTTAACTAGAACTTTGTGTCCTTTAGATTGTTGGCATGATAGTAATAACCACAATCATACATATAAATATTTAAGAAACAATAGGGTGGTGTTATACAGGTAACTATTGAGGGCAATAGGTGAAGGCCTCCTCATTGTATGGATTTTTATTCTAGCAGACCTGCTCCATACCTAGATTTGGGTTAGATAAAGTACATTTGGAGAGCCCACGTTTGGGGTTCGCTGTTGAAATAGGAAGGTCCAACAATAAGGGGTCAAAAACAAGTTAGAAATAAATTTGAATATTGAGGGGTGTGATGATGAAGTGAAGGAATCTACAATGAGAAAACTCGTCACTGAGAGTTCCTTCTTTAAAACAAGAGGTCATTTTGTAGGAGGAAAAGAAGTTCCCATTTGTGATGATGGGGTTAAGCTATAGTGACCCCCAGAAACCAGGAGACTTGTCACGTGACAGCACAGCTGAATGTGTACAAAAGTTCATTGAAGAGAGAGAGAGGAATTGCTTCCCTGGGAAGATTGCCATGAGAAAACCAAGTCACATTTTAGTTGCAAAGGGGCACGAGAACACAATTTAAGACGTGGTAGTTTGTCCATCCAATGTGTTGGGGATCTGATGTGTGTGAGATGTTCTTTTAAAGTAGTTTCACGCTTGAGTGGACGGGGGCTTGAATTACAGAGTGAGCTGCTAGATACGATAGACAAGGAGTGGAAGATTACAGAAATCTAATAATGATGAAGGCCTTGCAATAAAACTCAGAAGTTGTTGTTCAAATTTGATTGTGTTTTCTTATGATTTATGCACTTGTGTTGGTATTCATTTTCTACAATGAGATCATAAATGTCAACAATTAGGATTACTTTTACAAGGATTTCAATATCAGCAGCTAGAATTAATTTTAGCTAGGATTTCTTTTACAGAGTTGCATGCCATATTAGTTTTACCAAGATGGCTCATTATTATTCAAGAATTAAAGTCTTGGCAGCATGTGGGATCTAATGAAAGCAAGGAGTCTTTATTACAAGAGAACTTCAAGTTAGCAGCTTCTTGTTTTATCAAGAGTTCAAGCCGGCTACTTAATCATTTTCGACACTTTTCAAAAGAGAAACTTATTAGGTTTGGGTCTTTTTATTTCATTCTTGAGTTTGGTTTATTTTTAATTGGATTTTATATATATATTTCATGTAGTATACCAAGCACTTTATGTGTGAGAATTCTTATTATTCACAATTAAAATAATTTTTGTGACTCAATTTAGATAATTATAATTTCTTATAGTCATTGAGGGGGGTTTCATTCCAAGTTGTATAGGCTAAATTAAAGGCTTAAGGAACCTATTTAGTTTATCATCTAACCTAGGAGGATGTTAGAGGTGTGATTGAGGTGGTGACATGCATGATAGGATTAAACTCATATGCTTTGTTTGATCCAGCTGCTATTAATTCATATGTAATACTTTGTATGGTGATGGAATTGAACTTGAGAGTAGAGATATATTAAAAAAAGGAATTATAGTTTGAACATAGTTGGGTGAGTTTGTGGTTATATATAACATATGGAGAAGGTGTTTTATTTTAAACTTTTTTTTCAATTTTATTCTTAAATCTTTAGTTTATTTGGTATAAAACTTCATAATTTATTTCAATTTTTTTTCTATTAAGTTATCTAAGTCATATAACCTAGTAGTGTTGACTCGAGTAATTGTTTTGATTTATTTTCTTTTTTAAGTTCATCTTTAGCATTGTGTTGATTGATAATCAAACTCTATAATTTTTTGAATTGCTTTTTAATAGAGTTATGACCTAAGTTTATCATGTGAATGTGGGTTGACTTAGATAAAAAAAATATTTTTTTTCAATTTTATCTTAAGAAATTGGATTGACTGAAAATTGAGATTTATATGTTTTTTTCTTTATATGTGATTATCACAATCTTGTGATCCGAGTTACGAGTTATGCCAATTGACTCTAGTTTTTTTTTGTTTTTGTTTTTGTTAAATTTTTTTTAATGTTATCCTTCAATATTAGATTGATTGAGAATTAAATTTTATATATGTTTCAGTTTGCATTCTATAAGATTATTTTGGTCTCATGACTTGGGTCATGAGTTTGGTTGTTTGACTCAGGTGGTTTGTTATGTTCTTTTTATTTCTCAATTTCATCCTTCAAAATTGGGCTCATTGAGAATTGATTTTATAATTTATTTTATGGGGTTATCTTGGTCTATGACCCATGTTTAACATGTTATTCTAAATTAACTGAATTTATTTTTTTAGCTGAATTTTGTTTTAAATTTTATTTTTAAACATTGAGTTAATTGAGAATTCAAATTATATTTTTATTTATATATATAGTTATCCTTTAATCTGTTAAATTGACCAAGTTATATAAAATTAATCTTTAATTTTTATTTTATTTTCTGCTAGAAAAATAGATAAATAATATCTCAAAAATGTTAACATAAAAATTAATCGCAGCACGGAAAATAAACTAGTTTATTCGACTACTCGTTGGGAATTAGTGTCGTAAAAATGCAAACACCAGCGCCGAAATCAGTAATAGCAATACGATAAATAAGAAGAGAGTTTTAAAACGGTTCGAAGCGAGTCAACCATCGATCCATGGTTGCCGTCTGAGACTGGAGATCTAGTAATAATAAAAATAATGATCATCAACCCAACACAAGTAGACTCCCTTTTCCTTGCTCGATCTATTCGAGCTCCAAAATCCCAAAAGTTGAGCATAACCACCCTGCCTGCCTGGGGCCTATGCTCATAATTCAGGGCTTTCAATATTTCATCCATCCCTCTTTAAGCCGAAAAAAGTGTTTTCTTTCTTGCTTGCTTGGATTGATTCTGTTTTGATGGGACTTTGTTGGAGTAATCGAATCAAGTCTTATACAAGTTCTAATACGGGTACCTCCCTACCTACCTTTTTTTATTGCCTTCTTTTGTTTTTTTCTTTAAACAGATACGTAGTATTTCTTATTCTATGCTTGATCTGGATTTATTTCTCTATCTTTTTGGCTGTTAGTTGTGTGTATTTATCTTCATTTAGCAAGTACACACACGCCCAATCGAAATGGGTTTTTGACATTTAAGTCCAAACTTCAAAGCTTTCTTGTGTTTTTGTTATTTCTTTATCATTTGTTTTCCAAATAAACTTTATGTTCCTGGAGAACTTCACAATTTTAGCAATTCAGAGTAGAACATGTTTTATTTTTTTATTTTTTATTTTTTATTTTTTTGTCTGCAGGTTTGAGTTCAAAATGTGGAAGCAGAGATTGGAAGACTTCGAGTAGTTCTAGTAGCAAAGTGTTGATAGTTTCTGTACCCCAAACACCTAGGAGTGAGGGTGAAATCTTGCAGTCTTCGAATTTAAAGACCTTTACCTTCAGTGAACTGAAGACTGCCACTAGAAATTTCCGACCAGACAGTGTATTAGGAGAAGGTGGTTTTGGGTCAGTTTTTAAAGGGTGGGTCGATGAACATTCACTTGCGGATACCAGACCGGGCACGGGTATGGTGATTGCTGTGAAGAGGCTAAACCAAGTAGGGTTCCAGGGTCACAGGGAATGGCTGGTCAGTGACATATTTGCTAGTGTTTGGTGATCAATTTTATTTTTAATCAGTCCTCGTATATTTGTAGGATATTTATGCCTATAGGCCATATCTTTTTATGGTAGAATGATAGGTCTCCAGTTGCCAATGTTGGTTATTTGAGGATATTTGTGAAGCCAGCTTTAATTATTCTGCAGTTTGATAGCATAAGAAACCTTTCTAGTTCCTGATGTCCATTGTAATATTTTGTGAATTAATCCATGTTTGCTTACCTGGAATGCTTGAAAACGCTGCTGTGAGCCAAGAATTGACTCATGTTGTGCCTCTGGACATGCAGGCAGAAATCAACTATCTTGGGCAATTTCAACACCCTAATCTTGTTAAGTTGATTGGTTATTGCTTAGAGGATGATCATCGTCTTCTGGTTTATGAGTTCATGCCCCGTGGCAGCATGGAAAACCATTTATTCAGGAGTGAGTTACTCATGTTCTTTTACTAACAGCCTTTTTTGGTGCCTCTTATTTGTGAAGAACACCATCATCTCATACCCACTGCACCTTGTTTGTTATATGTTGTTGAATCATTAAATAAATTGCAAAACAGGAGGGTCTCACATCCAGCCACTTTCCTGGAAAATTCGAATGAAAGTTGCACTTGGTGCTGCAAGGGGGCTTGCCTTTCTTCACAGTGCTGAAGCAAAAGTCATATATCGTGACTTCAAGACTTCTAACATCCTACTTGATTCGGTATGTACCTGGCTAGCATCTTCTTATAATTTCTCTCTTATTTTTTCGTAGGCTTCAGTCAGGCTCAGATTTTGAGCTGCCTCTTTTGCTCTATATTTGCAGAACTACAGTTCAAAGCTTTCTGATTTTGGCTTAGCGAGGGATGGGCCAACTGGTGATAATAGTCATGTATCTACTAGGGTGATGGGAACCCATGGATATGCAGCACCAGAGTATTTAGCTACAGGTACTGTTATATGGTTGTGGCTTCCTATGCACAACCCTTGATTCTTACGAACCTGTTTGGCTTGTCAATTGCATCAATTTACTGTATTTACTTCTTTGTATCTTTTATTTATGCACTCTTTTCATTTTTTAAAGCATGCAATCCTGTATTCAGGCACTGCTAGTTCTCTCTCTTTGCTCTGCTGCAATTCCTCTTCTGCTATTTTGATACAACAAAATTATCTCTTTTTTTCTTTATTATTATTATCATTAATTGATTCTTTTTTTTGATTGAGAAGGTCATTTGACTCCAAAGAGCGATGTATACAGCTTTGGAGTTGTACTTCTGGAAATGTTATCCGGTCAACGGGCTATTGACAAGAATCGGCCATCTGGTCAACACAACCTGGTGGAATGGGCCAAACCTTACCTGACAAACAAGCGTAGAGTTTTCCGGGTTCTGGATACACGTCTTGAAGGCCAGCATGTAGTAAGTCAGGCCCAAAATCTTGCTAACCTTGCACTTCAATGCTTAGCTGTAGAACCAAAGTGCAGGCCAAATATGGATGAGGTGGTAATGGTGTTAGAGCAGCTTCAAGAACAAGTAAAGGACATACCAAAAATTTCCCAAAAAGAGCACAATTTAAAAGTTAATGGGAGTACCAATGGTGGACAGATTGCTTATCCCAGGCCTTCGGCATCCCCTCTTTATGCATAATTGTGAAGCTGTTAATATGCTGTAGTTGTGAACAGGTTTTCTGGAGTTGTGGCATATGCTAGAACCATTCTTGTTCAACAAGTGTACAGATTTGTTTTGCTTTCTGCATATAGTAAGTAAGGCTTCATTCCATGCGTTATATATTGGCAATCAGAAGTCAGAATCATGGAATCCACATAGATTTGGATGTTGCTGCAATATTGTTATCCTTCCAGGCAGCAGCAGAAATGCTGAGTTCATGAAAAATATGGTTGAGCTTATTTTTGTGTTCCATTTATTGCTTTAGAATTAGGGTGAGCATGTTATTGGAGATTGGATTCTATGACTCGGAAGTCGGAACATATGTGATGGAGGAACCATTTTAGTTATCAAGAGCTAACTTGCCTGAATGTTTTGCTGGGTTTTTTTTTTTCTATATAAAAAACTGATTGATTTTGTGCGTGTTGGTTTAATATTTAATTAGTAAAATTATAATTGATAAAATCTGTTAGAAATGAGTTTTGTTTCCTCCTAAAAGTGATGGAATGTTGCTATTGTTAAAATTGTTTTGATAATTATTTAATTGGTAGATTGTACAATTGGAATTGTAAAAATTCTGTTAAAATGAGTCACGTGCTCCGTGTAACAGATTGATTGATTGTTGTGTATATTTTATTTGTTTCATGAATTATTTCATTAGCGAATAGTAAAATTATAATCGATGAATTTTAGTACAGATGAGTGATTTGTTTTGCGCAACAAACAATTTGATTGATGGTTTTGTTTTAACTACTATGGTAATAATTTAATTGGTAGATAGCAAAATCACAATTGATCAAATTGACTAAAGATATATTATTCGTTGAATAAAGATATATTATTCATTGCCTGCAACATACTAATTGTTTGTTGAGCATGTTTTAACTATTTGAAGAATAATTTATTTGATAGATAGCAAAACTGCAATTGCTAAAATTTATCAAAGATTATTTTTTATTCATATTAAAATATTAAAAAAAAAATTAGAACACTGAGATTAAATTAATGTGAGATTTATAAAGAAAAGGTAGTTCATTTTTTATATTTTAAGACGTTAATAACAAAAAAATATCACAATATATAATTAGCCTCCTATTCTTTTAAGGAAAAAGTCCAAAAAATAATTATTATCATTATTCTAAATGTCTTATCTACAGTAAAAAATATATATAAGAATAATATAATCTTAAAATTTTTAAGTTGATTATTTAGTTCAGATGTATAGCATTTTTTAAAAAAATAAGGACCATTAACAATTTTGTTACATGTTAAAAAATTTGGTGTTGGTTGTGGCGAAACGCAAGATAATTTTTTATTTTATTATTGTAAATAATGTGGCATAATTTTTCTACTTGTCTTCTCTACGTGTGGTTTTGTATGTTTTTTTTCATGATATGAGAATTGAAATATCATACATAAAAAAAGAAGCATAAGTTATTTTTCACAAACAGAACATTGTCCAATGATTTTTTGTCACAATTATTATAGCTGTCATTATAAATATTATTATACATAATTAATATTCTAATTATTATTGGTCATACTTGAGAGTGTTTGTAAAACTGCACTGAAATCTTCTCTGGTGCAGTGATCTTATTTATATTGAATGCATGCTTACATTAGAGTGTATATAAGTGATAAGATAAGGAAAGCTAAATACAAGGAGATAGATAATTATAGAGTAATTACATTGTCTATCATAAACTGCATCTCCTATAATCAAGGAGGATTTTGTAAATCAATATTTTGCTAAGACACAACCATCGATGTAGCAACTGGTTTGCTATCTAAGAGCTGAGCGCGAGCTAAAATGTCAATTGCATATTTAATTTGACTGAGAAATATGCCGTCTGAAATAGGAGATTACTCAAGGCCAAGAAAGTAGGAAATGGGACCCAAGTCCTTGACAGCGAACTCAGTGTGGAGCTGGGAAATAAAGCCAGTGATCAGAGAGGGATTATTTCCAGTGAGGATGATATCATCCACGTAAAGGAGTAGATACAGAAGATCAT
This sequence comes from Salix arbutifolia, assembly GCA_025169955.1. Taxonomy (NCBI): domain Eukaryota; kingdom Viridiplantae; phylum Streptophyta; class Magnoliopsida; order Malpighiales; family Salicaceae; genus Salix; species Salix arbutifolia. Next base: position 8,900,006 of record CM045917.1, on the reverse strand, counting down.
TGCTGTGACGAAGAACAAACAAAGAAGTATCTGCACGGCTACAAGAGAAGCCATTACTAATCAGGAAGGAACTGAAACGGTGAAACCACGCACAGGCGCCTGTTTGAGGTCGTAAAGGGCCTTTTTTAATTTGCAGAGGTGAAGAGGATGACGAGGATCAACATATCCTTGGGGCTGCTCCATGTAAACCGTTTCATGAAGGATGCCATTCAGAAACACATTTTTAATATCCAGTTGATGTAGGGGCCATTTGTAAGAAGTGGCGAGGGAGAGCACCACTCTAACAGTTGAAGCTTTCACCACAGGACTGAAAGTGTCGGTGTAATCAAGGCCAGGTAGTTGAGTGTACCCTTTTGGAACAAGGCGTGCCTTAAGGCGTTCTACAGAGCCATCAGAGAGAAACTTCATTCCGAAAACCCACTTGGAACCAACTATATTAGCAGCAGGTGGTCGGGGAACAAGGTCCCAAGTGTCATTTTGATGGAGTGCTTGCATTTCTTCATCCATGGCAGTAAGCCAAGTTGGATTTTTGGTAGCTGATAAGAACCTTTTAGGTTCAGAGGAGACAAGCAGTGCATATATCAGTGGGCAATTGTTGACAGTAGTGAGATGAGCTGTGTGGCGCGGTTTGAAAATCCCAACCTTTGCACGAGTGATCATATGATGAGAGCTGGAGAGAGTGGAGGATGATCTTTCTAGAATTGATTCAACTGGAGCTGACGAGGAACCTAGAATTTCAGGCTCAACACTCTGTGAAGACACTGGAGAGGATGAGGGATTTTCATCAGAAGGAGGTACCTGTAAAATCTCACTAGAAATTTTATCTGCACGATAATGGCATGGAGGCAAAGTATGAACTGTGGTAGTAGTAGGAGGAGCAGTGCTTGTTTGTGGTGTAGAGGAAGGTTCCAAAAAATTAGAATAACCAATATTTGCAAGAGATGTGGCACTGGAAGAATTTGAAAAAGGGAAATTTTTTTCATCAAATCGAGCATGCCGTGTGATGTATGTGCGAGAAGTGTGTGTATCAAAACAAAGGAAACCTTTATGCATAGAGCTATAGCCAAGAAAAATACAAGGTAAGCTACGAGGAGAAAATTTATTAGGGGCATAGTCACATAAACATGGGTAAACACGAAAGCTGAAAGGGTGAAAATTTTCATAGTTAGGAGTCTTACTATGTAATAGCTCAAAGGGAGAGACATGATCAAGGATTGACATAGGCAACCGGTTGATAATGTAGGTTACTGTGCTGAAGGCGTCAACCCAATAAAGAGTAGGTACCTGAGAATGGAACATGAGAAGCACCGTTTTCTACTACCACACAGTCCTTACAATTATACGACTCAATTTTGTCTAATTGAGATGGATCTGGTGTCATATGGGCTGAGGCACCAGTGTCTGTATACCAGTCATGTGTAGATCCATTGGAGATTGAGCAAGTCGTCGCCAAAGCTTCTGCAAGGTTTGTTGTGGGTGCAGCATGGTTATAATGACTGCGACAATGATCAACAGTGTGACCATCAATTTTACAGATTTGGCACTAAGAGTTATAGTAGCTGTGTTTGCCTCGACCATGGATATTGCTTTCATAGTATCCACCACAAGAGCGACAAGACCTTGAATTATAATCACCACAGGATGGATTATAATGTCCTCTTGTAACAGAAAAAGCAACTGGAGAATCAAATGAGGAGGATCTAAGTGATTTCTGGATTATTTCAAAGCTTTCAACTTTTGGGACCAATTCTTTGAAGGCAGGTAATGGAGTGATAGCCATCTAGGCAGTGGAGAAAGTTGCAAAGTCAGTACCAAAACCACGTAAATACCAGTGAGCCTTCTCTGTATCATCAACAGAGCGACCCATGGCATTTAATTGATCACATAAGGCATTGAAAGAACGAGAGTATTATGTAACACTGTGATTTCCATGTTTGAGGAGTTGCAGATCATCTTTGATTCGAAGCTCACGAGCCTTGGAAATGTGACTTAAAGAGTTTTCCAAGGCGAGCCATATATCACGAGTAGTGGTAAGGCCAAGGACTTCAACCATTGCTTCTTCAATCAATGAGGGAAAGAGAAGACTGAGGAGGCGCTGATCTTGAAGCCGCCAATTCGCATAGGCAGGATTTGATTGAGTGGATGGTGATGAAGATGATGAGGATTCTGAAGTTATTGTGGCTGGGAGTTCTGTAGTTGAGCCATCAACATGGCAGAGGAGGTTTTGATATTGAAGAAGGGGGAGTAGTTGGTTTTGCCAGAGAAGATAATTTGTGGAGGAGAGTTTGATGGTAACCATGTGAATCATGGTGTTGAATGAGAATGAGGAATCAACCATAATTGGACTGAGGAGATTAATCCAAGGTTTGCTCTGATACCATGAGAGTGTTTGTAAAACTGCACTAAAATCTTCTCTGGTGCAGTGATCTTATTTATATTGAATGCATGCTTACATTAGGGTGTATACAAGTGATAAGATAAGGAAAGCTAAATACAAGGAAAGAGATAATTACAAAGTAATTACATTGTCTATCATAAACTGCATCTCCTATAATCAAGGAGGATTTCATAAATCAATATTTGATTTACTGGAATCCTTGACAATACTATCGATGACACCATAATTATTGCTAAAAAAAGAAATTATTATTTTTTTACTTTTTAAGATTTATTTCTCATATTATTCTATTAAAAGTATTTTAGAACACTGATAGTAAATTATTTTAAAAAACAAATAGGTCATTTATTTATATATATTTTAAGGCGCTAATATTAAATAAATATCAAAATATATAATTAGTCTCATATATTTATAATAAAAAAAAAACTTACAAATAATCATTATCATTTGTTCTATTGGAATTAAATTCCTTTACTATTATTTATATATTTATGCATTAATCCCTATTATTATACATGTTTATGTGTATATATTTTTTGTTTTAGTTTTGATCTTTTTTTATCTTCTCTTTTGTTGGGTTTTTTTTCATTTAGTCTGTCGTAACCCAATTTTGGGTCATCCCCCAAAAATTACCTGAAAATAACAAAAAATAAAATAAAAGGGGTCTGGTGTCAGCAGGAAAATCGAGGTGAAATTTTGGATGTCTTCGAGAGCTCGATCGTACCTTTTTTTTCGTGCCCAAAATGAAGGAAATCGCAGATTCAATGCTAAAGTAATTTGTTATCGGATAAATCTGCGTAGAAAATTAAGTCGAAAGATGTAATTATATTTTTATGGGTCAATTTGATTTAATCGTTGCCTAATATAAAAGTGTAATTATGTTTGAGAATTAATTTGTAGTCCAATTGAAGAATTTAATTAAGCGCAAGGATTTAATTATACTTTAAATTGGTCAAATTATTTTATTAAGGGCTTAGTCAATGAGAAATCAAGTTCTTAAATTTAATTCGGGTTCAATTGATGAGATTTGAATTTTCGGAGACCGATTTGAATTATTTTCAAGCCAATTGCGCAAGTTAGGGGTTGAATTGAAAACAATTGAAAGTTTAATGATCAATTGAAGATCAAATTGCATAAATCAGAAATAAGGGACTAAAGGGAAAGAGGCGCGCAGAGTTAAGGCTAATGTTGAAATTTAGTCAGGGGTACAATTGCACAAAATCATAAATATAAATCTGATTGGGGGTGCAATAAGAGCAAATACAAATCAAAGGATCAAATTGCACTTTCACCCTTAAAGCAGCCCCTCTTCGCCTGTACCAACTGACAAGCCGCTGCACTCGCCGCCGACAAGTTACCTGCACCCGCCGCCGACAGCCACCTGCCTGAAGCCACCAGCAAGCCGAAAGCAGCCCACCATTGTGCAACGGTAATCCCCGCAGATGGCTATAAAAACCGACGAGCAGAGGTGCAAAAGGGGGGGGGGGAAGCTGGGGAAGACAAGGAAAATTTCACGTAAATTTTGAATCTTCTATTCCCTCTCATCTGCTCTCCTTCACTCTCCCTCTCTGGCTTCGTTTTTTTTTTCTTCCTCTTCTCTCTCTCTAAAAATGCAATAACAGACCCGATGCTCTCTCTCTCCCCCTCTCGGCCAGCCAGTCACCACCACCGTAGACAACCATCCCCCCTCAGCACCACCTAGGCATCACCATCGTCTCCGCCATAAACCCCAGCAGCTTAGCCATCTTCTCCGGTTGAAGAAACGGTGACAGCCCCTAGCACAGCAAACCGACCGGGGCACTTCCGACGCCCACTCCGGCCACCACAGGCCACCATCTTCGAAGCCACCACGACCAAAAGAACCACATCGACCTCCTCTACCCAAAGGTATTAACAGGTACACCATTCATCACACTCCAAAAATCCACTATTCACCATCTTCTTCCTCTGTGCATGCAGCGGGGAGTGAATTAATTCACTCCCCACTGGGCCGTTTGGGCCGGGCTTTACGCCCGGCTGTTTGCCGAAAAACAAGGCTTCCAGCCCAACCCGAGACAGGCTGGGCTGGCAGCCCAGACCTCAAACTGGTGGGCTAGCAGCCCAGCCCACCAATAAATAAATAAAATAATAGAAAAATATATATTTTTTTAGGAAAATATTTAGAACAAAAAATGTGTTGTTTTCTTGCATACGGTCAATACACTAGCATATTTTAAAAATTTCTTTCTTGCAAAAAATATATCATCTTGGAGTTTTGAAGAAAATGTATTTTAGCATGGATTTCACAAAGTAAAATTATTTTCTTGTATTTTTGGATTTTACAACATATTTGTAAAATCCAAAGGGTATTGGCCAATATTCCAAAAATATTAAAATCTTATTTTTTTGATTTATTATTCATCATCGATGTTTGGATAAATAAATCCTAAGGGGTTAATATCCAAAATATTCGATGGGGATAATATGCTGTTATTCACTGTCGGTGTTTGGATGAATAAATCCTAAGGGGTCAACATCCAAAATATTCGGCGGGGATAATATGTTGTTATTCACTATCGGTATTTGGATAAATAAATCTTAAGGGGTTAATATCCAAAATATTCGGCGGGGATAATACACCATAATCATTTAACCAATATATTTCTGAAAAATCAATAACATAGCAATCATAAGACAAACAAAAACACCAAGCAACTTACCTTAGGTAGGGCGTACTAGGGATGCTAAAACCTTCCCTTTACGCAACCAGTCCCTTACCCTAGAATCTCTGAAAGACCAGTTTTAGGTTCCTAGTAACCATAATACTAGGTGGTGACTCCCTTTTTCACGAAAATAAAGATTAGACCCCGACATTGAATATTTCCCTCGCACGCGGGGAGGGTCGCCACGACGCCGCGCACATTTTTTTGGGGTGCGACATAGTCTTTAAATTTTAATTTGTGGTAGTGATCATTTGAAAATTCATTTTTTTTTTATAAAAAAAGAAGTGAAATGTTTTCTTAAGGCTAATAGTATTTATTTTTGTTTTGTCATTTATTTTATTTGTTTACTTATTCTTTTGTTATAATTTTCAGTTTTGTTTTTCTTTGAGGTTATTTTTTTTATGCAATAATAATAGTAAGAATTTTTTTTAAAATTTTCTCTTTTGTTGGGGTTGTCTTTTTTTTAGTCCTTAAATTTTAATTTGTGTTGGTGATCATTTCAATTTTTTTTCTTTGGGTCAATTAGTTTTTAAAGCTAATAAGATTTATTTATTTTTGTCATTTATTTGATTTTTTTCTTCCCTTTTTGTGATGATGTTGAGTTTTTTTATTCTTCGAGGTATTTTTTTATAATTACTTATGCAATAATAGTAAAAATTATTTTATATGTGTTTTTCAAAATATTTTTTAAGGCTAATAATTTCTTTTTGTTTTGTCATTAATATTTTTTTGCGTACTCTTTTATTATATTTTTTATTTTCTTGATTCTTTAGGGTAATTTTTTTTCCATTATTTATTCAATAATAAAAGTAATCTTTTAAAATGTTTGTTTCAAATGATTTTGTTAAGGCTCATAATATTTGTTTTTGTCATTTATTTATTTATTAATTTTTTTAATATTTTTTAGTATTTTTTATTCTTTGATGTGATTTTTTTTTATTATACAAGCAATAATAATAATAATAATAATAATTAGAGATGTGTTTTTTCTTGCTTACTTTTTTTATAAACTTAGTAAGTTTTTTTATTCTTCAGGATAAGTTAATAATTTTTATTATTTTGTGGGTGCAATGTTCAAACTTGGGTTCTCCAAGTTCATAAAGCAAACCCAAACCATTATGCCATGTTTGTTTTATGCTTACATAATGAAGTATCTATTCATTTTATTTCTATTGTAAAATACATTATGCTTATTTCTTTTATGCTTATGTAATGTAGTTTTTATTCCTATTGTTTAATGTTGTAAAGTATTGAATTAATACATTGCATTAATTTAGGAATATATTTTTGATTTATATATAAATTAACTGATGCTTGGACCTATGAATAATCAATTAAACCATAAATGTTAGTGAATTTTATGGTACTATCCAATTTTCAATGTCTAGGAAAGTTTTGTTTAGGAAAGTCTTGGTATTTAAGCATGTCCATTGAGACCCACCTCACTTTCCTGGGAACTTACCTGGTTGTAATTTGGAAAAATACTGTTTACTTCACATTGGTTTGTTTGATTCCTAAAAACCTTATCTACGGATCGATATAATTTTTAGATGTCAATGAAGTAGTAATTATCATAATAATTTTAGAAACACCACAACATTCTAATTTTATAAATGATAGTTACGTCAAGAGTATATATATGTGAACTTCATAAGGAAAATTAACATTGAGTTGTAATTAATTCATAATTTAATTGCTAATCCCCACAAGGACATTTTTATTTTTATGACTTAATTATAATAAGATAGTAAATTAATATTTAAGAAATAAAATGTATCCTAGGCCCATAGGTACAGAAAAATTATTTATTAATGTTTAAATTTATTAGACTTTTTAGTAAGTAGTAAATTTCATGCATGATGCAACCTTTGTCCATAGGTAGGTTGAAATTTATTATTGAATTAACATTGGTTAAATTAAATAAAGATATTTCATAGCAATAAAATAATTTTTAGTTTCCTTGATAATTACAGTTATTCCTTTCGCTTTGATTGATATAGTTCTAATGCTAAATGATAATAATTTTTCTGAATGGGAAGAAAATTTGCTTTTTACATTGGGGTGCATGGAACTTGACTTGTCACTCCGTGAGGAAGAACCACCCGCCCTAACGGATTGCTAAACATGAACAGTGAGAGCGACTAATCACTTAAGTCTCATGTTTATGAAATCTCACGTCATTAAAAGCATTCGGGGTTCAATCCCAGAATGCACCAAGGCTAAGGACTTTATTAAAACTATTGAGGAGCAATTTGTCAATTCTAATAAAGCCTTAGCCCGTACCTTAATGAAAAGGCTGTCAAGCAAAACCTTTGACAATTCCAGAAGTGTGCGAGAGCACATCATGGAAATGAAGGATATGTCTACTCAACTGAAGTCCCTAGAGGTTGATATTTCTAAGAAAGAAAATATCATATCTCTAGTTTGTCATGAATCTTTTTTTGTTGAGGCTCCTAGTAATACATGGTGGATCGATTCTGGTTCTACAATCCATATTGTTAATATAGTGCTGGGTTTTCTTAACACAAGGAAACTAGCAAACCATGAACGAGTATATTTTGAAAATAAATTGTTTTCTCAAGTTGAGGTGGTTGAAACATTTAGGTTGATTTTGAAATCCAGATATGTTTTGGATCTAGATAATGTATTTTTTATTCCATATTTTTCAAGAAACTTAATTTCTGTTTCAATTCAACCTTTAGTATTTTTAAAGGTGAAAACCTTGTTAGTGGTGGAATAAAAATTGATGGTTTATTCAAAATTGATTTAGATCCCAACTTGAAAACAATTATTTATCATTACATACAAACATTGACATAAAGAGAAGTCTTATGAATGATGACTCTATTTGGTTATGGCACAGGAGATTGGGACATATCTCCATAGAGAGAATAGAAAGGTTAGTAAATGATGGAGTTTTAAAAACTCTTGACTTTATTAATTTATGGACTTGTGTGGATTGCATAAAAGGGAAAGCAAACCAACAAGACCATTAAAGGTGCCAAAAGGAGTTATGAGATTCTTGAGATCATACATATTGATATATGTGAACCTTTTCCTACTCCCTGCTTAAATGGTCAAAGATATTTTATATCTTTTATTGATGACCATACACGGTTCGTGTTTCTCTATCTTCTAAATAATAAGGCTGAGGCATTAAATGTTTTCAATACCTATAAGGTAGAAGTAGAGAAACAACAGGACAGTAAAATCAAGATCGTATGATCTGATAGAGGCGGAGAGGACTACGGTAGGTACACAGAAAAAGGACAAATGATAAGTCAATTTGCAAAATTCCTTGAAGAGGAATGCATTGTTGCTCAATACACAATGCCTGACACACCACAACAAAATGGTGTGGCAGAAAGAAGGAATCGCACATTAATGGATATGGTAAAGAGCATGATTAGTAATTCTCAGTTGCCTTTATCTTTATGGAGTGAAGCCTTAAAAATTGTTGTGTATTTATTAAACCAGGTCCCATCCAACGTTGTTCCTAAGACACCTTTTGAACTGTGGAATGGATGGAAACAAAGTTTAAATCACTTACACATATGGGGTTGTCCTGTTGAAGTGAGGATTTATAATCCAAACATGAAGAAATTAGACCCAAGGACAACCAGGGGTTATTATATTGGCTATGCAATAAACTCTAAAGAATTTAGGTTTTACTATCCTTCTCATAGTACCAGAATTGTTGTCTATAAATGCAAAAAATTAGAGGATTCTGAACTTAGTGGAAGTGCTTGTCCTCAAATGATTGAATTTGAGGAAACACAAGAGTTGACTAAAACTCCTTTAACTCAAGGATGTTTGATGGTGCTTAAGGAAATTTAAAATGATTACCTTGACCACAATCAATTATAGAACAATCAACTCATAAGAAACAAGTTCAGATTAAACCTACTCAGACTCTGCCAAATATAGAGGAAATAGAATTAAGAAGATCCTCTAGAATAATTAGACCTGCAATCTCTAGTATTATGTTGTATATCTCCAAGAGTTTGATTTTGATGTTGGGCCTAAAAATGCTCCAAAAATGTTTTCACAAGCCATGAGTGGAGAACACTCCACATTGTGGTTTAATGCCATGAAAGAAGAGATGGAATCCATGGCTAAAAATAAAGTCTGGGATCTCGCTGACTTACCAAAGGGAGTTGTAGTCGTAGGCTGCAAATGGGTTTACAAAACCAAAACAGATGCTTCCAGTAATGTTAAATGATATAAAGCTAGGCTAGTGGCCAAGGGTTTCACTCAAAAGGAAGACATTGATTATCATGAAACCTTCTCTCTAGTATATAAGAACGATTCATTTAGGATAATCATGTCATTAGAGCTATATCAAATGGATGTGAAAACAACCTTTCTAAACGGGGATCTTAAAAAGGAGGTTTACATGAAACAACCTAAGGGTTTTGATGATAACAGTCAGAAAGCTTGCAAACTAAGGAAATCAATTTACAGACTAAAACAAGCCTCCCGTCAATGGTATATCAAATTTCACAAGATCATTACCTCACATGGTTTTATTGAGAACCTTATTGATCAAAGTATATACCTTAAGGTTAGTGGGAGTAAAGTTGTTTTTCTAGTCCTATATGTAGATGATATTTTGCTTGCAAGTAATGATTTAGTTTTGCTACACAAGACCAAAAGTTTCCTCTCTCAGAACTTTGAAATAAAGGATTTGGGTGAAGCCTCTTATGTCATTGACATAGAGATTCACAAAGACAGAAAACAAAGAATATTAAAACTGTCTCAAGAGGCCTACATTGAAAATGTTTTAGAGAGATTCAGACTGAAGAACTGTAACGGTTGTGTAGCACCTATAATTAAAGGGGATAGATTCAGTAATGATCAATGTCCTCGAAATGCATTGGAAAAGGAACAAATGAAAAATATCTCATATTCATCTGTAGTAGGCAACCTATTGTATGTATAGGTTTGCACTAGACTTGACATAGCAATGGCAGTTGAAATGCATTGGAAAAGGAACAAATGAAAGATATCTCATATTCATCTGTAGTAGGCAACCTATTGTATACATAAGTCTGCACTAGACTTGACATAGCAATGGCATTTGGAATGTGGGTCAATATCAAAGCAACCCAGGATTGAAACATTGGAAAGCTGCAAAGAAAGTCATTTTGTATTTGCAAGGAACCAAACATTACAGTTTGACATACAGACACACTAACTATTTGGAGGTTGTTGGATATTCAGATTCTGATTTTGCGGGATGTGTAAATAATAGAAAGTCTACTTTAGGATATATCTTTCTTCTTGCTGGAGGGGCTATATCCCGGAGAAGCAACAAGCAAACTATAGTTTCAAAATCTACAATGGAGACAGAATTTATTGCGTGCTATAAAGCCACTACTACACAAGCACTTTGGTTGAAAATTTTTGTTGGTGGTCTCATAATTGTCGATTCTATAGAGAGATCAATCAAGATCTTCTGCGATAATTGTGCTACCATATTCTTCTCTAAGAATAATAAAAGTGGAAGCAGAAGTAAACATATCGACATCAAGTACCTTCATGTGAGAGATAATATCAAAAGGCATGAAGTGTTTATTGAGCATATATGTATTGAATTGATGATTGTGGATCCCATGACTAAAGGTTTACTGGTAAAGCTATTTAAAAGTCATGTGGAGCATATGGGATTGATTGATTCATTTTGTACTTAGTCTTCATTTTGTATATATACATCAAGTTATTGTAATAAAATTTGTGCACATTTATTACTTTATCCATGAGGATAAAAATAAAGTTTGGACCTGAATAACTTATAAGAAGTTTATTCATAAAGTTTTGAATGTCCATATAGTACTTATTTAAGGGATATTTATATGTAATAAATGGAAGGGACGACTTATTATATAATGGTCCTACCGTCATTATTCATGTGCAGTATTCCATGTATGAGTGGGAGGATTCCATGATCATGTTAAAGAACAGGACATAATAGGAGTTTATGTGTCATAACAGCCAAATGGGAGAATGTTAAAAATTGTCATTATGCCTCTCATGACACACCCATGTTCTTGTTTATTCAAAGCCATGATCATGGAGATAGATCACAGGGTTTGATAATGGGGATCAATTGCTAATTATCTCTTTCATGGGAAGAGAAAATTGACTAATAAATTAATGAGAGGGGTCCTGATCTACCTATAAATAATAGCTTGTGTATTCCATCTATGACTATTGCAATTTCACAGTCGCACAAATTAATTATCTTAGCTTAAAACAAATCAAACAAGATAATATAGAGCAAGCAAGGGGTCGATCTCATGAGGACAATTTAGTTCATATTTTCATGCTATATGCTATGCAATTGGGGGTGGGGGTGGAAGTTGTCTAGGCTAGGCTAAAGCAAACTAAGTAAACTAAGTGAAAATTATATAAAGCCAAAATTTGTCAATAAAACAAACCTTATTCGCAAGTCACTATCCACCTACAGAAATGAGAACTGATCATGGAAACAACATGTCAATTTATATTCTGAATATTTATCTCCTTAACATTGGTTCGTTAACGGATCTACCGTATAACTTACCCTAACCATCAAACAACCACAGTGTTCGCACTAGTAATTTGATTCAATAGCAACATTAAAAACTAGATAAATTTATCAATTAAGAAACAAAATTGTCCACAATATATGTTTAATTCGATTGAATGCTCTCCCTAAGATTAATAACGTAGATCTGCTATAATTATTAAATTAGTTGCTTCACAAGCTCTTGCTTCACAAGTTTATATAACACAACTTCAGTTTTGATATCAAACTTAGAAATAGATTGTCTACAATAATAATTTTGAGTCCGCTCTTAGCAATTAAATAAACAATCATAGGAAAATAAGCATAGGAGAACAAACATATTCATCATATAAATTGAAAAATTCAGGTAAAATTAGATCTCACAATTTAAATCTGAAGGTTTCTGTGTCCTTGCAACCAAGCAAAAGAGTCTAGCCTTGCATGTTTATTGAACAACTATATAAAAAGATGAAAGAAAACATGATATAGGGTTTGGAGGATGAAGATTTGTGTTTTCTTTGCTGCTGCCGAAACTTCCTTGTTGCCTCTCCTCCTTTATATATGCTTAGAAACCCTAGTTTCTATTTTACAAAATAGTCATTCCTTAAGTTGGCAGAATTTAGTTGTCCCTTGTAAAAATCATATCTCATTCATAACACATCTTTTGGAGATGAATTTTGGATCGTGTATAGGTATTTTAGTATTGAATCCAAAAAAATTGATTTTTGCATCAATCGGACTTCTGTAGCTCCAGATATTGAAGTTGGAACGGACAAAGGTCGACATCGGCAGATTGCAAGATTTGACTTTGAAGGCTGTGATTTCCATGCTCTTCCTTATTTTATTTCATTTGCCTTATATTTATAGAAAATTGTGGATGTTAGATTTTTAATGCCACTAGATTCACTTCATTTCGATTTCTAGAGCTTCCGCTCTACACAAAACATTGATTGAAGGTCAAATCTGTCAATCAGCTTCAATTACCTCCTTTTTACATCTTTCATCCAAAAATACCTTCAAAACATAAAACAAAGAATATCAAGGTATTTTATACACAACTCTTATGCAAAACACTAGGTAAATAATGAAACTATCAAATAATATGATCGCATCAACGACTACTGGTAGACATAGATTAGAAGGTTCATCTCGTAAGAAAAATTCTATTATTTTGAAGTTGTATTGTTGTTGCTGCATTGGAAAAAGTTGTGTTGCTGCTTCTGTAATTGGGAATTCATTTTTAGAACTTGAGCAAAAATGGTTGGAGGTATTTATAATCTAAATTTTCGCTGCTATATGAATTTAGCATTCGATTATATAAAGTATGTATAGCACATTTAACTGACATCACAATTGCAGATTAGGAGCCTTTGATGTTGATTTCCTATATGAAGATGTGTTGGTAGTAGAAAAAGAAAAAGAACCTGATTGACTGAAAATGTATTTTAATGGTGCAGTAAATGTATATGGGGCAATGATAATTTCAACTAACAGAAAGTCATACCATATGTTCGATCAAACTGCAACTTAAATGCACCAATAATACAATTGAGTATGAAGCTTGCATCCTTATTTTAGAAACTGCATTAGAATTAAAGATGAAAAAGCTTGATGTCTATAGAGACTCAATATTGATAATCTGGCGCATGAAAGAAGAATGACAGACAAAAAAGAGAAGTTGAGGCCATATCACAAATATATGTCCAAACTAACAAAAAAATTTGACGAGATAAAATTCACTCATTTGGAAAAAGATAAAAACCAAATTGGTGAGGACAAAAATCAAATTAGTGATGTTTTAGCCAGTTTAGCTTAAATAACTTAAATGGAAACTGAGTGCAACCCATAAGAATTGCAGTCAAAGTTTTGTCTCACTACTAGTCAATCAAAGGAGAAGTTCCTGGGAGAGGTTCAATTGAAATTTCAATCTCTCTTATTAGAAGTCATCTAACTAACTTTTCTGGAAAACATCTTGAAATTCCTTTATAATGGAAATATTGGTTATATCTATATTACTGTTTTTCAACTTTCTCACATGAACCAACCAATTAGGATAACTTGTTTCTAATCACTTTCCTAGCCATGATAAATAAAATTATACAATTCAAAATTAATTTTATCCTCCCTTCAACATTACCCTTTTTATCATTTATCCCTTGGATTATCACTGTTTTGGTGAAACAATCCATTTGTGTTCTCTGTTTACTCAACTATGTCATAACCCAATTTTGGGTTATTCCCCTAAATGTACCCAAAATAAAACAAAAATAAAATAAAAAGGGTGGTGTCGGCAAAAAAATAAAGGTAGAAATTTTGGATGTTTTTGAGAGCCTGATGATACCTATTTTCTGCTAAAAAATGAAGGAAAATACAGATTCAAGGCTAAAATAATTTATTATTGGATAAATATGTGTAAAAATTAAATCGAAAGGCATAATTATATTTTTATGGGTGAGTTTGATTTAATCACCAACCAATTTAAAGTGTAATTATGTTTAGAAATTAATTTAGAGCCCAATTGAAGGTTTTAATTAAGCGCAAGGACTTAATTATACTTTAAATGGGTTAAATTAATATTATTAAGGGCCTAATTGATGAGATATTAAGTTTTGAAACCTAATTTGGGTTAAATTTAGCAGATCGGAATTTTGGAGATGAAACCTTTTTGGGAGAAATCGAAAACCAAAATTGAAGAAAAAACATCGTTCTACCCGATATCCCTGTTGAAAAACTTTTTTTGTCACAACCCACGTTTTGTCTGTCTATTTTTTATTTTTGCAAAAGAAAAAAGGTATGCCAAGGCATTACTAGTAGCCATGCCTTGCAACCCACCCATTGCACTGCACTACACTGCACCACATCATTCTTGGACACCACTCTTATGCCTTTAAACTGAAATGTCTATAAACGGGAGGGGGGGATTTTTGCAGTAAAGGGTGTGTTGCGATGTCGCGGTCGCATAAATTAATTGTCCTAACTTAAAACAAATCACACAAGATAATATAAAGCAAGCAAGGGGTCGATTCCACGAGGATATTTTAGTTCAGATTTCATGCTATATGTTATGCAATTGCGGGGGGGGGGGGGGGGGGGTTGGAAGTTGTCTAGGCTAACGCAAACTAAGTGAAAATTATATAAAACCAAAATTTATCAATAAAGCAAACCTTGGTCGCAAGTTAACATCCACCCACAGAAATTAGAACTGATCATGGAAACAAAACATCAATTTATATTATGAATATTTATCTCATCTTAACATTGGTTCGTTAACGGATCCGCTGTATAACTTACCCTAACAATCAAACAACCACAGTGTCTGCACTAGTAATTTGATTCAATGACGACCTTAAAAACTAGATAAATTGATTAATCAAGAAACATAATTGTCTGCAATCTATGTTTGATGTGATTCAATGTTCTCCCTAAGATTAATAACATAGATCCACTACAATTATTAACTCAGTTATTTCACAAGTTCATATAGCACAAACTCTGGTTTTGATATCAAACTTAGCAATAGATTCTCTACAATAATAACTTAGAGTCCGCTCTTAGCAATTAAATAAACAATCATAGGAAAAATAAGCATAGGAGAACAAACATATTTATCATATAAACTGAAAAACAAAGGTAAAATAGATCTCACAGTTCTTGAAATTGAAGGTTTGTGTGTCCTTGCAACCAAGTATTAGAGTTTAGTCTTGCATGTTTGTTGAACAAATAATTAAAAAGATGGAAGAAAACATGATTTAGGGTTTGGAGGAGGAAGATTTGTGTTTTCTCTTATGCTGGCTGAAGTCTTTTGCTGCCTCACCTCCTTTATATATGCTTAGAAACCCTAGTTTCTATTTTACAAAATAGTCCTTCCTTAAGTTGGCAGAATTTAGTTGTCCCTTGTAAAACTCATATCTCATTCATAACACATCTTTTTGAGCTGAAATTTGGATAGTTTATAGTCTTATGAGTCTTGAATCCAATAAAATTGGGTTTGCATCAATCGGCTTCTATAGCTCCAGATATTGAAATTGGATTTCCATGCTCTTCCTTATTTTATTTCTTTTGCCTTAGCTTTGCAAAAAGTTATGGATGTTAAATTTTTAATGCCACTAGAATCACTTCATTTCAATCTCTAGAGCTTCTTCTCTGCACAAAATATCAACTGAAGATCAAATCTGCCAATCAACTCCAATTACCTCATGTTTTCATCTCTTCATCCAAAAATACCTTCAAAACATAAAACAAAGAATATCAAGGCATTTTATACACTAGGTAAATAGGATGAATCTATCAAATAATATGGTCGCATCAGGGGAGAGCATGAAATAATACTCGAATTACGAGGAGAGACAAAAAGAAAAAAACACACACAAACAGAAAATTTGTAGAAAAAAGAACAAAAGAGATGAAAGGGGAAGCATGAAAATAATATAGAACACACTAAAAAAAGGCACACACGGGTAGTCACTAGTGACAGTCAACTTCTTCCTCAGTACCGACACCACCTTCACCTTTGCACCAGTGATCTCTCTCTCTCTCTCCACCACGAGAACTCATAGCCACGGTGTTCTTTAAAAAAAATAGTGGCAACCGACTCTTTCTCTACTCCAGCCAACTCCTGAGAAATACTGGTTTTTCCTTGGCATTGGTAGCTTCTCCCCCACACCAATAGCTCCCTTATCAGGCTTAGTTCTTCTTCATCACCGCAAGCAACACGGTGGTAGCAGTGGTAACACAGCCTAGGAGCCCCTTCTGATGCTCCTCCCGACCACCACAAGCCACCATTTCTGTTGCCACAACCACAGGAAGAACCATCTCGGCCTCCTCTACCCAGCGAAAGTGGATGGTGAACCTCTTGTCACCATTGGCCGACCCCCCTTTTACTATTCATGTAATACATGAACAATGCAAGAGTGAATTAATTCACTCTACACTGTTCATGAAATACGTGAACATTGCAGAGTAAATTAATTCACTCTGCACACACATTTTTTTTTGTTTTTGTTGGTCTTAGGCCGACCTATTCTCGGGCCAGTCCTGTTGGTTGGGCCATGTCCGGCCCAAACCTAGTAGCTTTGGCCCAACTTGGATGGCCGAATCATTTAATTGGGTTAGGCCCAATCGAATAATTATTATTTTTCTTTAACAAAAAACACATTTTAAAAAACAAAAACTGTGTTGTTTTCATTCATACAGCCTACATCCAAGGTTTTTCAAAGCATATATTTCATAAAAACAATTATATCATATTTCTCATGTTTTGAAAAGAAAATTGGATATCGTAACCAGTTTACGATATCCAGTGGAATTTGGCCAAAATATAAAAAAAAAATAACAATTATTTTGTTTTAGCTATCAGGGTGTAAAAATACATTGTAAAGTACAGTCGTAAATAGTAAAAAAGTTTTTTTGAAAAAAAACCAAATGCAGTGTAAAATTTTTCAAACTTTAGAATGGTTAGGTTGTCGACTCCTAAAAAGATATTGACTTTCTCATGAAGAGAGATCTACCTTGAGCCTTAGAACAAGTCCCTATACCTAGACTCTCGCAGACCATTAGGTAAGGTGTACCATAGGTGATGCGTCTTCCCCCTTTCACAGCAAGTCCCTACACCTACACTCTTGTAGGCCATTAGGTTTCAAGTGACCTTAATACTAGGTTGTGACTCCTAAGAATTATAGTCGTGATTGTACAACTATAAACACCTCCTTTTTACCTCACATCATCTTACTTCCGGGGATGGCGTGAAGCGCAAAAAAAATATCGTCGTGACAGATGGCGATTCCACTAAGGACATTGTCAGACTAAGCTTTGTTTGTTTGATTGTTTATTCTTTAATTTATTTTTTTACATGCATTTTACTCTTTTAGCATTCATTTTACTTACAATGCATGCATGACGTCGGGTTCAAATTAATGTCATCATGCATTTTAATTTCACAAATAAACTTCATTCTAAGTTAGGTGGGGAGTAGCGGTCTGCCTCATGACTTTCAATTTGGGTTCAGATTCGTGAAACGTCTAACTATAATTTGAGAGTTTACTCGATAATGGTTGTCACATCATGCTCTAACCATTTCTTGTATACCACTATACTTCCTTCATGTAAGGCGATCACTAGATAGGTCATAGACCTTTAAGACCAGGTAGAAAGATTACTCCTCATGTAATGACCTAAAACTTGTCTTTAAACTTCATGATAATTGAAACTCGATGTGTATGTACATACATACATTTGCATCCATATGCATCCATCACTATACATAACATATCATTGGCAGATTGAAATATAAGTCCTCGAAGAGCTCCTAACACTCAACTTTGCCAAAGAAGTATGGGGACAAAGAGCGTGCACATTGTGATGCTCATTTCCAAGAAGAATTGGATTCTCTGAAAGTTAGTGTGGTTTGTCGTGCTAGCTTACTCGAGCAACACTAATAAATACCTCTAACGAGGATCCTTCAACTAGACCTGCAATGGCCGCTTAAACACAAACAATGAATCACCCTGAAGAGGTGATAAGAGAAGGGATTCAGGGTCCCCAACAAAATCCAAATTTTGTACAATCAGCAACGTCGGCACCTGCGCCAACCCCTGCAATAATAGAAGCATCAAAGGGCATCGAACAAGATAAGATGGTGATGTTGGAAGCTCGATTGATGCAAAAATCAATTTTGTTGGATTCAATACTAAAATACCTATACACGATCCAAAATTCATCTCCAAAAGATGTGTTATGAATGAGATATGAGTTTTACAAGGGACAACTAAATTCTACCAACTTAAGGAAGGACTATTTTGTAAAATAGATACTAGGGTTTCTAAGCATATATAAAGGAGGAGAGGAGCAAGGAAGTTTCGGCCAGCAGAAATTCCCAAGTATGCTAAATTTTTGAAGGAGTTGTGCACTACCAAAAGAGCTTTCAAACTAAAAGGTCATGAAATGGTAAGTATGGAAAAAGTCGTATCTGCTATTGTTCAAAAGAATATAACTTTGAAGCAGAAAGACCCAGTTGCATTTACTATCCCATGTGTTATTGGCAATGCTAGTTTTAAAAGGGCTTTATGTGATTTAGGTGCATCCATTAATGTTATGCCTAAACATGTTTATGATTCTCTTAGTTTGGAGCCTTTGAATAAAACCAGCATTGTAATACAACTTGCGGATCATAGTTTTTTTTACCCACTTGGTGTGATAGAAGATGTCCTAATCAAGATTGATAGCTTGCTAATTCCATGTGACTTTCATATTCTTGATATGGAGCATGATTCTTGTTATTCTAGTAGTCCTAAATTATTTGGGAGACCGTTCTTGAAAATTACCATACAAAGATTGATTGTGGTAAGGATACGTTGTCTATGGAGGTAGGAGATGAAAAGATTGAATTTAATTTTCATGATGCAATGAAATATCCTTATAGCAATGTTTATTCTATAACATGTTATGACAAAGTTGATAAGTGTGTGCAACAAGTTTGTGATTTTGATTGTGTGGATGGATTAAGCGTAGCTTTGAGCTATGGCTTTTATTTTATCCGATTGGAGGAGATGGAGAGGCACACATGTGTTCCCCAAAACATGCACGAAACAGCATTTGCTTTACAAGCTTTGCAAATCATCCCCCATATTGAAATTACAAGTTTAGAAACCAATAAAGTACTCAAGGTCAATGGGCATCAATTGAAACCTTTCTTATGAAAGTTGGACAGCAGAAATTGCCATTTCTATAAAGAATAAGCATGTCAAGCCACATGTTGAGCCAATGACACAATACACAAGCGCTTACTAGGAGGCAACCCAGCACAAAAAAAAATCAGATTTGCCTTCTTTTTCCCTTATCTTTTATTTTTTGCATTTTATTTCATTTTTGTCATTCTCCTTTATTCCTTTTCTTTTATTTTCAACATTGAGGACAATGTTGTGTTTTAAGTGTGGGGGTATTGGGAAAATGTCAATTTTCTTATTTTGATTTTGTTTATTCTTCCGTAAGAAAAAAAAAGAAAAAGAAAAATCTATGATTGATCTTTATGAACTCCCATTGGTTTATGATAATATGAGTATTATGTATGAGAATTAAGTGAGATAGATGAATATATAAACCGAAGGAATGAGTGTGCATGCAAGTTTTAATGTTTAATTGGTTTAGGGATTAACGCTGAAAATATACCATGTTGACTTTATAGTGTTATACCAATGCAAGCTTTTGAGTCTTCAACATTATATTCTTTGATTGTACTTTCTTTTAATAATATGTATCTCTAGAACTTGCTTCATATCTTGTTGAGATTACATTCGCATTACATATATGTATGAAGAAGATAAAGGCATTAGGAATTTTAACCACTTGAGCCAAAAAGCCAACCTAAAGCATATTATCCTTAGTGAGCTCCTTTTGAGCTTGTTTATCTTTTCTTTGCTTTATCCATGTATAAGCCTTAAACTTTATATGTTTTCCTCTTTTTCCCTGGCCAAGGATTAGTAGAGCAAATACTTATGATATCTTATGGAATTATGGTTGGAAATTATGTGAAAGAAACAAGAAGTCATGTTGATGAAAAGATGGGCAAAGTTGCCAAAGGTGAAAAACAAAGAAAAAAAAGAAAAAAAAGAAAAAAAAAAAGAAGAAAAAGAAAAGAAATAGAAAAGAGCTTGAAATCGAAAGAAGCTAAGCATTGGTGCTTAAAAGATTGAAAATTAATGTCCTTTGAAGGAATATCTTGTTTGAAATATCATTTTTTAGAATGCTCAACTTTCTTTGGTTTGAACCTTTTCTTTTACTCTCTTTTACCTCACCTTAACCTTAGCCCTATTACAACCAGAAAATAAGACCTTTTGATTCATGCAGTGTTTTTAATATGTTAGAAATGGGGATGAGATTGAAGAGCAACCTTATGGTAGAACATCTTCATTGATTGAATTTGAGAGATCTAAACATATAAGCCCTAAACACATGAGTGTTAGAGTATATATCAATGAGAGGACTTATCACTTTGGCATGGCATAGATTTCTTTTAAATCTCGAAGAGTAATTGAGTTTTGAAGTTTGCAGGTAAACAAATTCATGAAGATTTATGTTCTTTATCCTTCTTGATTGTATTCTTATTTATAATGCTTGAATTCTCGGATATTGATGGGAGATTAAGAGATTGGTCATGGTTATTTTCAATTTAGATTTTTTTACCTATCCTTTCTTGAGGATGAGCAAGAGCTAAGTGTGGGGGTATTTGATGCCACCATATTATTTGATAGTTTCATCCATATTTACCTAGTGTTTTTCATATATTTTGTGTATAAAATGCCTTGATATTTTTTGTTTTATGTTTTGAAGGCATTTTTGGATGAAAGATGCAAAAAAGGAAGTCATTGGAGCTGATTGACAGATTTGACCTTCAATCGATGTTTTGTGCAGAGCGGAAGCTCTAGAGATCGAAATAAAGTGATTCCAGTGGCAATCAAAACATAACATCCATAAAATTTATGGAAACCTAAGGCAAAATAAATAAAATAAGGAAGATCATGGAAATCACAGCCTTCAAAGTCAAATCTTGCAATTTGCCAATGTCGATGTTTGTTCGTTCCAACTTATATATCTGGAGCTACAGAAGTTTGATTGATGAAACCCAATTTTGGTGGATTCAAGACTCAAAGACATATACACGATCCAAATTTCAGCTCCAAACAATGTGTTATGAATGAGATATGATTTTCCAATGATTGTTTATTTAATTGCTAAGAGCAGACTCGAAGTTATTATTGTAGACAATCTATTGCTAAGTTTGATATCAAAACCGGAGTTGTGATATATGAACCCGTGAAGCAACTAAGTTAATAATTGTAGTGGATCTACGTTATTAATCTTAGGGAGAACATTCAATTGAACTAAATATTTATTGCGGACAATTATGTTTCTTATTGATCAATTTATCTAGTTTTTAAAATGCTGTCATTAAATCAAATTACTAGTGTGGACACTATGGTTGTTTGATGGTTAGGGTAAGTTATACGGCGGATCCGTTAACAAACCAATGTTAAGAAGAGATAAATATTCAGAATATAAATTGACATGTTGTTTCCATGATCAGTTCTAATTTTTGTAGGTGGATGTTGACTTATGACTAAGGTTTGTTTTATTGACAAATTTTGGCTTTATATAATTTTTGCTTAGTTTACTTAGTTTGCTTTAGCCTAGCTTAGACAACTTCCACCCCCCCCCCTCCAATTGCATAGCATATAGCATGAAAATCTGAACTAAATTGTCTTCATGGGATCGACCCCTTGCTTGCTCTATACTATCTTGTTTGATTTGTTTTAAGCTAAGATAATTAATTTATGCGACTGCGACATCGCAACAGTAGCCACCTTACCCAACTAGTACAAACCTGACCTCACCTGCGAATACCATGTTGGTGCAGTTGGACATAGCATTCACACTTATGGTGCTTTTAAGAAGAATCTTATGCAATTGATTAAAGATGGGTTAATAACATTTGAAGAAAATCCAAGTCCTACGCCCAATTAAGCTTCATGTAAATGGCATACCAAGTGTCCGCACCATTAAGGTGACCGCTGCCAAAGCTTTTGAAAAAAGGAGTGCGCCGATATTGGAAGGCCATCTTTGATATACCTTTATATATCTCAAATATCCCTTGCAGTCCCTATTTGAGCTTGATAAATTTTGCTTGATAATTAACCCTAACTAGGACCACACCCTACACTAGGGGCAAGTGCGATCATCAAAAAACATTTTAAATCTACAAAATAGTCTTCAATAACAAGTGATGCCCAACAAAGTTGGGGGGTATAAACATATAAAAGTTTTAGTGCACTATAACAAGGCAATATCATAGTAGTGCTAAAAACCCATGATAGAAAACCCCAAGCAAAATATTGGGGGCATGTCAAGAAAAAAGCCGAAACAAAATACTGGGGGGCATTTCAAGTCATTATGCAAATCAATTATGAACACCAAAAGGAGCTTCTAAGAGTAAGCACTACTAATCCTAGTCTAGAAAACCCTTAAACACCTTTTGAGCCTTCAAAAATCTTTTTTTCATAGCTAACAACCGGAGTCTACGTTACAAGCTTGATAAAACCCTTTTTGATTAAATACAAACAATATGGATTGATAAACAATGATTTTCCATTCAAAACAAAGCCTTACAAATGCTTCACAAGACTTGACCAAAGTCTTTTGACATGCGAGACATTAAACAAGCATCATTTCACATTCCCGTCAAAAGCAACATAAAACATGATAATGAGATCACTTGAATTCTTTCAAGAACAAGTTTGTTTAAACAAACATCAAAATGTTTTTGTGCTTGGAATGATTTTGAAATTCCAAAAATCTTACATGAAAAAAATCTTTGTATATAACCAACTCTACCCTATAAGCACTTGAAGCCTAAAACACTTGTGAGGGATGACCAAACTAGGGGGGAATCTAAAAATGCAATTAAAGCTGGCTCCATCATTCCTTTTTGTTTTAAGGAATGATGATCAAAACTAAGGGGGGCATGTTGATATGGAAAAATGTTTAACAATTATTTTGTTTTAGCTATCGGAGTGTAAAATTACATTGTAAAGTACACCAGTATATAGTAAAAAAGATTTTAAAAAAAAAAACCAAATACGGTGTAAAAAATTTCAAACTTTAGAATGGTCAGTTTTCAACTCCCAACGCGATAGACACTTTCTCATGAATAGAGATCTACTTTGAGCCTTATAAAGGCCAATGAATAAAAAAAATTGACTAAAAAAAATACAATCAATCAACAATGCAGCTTACCTTAGGTAAAGTGCACCGGGGGTGATTCATCTTTCCCTTACACAACAAGTCCCTATACTTAGACTCTCGCAGCCCATTAAGTTTTCTAGTGACCTTAATACTAGGTGATGACTCCTAAGAATTATAGTTGTGACTTTATGACTATAACACCTCCTTTTTACCGCGTGTCATCTCCCCTCTAGGATGTCAAGGCGCGAAGTACAAAAAAAACACTATCACAGTAAACTAGTTAATACCTAGAATCAAGTCAAAATACCATAGCTCCAAAGTTATGAGATTTGCCCTTAGTTCTAACCCCCTAATGTATACTTTCACCCCTATATATATGTTATTAATATCTATATTCTCCCTTAGAGGAGTACTAATTATGACTCCTACCCCTAGCTTACTTGAATATCAATCATCTAACTCTACATTGCTTCAGTAACTCTATGGGGATAATCTCTTCATGTGACTAGTGTCCCCGTAATAATAACAACCCTTATCTAAATAACAATTCCTCCATCAATGTCCCTCAACCCTGCAGATGTAGACACGACTATTTTAGTCATAATTATAGTTATAAAATAAATCTGAATGTAAATTTAGTTGCATTAGAAAGTAGACATCTATTGTTTTTCATTGACATATGACATGCCTTGTAATTGAATAAGACAATAGAAAACCATATGTCCAAAGCAAAGCTTTAATTTTATCATCAAATTACAAAATGATGACTTTAATCTTATTGAAATTAGTTGAGCTATTGTTTTATACCAACTAATTATTATTAGGTTTTTATAAAGATATTAGGGCCTTTATTTAAATTTTATTTCAATAGATTGTTGTTGTTGTTGTTGTTGTTCTTATTATTATTATTATTATTTAAATGTATCCATATTTTATTACACTTGAGATTTTTCTAATATAAATAATATTTTGTATATATTTTTGGTTTTTTTAATAAAAAAATCTACATTCTTATTATTTTTTATGGTTGAGTGATTCTCATGTTAATTATATTTTTTGCTATAAATCCATATTTATATGTGTTGAATGTCCATGACAATCCATAATTATGTGTATTGGATGTCTATGACTCTTGAGTTTAGTCTCTTGGATTTCTATGACCCTTGATTCATTTCTTTCTCCTATAAATAGACCACTTGTCTTGTATTCTTATTACTTTGGAAAAATAAAACAATTCATAATAAAAATGTATTTATCTCTTGTCTCTTTTAATTATAATTTGAATATTTATGCTTTTATATGTCAATTGTTTCTTCTTTTTATAACACGTTATCAACATGAGTATTATTTGGCTTAAATCAATTTTAATATTTTTGCATTTTATTATTGTAATTTTTTTGGTAATTTTTCTTTCACTTTTATTCATTGAAAGAAATTTATAGTTCCTAAAGAATTAAATAAATTAAAAGTAGTGCTTACAGAACTAATATTACAAGATCCTCAAGAATTAAATGAATTAAATACAGTTCTTGAAGAACTAGTATTTCTAAAGCTAAATAAATAACAATCTTAAAGGTCTAATTTCTTTTCTCTTTTATATTCATGATTTTATGTAGTAAGTTATTTCTTGTTTTTATAGATAAAGATAATGTCAAATCTGATGAAACTTAAATCTATCGCTCTTGATATCTTTAGAAATAATTATTTGTCATGGATCATTGACATCGAGATTCATCTAGAAGCTATGAATCTTGGAGAGACCATTAACGAAGAAAATAATATGTGGCGAAATCTAAATGAAAGATATGACCACCAAAAATTTATCATACTTCCTCAAGCTCGTTATGATTGGTTGCATCTGAGGTTGCAAGATTTTAAAATTGGTTAGTGAATATAATTCTACTCTTTTCAAAATTACCTCATAGCTGAAATTGTGTGGTGAAGATATCACAGAAGACCAAATGTTAACCAAAACATTCTTTATTTTTCACGTCTCAAACATTGTCCTGCGACAACAATATAAAGAGTGTAATTTCAAAAGGTATTCGAAATTAATTTCATGTCTTGTTATGGCTAAAAAAAATAATGAGCTTTTGATGAAAAATCATCAATCTCATCCCACAAGTTCTAAATCATTTTCTGAAGTGAATGGAACCTTTTTGCAAAAGACAAGAAAGAACCAAGGAGAATAGATGATCCTTCTAAAAGCAACCCATCACACCATTAGAAGTGGAGACATAATGAACTCAGACAAGAAAAGGGCAAGAATTTAAATAAACCGGAAGATAAGTTTCATGTGTGTGGTATGCATAGTCATTGGTCATGTACCTGTCGTATAGCAGAACATCTTACAAATTTATATCAAGTCTCTCTGAAACAAAATGCAATTGAGACTAATTTTATTCATAAAGATGATTTTGAAAATCATAATGCTTATGTTAATGTTAATACTTTTCTTAATGTTTTTGATTTCTTTGAATACTAAGACAAGACAAAAAACATGCTTAGTGGTGAAATCATTAGAGATGATTAATAGTTTTTATTTGTATTAAAATGTTTATGTTATTATGTTTTTAATAAACATTATTAGTTTGGCTTAAGTTAAATAATGAACTTTGATTACATGACTTTTCATAATGGAGATTCATGTCTAGCAAAAATGCAACAATCCACACAATTCTTAAAGAAAATAAATACTTTGAATATTTGACATTAACCAAAGCTAATTTCACAAAAAAATCAGGTCCCACATACAAGACTAAAGGCTTTGGCAAAAGTGCAACAATCCACACAATTTTTAAGAAAAATAAATACTTTGAATATTTGACATTAATCAAAGCTAATTTCACAAAAATATCAGGTCCAACATACATGATTAAAGGCTTTGGAAAAGCTAATATTGTGTTCCAAATGTTGCGACGACTGATTTTCTTCACTTCACACATTGTTATCCCTAGGACGAGAGATGGTGTGCGGAAAAAAGGTTTTCTTATAATCATAAAATTACACTTATAATTTTTAGCAGTTGTCACCTAGTAGTAAGGTCACTAACAAACCTAATGGTCTACAAGAGTTTGGGGAAGGAGACTTGTTGTGTAAGGGGAAGATGAGTTTGGGGAAGGAGACTTGTTGTGTAAGGGGAAGATGCATCACCCCCAGTGCACCCTACCTAAGATAAGCTGTATTGTTGTCTAATTTTTTTTTCTCTACGCCAGATTTATTTATTGGTCTTTTATAAGTGTCGAAGTAGATATTTCTTCATGAGGGAGTCTCTACCTCATTGCGTCAAAAACCTAATTGTTCTAAGGTCTGAATTTTAGCATTACATTTATTGTACTTTTAATATCTATTGGTGTACATAACAATGTAATTTTACACTCCGATAATTAAAGTTTACAAAATAGAACAAAATGGTTGTTTGATTTATTTTATATTTTAGCCTAACTCTAACGGATAATCATAAATTGATTACGATATTCTATTCTTTTGTTTAAAACATGAGAGAACAATGAAATTGTGCAATATAAGACATGACTTGTTACACAAGGTTTCTCGCAAAGACCTAACATTGATTTTGAGAAAACTTATTCTTCATTTATGGATACAATCACTTTTAGATTTTGAAATGGTTCAGTAGTCTTAGAAACTCTAGATATGCATTTAATTGATATAGTTGCAGCATATCTATATGGATTATTAGATAAAGACATCTATATAAAAATCACTGAAGGATTTACATTGTTTGAAGCCTTTTGTAATGAAACCATAAGGGTTTATTCCATTAAACTACTAAAATCTTTAAACGGGTTGAAGCAATCTGGTTGGATGTGATATAATCGTCTTAATGAATACCTCTTAAAAAGGGGATTTGAGAATGATGAGATTTGTCAAGAGAATAATATTCGGATTTGCTATTATTGCAATATATGTTGATGATTTATATTATTAGTACTCTTGAAGAGATCACAAAAATTGCAACTTATTTGAAAAATGAATTTGAGATAAAAGATCTTAGAAAGAAATTTTTTTGTCTTGGTTTACAGACCGAAAATCTTTCGAATGGAATATTTGTACATCAATCGATGTATACAAAAAAGTCTTAAAGCATTTTTATATGGACAATGCTCATCCTTTGAGTACACCTATGGTTGTTCGAACACTTGATGCAAAAAAAAAACCTTTTCAGCTTGCAGAAGAGGATGAAAAAATTCCGGGTCTTGAAGTACCATATCTTAATGCTATTAGATCACTTATGTATCTTGAAAATTGTACAAGAGTAGATATAACTTTTGTAGTAAATTTCTTGGCAAGATATAGTTCCACTCCCACATAAAAATATTGGAATGAAGTCAAACATATATTTTATTATGGATCAAACTCATAATTGATTGAATATGCAGATGCAAGTTTTCTTTGATCCCATAAAGGAGTATCACAAACAAGTTATCTATTTACCTATGGTTGTACTCCAATTTCTTGAAGGTCTGTCAAACAAACATTGATGGTTACTTCATCAAATCATTCAGAGATTATCGTGATACATGAAGCAAGTCAAGAATGTATATGTCTAAGATCAATTATCTAACATATAAATAAAAAATATGGATTGTCAACCAATGAAAATAGCAAGTCAAGAATGTATATGGCTAAGATCAATTATCTAACATATAAAGAAAAAATATGGATTGTCAACCAATGAAAATAATCTCACAATATTGTTTGAAGATAATGCTACTTGCATCACTCAACTCAGAGGACACTATATTAAAGGAGACAAAACAAAGCATATCTCACCAAAGTTCTTTATACTCACGAGTTCCAACAAAAAAGAGAAATTGATATTAAACAAATCAGGTATAATTTAGCAGATATATTTACAAAGTCTTTACCAACCTCAATTTTTAAGAAACTTGTCCATAATATTGGAATGCATCATCTTAAAGATTTTTCATGAGACATGTACTTTTGAGGAGAAGTCAATGCAAATTGTACTCTTTTTACTTCACTTGGGTTTTTTTTCCCACTGGGTTTTTCTTTGCAAGATTTTAATGAGGCAATTTCGCATTGTTTTAATGAATCCTGAAGTATTCAAATATGGATCTTGAAGTATCTATATAAAGCCCTCATTGAATTTTAAAGTACATAATCATTCAAGAGAAAATATTATAAATCCATATTTATATGTATTGAATGTCCATGACAATCCATAATTATGTGTATTGAAAACTATGGCTGAATTAGAGATTGAAAAAAAAAGCAGTTTTGGTTGTTTGGTTACCAAGCTTTTCATATTGCTTTTAACTTGTAAAATTACTTTAAAGGGCATAGACATATACACACATGTTTTTTTAATATATATATATATATATATTGTATTAATAATCATAATTTCATAATATAAGAAATAATTCAAGTAAAATGAATACTTTTTTTTATTCTCTCATCAAACTATTTGCAATGTCATCACGAACAATATCCATACATGAAGGTCTCTGCAATCCCTGACTATTTTCGTGCGCTATAATATCTGGTAAAAAACCATCTGGGATATAATTGGGATATGATCATATTAAACAAAAAAATATTATCTTGCGATCTCTTTCTAATATAGTTATGTAGTGTCATCGATGCAACAACAATCTCTACCTGTGTTTTGTATGGATAAACTGGCATGCTCTGTAAAATTAATTAATTATATTTTAATTAATTTTTAGATTATTTTAATATTAACAATATATTTTTATATTAATAAACATATATTATGATTAAATTATTTATATTTTTATTAATTTTTAGATTATTTTAATATTAAAAATATTTTTTTATATTAATAAAAATATATTATGTAAAAATTATTTATATTTTAATTAATTTTTAGATTAATATATATATATATATAGAAAAGCAAGCACCCAACAATTGAATCGCAGAGAAAGCATGTATTTGTAGCTTTTTTAAAACACCAATTGCATCGTGAGCCCCATGTCAAAATTCTACTTATCAAAGTTTACCAAACACCAAACTTCTGCTTATTCAATCAGCTTATTTGTAAACATAGATTGCATCACAATGCCAAACGGGCACTTAGTGCTTGTTTGTCATAATTTTTTTAAAAATAATTTTTTTATTTTTATTCTTTACTTTAAATTAATATTTTTTTATATTAATTTAATATGCTAATTTCAAAAATGATTTTTAAAAAATAATAATAAAATTATTATTTTGATACATTTCTAAATAAAAAAACACTTTAAAAAACAATCTCAACAATACTCTCAAACAAACTAATCAATCATAAAAAGGTGAAGGTTCTTGAAAACCCAAGAGTGCTAGGTTAATTTTGAAATTATGTGGTTAACAAAGAAAAGACATGCCTAAGCATGGACTCACTTGCTCCATGAGCAGCAGAAGACCCATAGTGAGCTGATTGACGATCAGAAGAAAAAAATCTACATCAACCAATTGCAGCCAACACACTCTTTCTTCAACTCAAAACAGTTCCCATTTCATGTCTTCAAAGAACAGAAAGATACCATCAATGAGAGTGATTAGAAAGAAGAATAAAGGGAATAATATAGTACATCATATAGCTGCCCATTAACACAAGTACAAAGTTGAAATTCAGGAACCAATAAACAGTCGAAGAAGCCCATGTCTTCAAAATTAAATTCAAGCAGTAACCTGGGAGTGTGTTTCCTTCTATAAAACAGAAGCATACTGGTGAAGTACATGTAGTTTAATTTAAAGCATTATAATGCAAGAAGTTATTCCAGGAAACTTGAACGAGGGAAATAAGCAAGAACTTGGCAATGCCATCAGTTTTCTTGCATAGCTTCTGTATGGTACTTTTCTAAATCAGCATCTAGGTCTTCTGCAGATATCTTTTCACCACGACCTCTACCCCTTCCACGACCACCCCTTCTGACTCCATGCCCACCACCACGAGGCCATCCTGTGGCACCACCCCGTCCTTGGCTACTACTACATTATAGAAAATCAAACATTTTTCAATAATGTTAAAAATAAATTGAAATATGACAACACACAGAAACACAAGCACACGAACACAATCCAGTAGTCCAAGTCAAAAGGGGTAGAGGGTTGCCAATTGAGACCCAGACTCACACGCAGACAAACATAAATTACCATTGCTGGAAACTGATATTACGAAGATATGAAAGGTTCAGAACAATTAATGCAATCGATACAGCAAAGGTATGATGACAGTGATGAGAAACTCCAATTATGCATAATAGGTAAACAGGTTCCTTGGCAAATACAATATGGGTTTAACAAGAACTGTGACAATTCACTATTTGTGTAGAATATGCATAGCACCCAACAATTGAATCGCAGAGAAAGCATGTATTTGTAGCTTTTTTAAAACACCAATTGCATCGTGAGCCCCATGTCAAAATTCTACTTATCAAAGTTTACCAAACACCAAACTTCTGCTTATTCAATCAGCTTATTTGTAAACATAGATTGCATCACAATGCCAAACGGGCACTTAGTGCTTGTTTGTCATAATTTTTTTAAAAATAATTTTTTTATTTTTATTCTTTACTTTAAATTAATATTTTTTTATATTAATTTAATATGCTAATTTCAAAAATGATTTTTAAAAAATAATAATAAAATTATTATTTTGATACATTTCTAAATAAAAAAACACTTTAAAAAACAATCTCAACAATACTCTCAAACAAACTAATCAATCATAAAAAGGTGAAGGTTCTTGAAAACCCAAGAGTGCTAGGTTAATTTTGAAATTATGTGGTTAACAAAGAAAAGACATGCCTAAGCATGGACTCACTTGCTCCATGAGCAGCAGAAGACCCATAGTGAGCTGATTGACGATCAGAAGAAAAAAATCTACATCAACCAATTGCAGCCAACACACTCTTTCTTCAACTCAAAACAGTTCCCATTTCATGTCTTCAAAGAACAGAAAGATACCATCAATGAGAGTGATTAGAAAGAAGAATAAAGGGAATAATATAGTACATCATATAGCTGCCCATTAACACAAGTACAAAGTTGAAATTCAGGAACCAATAAACAGTCGAAGAAGCCCATGTCTTCAAAATTAAATTCAAGCAGTAACCTGGGAGTGTGTTTCCTTCTATAAAACAGAAGCATACTGGTGAAGTACATGTAGTTTAATTTAAAGCATTATAATGCAAGAAGTTATTCCAGGAAACTTGAACGAGGGAAATAAGCAAGAACTTGGCAATGCCATCAGTTTTCTTGCATAGCTTCTGTATGGTACTTTTCTAAATCAGCATCTAGGTCTTCTGCAGATATCTTTTCACCACGACCTCTACCCCTTCCACGACCACCCCTTCTGACTCCATGCCCACCACCACGAGGCCATCCTGTGGCACCACCCCGTCCTTGGCTACTACTACATTATAGAAAATCAAACATTTTTCAATAATGTTAAAAATAAATTGAAATATGACAACACACAGAAACACAAGCACACGAACACAATCCAGTAGTCCAAGTCAAAAGGGGTAGAGGGTTGCCAATTGAGACCCAGACTCACACGCAGACAAACATAAATTACCATTGCTGGAAACTGATATTACGAAGATATGAAAGGTTCAGAACAATTAATGCAATCGATACAGCAAAGGTATGATGACAGTGATGAGAAACTCCAATTATGCATAATAGGTAAACAGGTTCCTTGGCAAATACAATATGGGTTTAACAAGAACTGTGACAATTCACTATTTGTGTAGAATATGCATAGCAACCTAAGAATGTAAGCGATGGAAACTAAGACCAAACCACAGACCAACACCATCCCATGACAAAGGCTAAACTAGAGAATTTTTACAGCATGTAAATTATGGAACAATTTAAAATGCTAACCTTCTAGGAGAAGCAATATTTTGATTCCTATACATGCCATTAGTGGATGGAAGGACAGCAGGCCGAGTGGCAATATTTGTTCCCACAATCTCAATCTTCAATGGCTTTCCATCCAGTTGAACATTATTGTATCTCTTGACAGCAGAGACAGCATCTTCCCGCCGTGCAAAGACTATCTCCGCCGTTCCCTGCCATAAATTAGCTTTCTTTTTCGTAATCTTGAGGGACATAAATAATTTCTAGATTATGAAAGTAGATGAACTGATTGATTACCTCTGATCTTCCACTCCTATCATAATGGACTGAATATCGTTTAAGGTCACCAACCTCCGAGAAAAGCTCCTGTACAGAAATCAGTACAAAGTTGAAGTAATTCGATTGCTTTACTTGGGTCGAATGCAATTGCAAATTAAAAAACAAAATAAAAAGAATAAAGGACTAACCTTGATGTCTTCAGTAGAAACACCGAAATCTAAGTTGGAAATATAGAGTTTAGTCCCAGTCTCAATGGAAGAAGCACGAGCAGGATATACAGAAGCAGATACAGGACTATCCGTGAACATGTCGTGCTGCCATGTTGTCTCTGGAGTTTGGACCTGGGGCTTTAGCAGTTTCGAATCAAAATAGTTAAGCATATGCATATTTTTTTTATATAATTAAATTTAATCAATCAATCCAAAGAATGCGTTAGATGGTAACCTTGTAATAGGGCGTTGTTCTGTTTCCCACGCGATTGGAGAACCGATGGGAAGGAGCAGCGCCGCCAGAAGAACGAGGTCTGCCTCGAGAATTGGACGACTTCCTGCTGTTTTCTATTAAGTCGTCGAGAGACATGTCCAAGGCCGTTGTCGTCATTTTTTTTATTACCTTTTCCCCTCTCTTGCTGAGTGCACCAGATCCAGACGAGAGAAATGTGGCAATAGGGAACGGGAAGGTTCAGAGGAGAAGAGAGAAGCTAGGGTTTCATCTCACATCATATCTTCATGATTATGTATTAGTTCTTTTATCTTTATTTTTATTATATTATATTTTTAAGATTATTTTTTTAAAAACTAATAAAGCTCGGTCTTTTATAATATACCACAACACATTTATTTTGCTCGTTAAAAAAATCAATGAATACCATCACTGTAGCACTTTCTTTTTTCACCTGAATTTTGTTTTTACTTTCATCATTTAATGAAAATCGACCAAATTATTATAACATATTTATAATTATCATGGCAGTACATTTTTTATCTTTGATTTTATAAATCACATCCTTCTATATCTATTTAAAAAAAAAACATTAATAAAAAACAAAAATATAAAACACCTAGAAATATAAATTCATTGACGATATAAAAATCATGAAAAAAGTTAAACTTTCCATTGTCTTTCTTCACAACCCTATCATTTTTTCAATTTAAATTCAATATAATTCTTTTCAGGTTCTAAATTTATGAGAGTAGAAAGAAAATTATTATTTTTTATAATAAAACTCGTTTTCGGTGTTAATAGATTTTATTTGACAAAAAAATTTAATAATAATTGTTTTAAATCTCCATTTCTCTATAAGAACAAATGAAAATGGAGAAATAAATATTTTTCCTGATTTAGTTTTATATTTAACAAAAACTAAAATTTTCTTTGTTTGTTAAACTGATTTTTTTATTCTATAAAATATTGATGAAGTATTTTTTAAGATTAAAATAATGAAAAATTGAATTTTCTAAATAAAAAAACATATATGTAGTTTTCACCCACGTAGCTGGAATCTTTGAAGAGATGGATAATTTTTCAACCGACGATATTTATGATGCGGGGGATGGCATCACTTACCGCAATAGATGAAGCTCAGCTCTTTTTTTTTCTCTCAAGATATCATCGGCTCTTTTAAGAAACGAAATAAGTCTCCACGTTAACGGTGTATTTGATATTGTTTTTGTTTTATAGTTGATATTTTAAAAAAATAATTTTATAAAAAATATTTTTAGTTACGGTTCAAAATAATTATTAAAGTATTTGGTTAAAATTATAGTTAAGTTTAAGGTTCATGAAAAACAGTTTCATGTGTTTGGTTACTAAATTTTTCATATTACTATCAACATGTGAAATTACTTTAAAATGTGTATATATATATATATATTATTTTTTAAATATTTAATAATTATAATAATAAAATGTAATTAATAATTTAAATAAATTAAACACTTGTTTTTAACTACTTGTAATTTCATCACGAACTAAATCCATACGTGAAGGCCTCTGTAATCCCGGAATAACATATGGTAAAATATCTTCTGAAATAAAATTAGAATTACAAAGTAAAAATTATATTGTGATTTCATTCTAATATATTTATTTATATTTTAATTAAATTTTTAGATTATTTTAATATTAAAAAAATATATTTTATAATAAACCATATATTATCCTCTCACACGCACGACTAAGAAAATAAATGATTTACAATAATGAATTAAGTTGATTGCCTATTCTGGATTTCTTTGTCTTCTACCAGCTCGTGCCAGCTCAGCCTGAGAGATCACTAACATCACCTTTGACCTATCATTTTTCTTGCAAAATCTTATAGGCTGTTGATTATGCATAAGTTGTCGGTGTTGAGTAGATGAATAAAATTAAGATCTGAGAGATTTTATTGATGTCTGAAATTCTTTGGCTGTTTTCTTTATCTGGGTTTTTGTTAAATTTGCGAAACATTTATCGGTTGGAGATATAAAGCTGGGTTGTTCTTGATAGCTGCTGTTGTCATTATATGGGTCACCTCTGCTGCTGTTATTAAAATTTCCAGTCATTAATTAAATTTACACCATGTTATCTATGAGTTGATGCTGTTGGCCCGTTGTTGAAATCAGCATTCCTTTGGTTTTGTCTTGTCTTAGATATGTGACTTTTATTTGATGGGATTGTTGACATTGAAGAGACAGTTTTCTGTTAAAAAAATTGAATTTGAGATTGCTTTTTTATAAAACGGAGGTGAATTGATTCAACCTTCAACATTTGATGGGTGGTGGAGTGTTTTTTTTTTTCTGTAAAAGATTCTTCGGTTTACAATGAAATGAGATGAAAAGAAGAGGAATGCCGGACTTCGCAGAAATTGAAAATGATTAGCCAAATAATTGTTTACTATATAGTTGACTTGGTGATTGAAACAATGGAATTAAAGTATATGAACATAAGAGAAAACAATACGCCTATGTAGTAGCACCAGATGTTATTTGCCCGTGTGCGTGTGTGTTGTGCTGTGCTTTTTTTATATAAAAAACTGATTGCATTTGTGTATATTATAATTAGTTATCTTAATATTTAACTAGTAAAATTATAATAGATTAAATATGTTAAAAATGTTTTTTTCCTGTCTAAAATGAATAATTAAAAACCAAAATTAAGAGCGTATATATATAAACATGGAAAAAAATAGAGACTATTTAGAAATATATTTAAAAAATAAAAGAATTAAAAGTATATAGGCCGAAATGAAAACAAAATATGTAAATAATTTAAATTGAAGGATTAAATTAAAAAAAGAAAAGTGTTGTTATCAAAAGAAAAAAAAATTATTTTTTTATTTAGTTTCGATCCCTTTATTTTTTCAGTAATTTTAGTATAAATTTAAATAATTTTTTGTATTTATGTATCTATATTCTTAGTTTTGACTTTTAATTTTTATTAGAATTTATCTTTGTATTAAATGTAGCTTTGGTTAAAAAACAGAGTAAGTTCATCTTTAGTGGTGTGAAATGAAATTAAAACCCTCTCTTATGCATATATAGTTAATCTTCAGTTGTTAGTTATTTGTTATATTTTTTTAAGGCGTTAATATTAAACAAATATTAAAATATATAATTTTTTAAGAAAAAACCTTTAAAATAATTTTTCTCATTATTTTAAATACATTTTTATAATAAAATGAATATATTAAAAAAAATAATTGAAAGTCTTGTAGATTGATTGTTTTGCTCTAATGTATAGCATTATTAAAAAAAAAAAAAAAGCAATAACCATTAACGTTTTTTGACATATTATAAAATTTGGTTTTGTCTGTGGTGAAGCGCAGACAAGTGACTCATATTTTTTATATCTGTAGATAATTTGACAAAAACAATTCACCAGTTTTGTCTATGTAATATTAGATCTAGAATATCATACATAAAAAAGTTAAAAAAGTCAAACAAGGTAGCATGCATATCATATCCAATGAGCAGGTCGCCTAGAATAATTAGACCATTTTTTTAAAAAAAAAGTCTCTGACTTTTTCCCCAATGTGTAGGTTGCCTAAAACAGTTAGACCTTTTTTAAAAAAAGTATATGACTTTTTCACCAACAGATAGATTACTTGGAACAATTAGACCATTTTTTAAAAACTCTCTGACATTTTCACCAACGAGAAAGTGATTTAGAACAATTAGACCATTTTCATAAAAGTCTATGACTTTTACACCAATTGGCAGGTCACCTATAACAACTCTACAAACACCAGAGTTGGAAGTAATTTTGGTTGAATATTTACTGAAGCTGAAGCTAGAAATATAATTTTTTTCATGTAATATTTACCAAGTTGAATATTTACTAACACCAAAGTTGGAAAAATTATAATCGGACCATTGATAGCATAAAAACAACCCTCTATGATCTAAGACAAGACCCGTGATGCAACTTATCTCAAGTAGGACACTTAATGGGTGATAATATCTTTTCTTTTGCGTAATTAGTCTCATACCATAGAATCTCTATTAACTAGTTAGGATTTCTTGTGACCATAATACTAGGTGACAACTCCTTAAACTAAAATTTTGTCCCTCTACGAACAAGGTGTCATATATTTGTTCTTTCAAAATTTAATTTTAAGATGACCGCAATGTCGGGTATGAAAACCATGAATTGACATGCCTTTACTAGAGATATTTTTTAACATTTGCTTAGTTAAGATAGTGATATGACTATGATTGTAACAACCCTAAATTTTTTTTTCTCCTATTTGTTTATTTGTTAATCTTTCCCCCAAAAAAGAAGGTAGATGAAGCATGAGAATTTTTTTTTTCAATCACAAGCAAACAGTAAAATGACCCTAAACAGTAACGGGTCTCGAAACAGTAACAGGTCCCTAGACAATAACATGTTCTCAAAATAGTGACATGTCTCAAAACAATAACATGCCTTAAACAATAACAGATCTCAAATAATAACAAGTCTCAAAACAGTGACATGTCTCAAAACAGAACATGTCCTGAAATAATAACAGGTCCAAAAAAGTAATAGATCCAGAGACAATAACATGTCTCAAAACTGAACATGTCCTGAAACAATAACAGGTCCAAAACAGTAACAGATCCCGAGATAATAACATGTCTCAAAACAGAACATGTCCCGAAACAATAACAGGTCCAAAACAGTAACAGATCCCGAGACAATAACATGTTCTCAAAACAGTAACAGGTGGCAATAACATAATCCTTAATTCAATCTTGACCTATTCATCCTGGGTCTACAAAACCTTAGACATCATCCTCATCGCAACCATTATTAATAAACCATATATTTAACATCATTCAACCATTTACACTAGAGTTGATATAAATCCAGTCACGTTTAATAAAATACGACAAACGAGTTAATTTTCTTACATTCCAATATTTTTCCAAAAGAAAGTGAACATACATATTAGTTTGCCACATTTACTTTATACAAATTACTATTGGATACAAAACAAACTAAAAAAAAATGATGGCTTGGCTCCTGACGTGAAGATGATGGACCTGAAATAGAAATACAAGATAATCTCATAAAGAAATTTTAGAAGAAATCATATTAAAGTTATTAAACCCACGATATGCCATCATATATAATTGAAATAATCAACATAGCTATTCGAAAGTCAACTATTTTCCCTTTATCCGGAATCCTCACATACACTAAATGTATGTTAGCCATTTATACTGTCCTGAAATCAACTAATCAGTTTCATGAGAATGTTGACACAAACATAACCGTTGTATGCCAATGTCAAGGATTCTTGACATCATTAGCTTTCATCTCAGAAAGCTAATCAAGTCTATAAATTTTGCCGCTATCGATGTCACCTGCCGATTTCATTAACAATTCCGAAATTGAATAGTTAATCATATTTTTAAATTATGCCGATATCGACGTCACCCGCCGATATCATTAACTATTCTGAAATAGAGTAGCTAATCAAGTTTATACATTATGCCGATATCATTAACTATTCTGAAACCGAATAGCTAATCAAGTTTATAAATTATGCCGATATCGACGTCACCCGCCGATATCATTAACTATTCTGAAACCGAATAGCTAATCAAGTTTATACATTATGCCGATATCGACGTCACTCGCCGATATCATTAACTATTCTGAAACGGAATAGCTAATCAAGTTTATAAATTATGCCGATATCGACATCACACGCCGATATCATTAAACTATTCTGAAACCGAATAGCTAATCAAGTTTATAAATTATGCCGATATCGACGTCACCCGCCGATATCATTAACTATTCTGAAACCGAATAGCTAATCAAGTTTATACATTATGCTGATATCGACGTCACTTGCCGATATCATTAACTATTCTGAAACCGAATAGCTAATCAAGTTTATAAATTATGCCGATATCGACGTCACCCTCCGATATCATTAACTATTCTGAAACCGAATAGCTAATCAAGTTTATACATTATGCCGATATCGACGTCACTCGCCAATATCATTAACTATTCTGAAACGGAATAGCTAATCAAGTTTATAAATTATGCTGATATCGACGTCACCCGCCGATATCATTAAACTATTCTGAAACCGAATAGCTAATCAAGTTTATAAATTATGCCGATATCGACGTCACCCGCCGATATCATTAACTATTCTGAAACCGAATAGCTAATCAAGTTTATACATTATGCCGATATCGACGTCACTCGCCGATATCATTAACTATTCTGAAACCGAATAGCTAATCAAGTTTATACATTATGCCGATATCGACCAACTTGTTTCTTCCTATACATATATATATATATATATATATTCCATCCCCTAACCTTTCATTTACCCCTTTTCTTTTCCTCATCAATAAGCACCAAATTGTAACTTATAGTCCAATAACTAGTAAAGAAAATAATTATTAGATAAAGAAAATAGAGGTACCAAGTACCTACCTGCTGTGAACGTTCGACTTGCGATCCCCTGTTGTTGTCCTCCTCCCGCGATTCCTCCTGAAACCACAAACACCCACCATTATTCCATATTAATCCACATATCACACACAACAACAACTACAATGGTGATAATATTCATTTCTCTTTTACCAAATCTTTTCTTTCTCACTTACATTTCTCATTATCATCCTTTAACTTTTCAATTTATTTGTAGTCCAAGTAGACATCACGAATTCAATTTTAATCACCGTTTATTCTCTTTTTTTATTTTCTGAATGTCAAGACATACTTTATGAAGGGCAAGGAAACAATTTCTACCCTTAACATGGTTAAATTTTTGTTATTTTCTCAACTTGGCCAAAATTGTCAACACAGGTGACAACTTGACCTCTCCTCAGAGTTTTACCCATATCTGGAGTTACAGAGCTCCAAATTAGACAGGGTTGGACTCGTTGGAAATCTAACACTCCCAGATACAACTTCAATGAAGGAACCCTCCATGAATTATGTATTTTTCAGGTCCAAATTCCCCTAAGAAACAGGGCAACAAAACTGCCCTGTTTTGCAAAAATGGAGAAAGTATCTCCAATTCATCTTCAATCCTTGATTTCTCATCAATAATAGCCATGTCTTCCCCTTTATTCATGAAAACCCTACTCATTTATTCATTCCCCCAATATTTTGTATTTAAAAACCCTAATTCCCAATTAATCAAATTGAGGTTAATTTCATAGAAATTGGAATTAGAACTCCTTACTTGGATGAAATCTTGACTTTAGTTCACAACTTTGGAAGAATCTTAGCCTTCTTCTCCTTGTTAAGAACTAGCCACTCCTTTCTTCCCCAAATTCTTCACTTTCTTCTTGTTAATCCTTCCTCAAATTATGTTTCTCCACTTTAGAATTCCTAGACTTTTATGGGTTTACAAGTTTTTTGGGTGTTTGATCATAGTTTTTTTTGTGAAGAAAAATTTAGGTTATCTCTCCCCTCTTTCTTCTCTTTTCAGCTCGACATGGCTGAGGAGAAGATGGGTATTTATAGTCCATTTCTTCTTAATTATTTTAGACCTGTTTTTTTTTTTCGGGTTTCATAATGATAATCTTCTAAGAGTCCTGTTCCTTTTGGAAGTTGCCATCATGCTGAACATATTCTTCACCTTCCATGTTTCTTTGTTGAAGGTGGGTGTTATAAACTCTATGGATTTAAGGTATTTAGGGACTTATATGTTAACCTAGAGGTTCACATATGACATTTTAAACCCCACAAGTTGAATGTATTATGCTTGTGGATGCAAACATAGGTGTATCTACATATATATCAAATATGGATTAACTTGTTCAATGTATGTATGCTTTTTATCGATAGAGGAATACATGCATACT
Source organism: Salix arbutifolia (assembly GCA_025169955.1). NCBI lineage: Eukaryota > Viridiplantae > Streptophyta > Magnoliopsida > Malpighiales > Salicaceae > Salix > Salix arbutifolia. The sequence continues at coordinate 8,859,173 of CM045917.1, read as the reverse complement.
CAATTTATTGATATTTTATTGTATAAATTTGCATATTTAACCATTTATGAAGGATGGGGTGTCACATTTCCAAAATTAAAACCTATTTGGGATTGATATTCAATTTTGGTCGAAGGTAATTGATAGGAAATATTAGTTCAAGTATTGACTAAGTTTTTTTATAAGAAAACATTGTCTTGCTCAATTAAGAGAGAAACCCTAATTCCTCACTCAGAAAACATGTCGTCTACCTTTACTATATCCAAAATTATGTTGTTTGACATTAATATTCAGTTTCTATCTTTTCCCATCTAGTAGAACCTCAAAAAAGCATCATAAGTGTCGCAATGACATTTTTTCACGCTTCGCGCCCCACCATCCCTTATTGGGGGAGAACGGTGCGCGGTGAAAAAGTTGGTGTTTTTATAATCGTAAAAATTACGACTACAATTATCAAGAGTCACCATCTAGTATTTAGGTCACTAGGAATCCTATTGGTCTACGAGAGTCTAGGTAAGCGGACTTGTTGTGCAAGGGAAAGACACATCACCCCTAGTGCACCCTACCTAAGGCAAGCTGCATTGTTGTTTAATTGTTTTTCTAAGTTTGATTTTTTTGTTTGTTGATCTTTCCTAAGGCTTGACATAGATTTCTTTTCATTAAAGAATCTCTACCTCACTAAGAGTTGAAAGACTAACCAAGAAGAATTTTACACTGTATTTTGAAAAACCTTTTTTTTTCTGCGGTTGTACTTTACAACGTAATTTTACACCGTAGTTAAAAAAATTCTCTTATCTACTGGTGTACTTTACAATGTAATTTTACATCCTAAAAGATAAAACAAAATAATTATTATTTTTTGATATTTTGGTCAAATTCCAATGGATAATCATAAACTAATTACGATATCCAATTTTCATTTCAAAATATGAGAAAGATGCAACATATATTTTTTAACCAAAAATATGCTTAAAAAAACTTGGAATTCAGCTGTATGCATGAAAACAAAATATTTTTTGTTTTAATAAAAAAAATTAAAATATCTTTTATGCAAATTTTATATTTATATTTTTTTCATATTTTTTTGGTGGGTTGGCTACCCCGCCTTGATGGATCGAGAAACCCATCATTTGGGTCGGGCTGCCAACATGTGGGCTATCAACATGTGGGTTGTCAACCCACCTCGCTCCGAACTATGCTTCCAGTCCAGGTGGGCTCGAAGCCCACCTCACTCAGGTGGTCCGGCAAAACACAAAGACCAGCCCGACCACCCCACTTTCCACATGGTGAACAGTGGGACGTAAGTTACGTCCCACTGTTCACATGCAGTGAACAATGGGCAGGGGAGTTAATTAATTCAGTCCCTTAGCTTACATCCCACTGTTCATCATGTGAATAGTGGGCAAGGGAGTTAATTAATTGACTCCCCTAGCACAAAACAAAACGATGAACAGTGGTGGTTTTTGGGTGGCAATAAACAACATACCTGTCAATGTTGCCGAGTAGAGGAGGCCGAGGTGGTTCTTCTTGTGGTGGTGGCGTAAAAAATGGTGGGCTGTGGTGGCCGTAGGAGGTGTCAAAAGTGGGTTGCCTTATGTTGTTGCCGTCGCCGCTTCTGTTGTCTCACTGGAGGATGTGGCTAGGTTATTGGCGTGGAGGTGAAGATGACAATGATTATATGGTGGTGCTAGGTGGTTGGGTGGCTACTGCTTGAGGAGAAAGAGAGTGGGCTGCAATTGGTTTTAGAGAGAGGGGGAGTTGGTGTCGGATTGTAGGAGAGGATGGGAGCTAGTGCTGGTTGTCATGGGATGCCCTTGGTGCTTGGTGGCCGGAGTTGTGAAGCTACCAAGGGAGACAAGAGAGAGGTCTAACTAAGAGAGGGGGGGCTGTCGGTACCAAAGAAGAGGGAGAGCTGTTGTTGTGTAGTTTTACATGGCCAGTGTCTGTTTTAAGTGTTTCTGCATAATTTTCTCTCGTCAATACTTTGCTCTCCTCCTTTACTATCAAATTTTCTCCTGTCAATATTTCTTCCACGTGGTTTGCAAATTTCCCTGTTAATATTTTCTCTCCCCTCGTTTGTAAGTGCATGCATTCTTTTTATAGGCAAGGGAGGCAATCCTTCAGCTGCCCATTGCGTGTAGCGATGGGTTGCTGCCTCTGCATTGTTCAGGTGGCATGCTTGCACTATTCAGATGATTGAACAGTGCAGTCACGTCTGTGATGATTTTGGGAGATGGTGAAAATCTAATTTGGTCCCTCATCTGTAATTGTTCTAATTGCACACCTAATTGGTTTTAAACTTTTAAATTTATGCAATTGTATCTTCATCAAAATTTCAACAGCAACCTTAGATTTGCACGCCTTTTTTATTTTAGTCCTTGGTTTCTGATTTGTGCGATCTAACCCTCAATTGACCATTAAATTCTCATTTGTTTTCAATTGACCCCTGATTTGCACCATTAACTTGGAAAATTTCAATTTGGTCTCCAAAAATTCCAATCTTCTTAATTGAACCCAAATTAAGCTCAAGAACTTGATTTTTCATTGATTAAGCCCTTAATAAAATTAATTTGACCGATTTAAAGTATAAGTCATTTCACTAAATTAAATCCTTCAATTGGACCCTAAATTCATTCTAAAACGTAATTAACTTTTAAATTGGTCGACAATTAAATCAAATCGGCCCACAAAAATATAATTATATCTTTCAACATACTTTTAACATAGATTTATCCAATAATAAATTTTTCGGCCTTAAATCTATATTTTACTCTATTTTTTGGGACAAAAGAGATATCATCAGACTCTTGAAAATAACCAAAATTTCCACTTTGGTTTTTTTAGTGACGCGAGCCCTTTTTATTTTATTTTTTGTTATTTTTGTTTTATTTGGGTAGATTTGGGGAATAACCCAAAATTGGGTTATGACAATAAGTACACCTTTTTTTACCTCATTACCCCTCTTAAGAAAGAAAAAAAATCACTCGCTCTTATGATAGCCTTGCACCTATAGTAAAAACAAGTTAAACCCCTACCACTAATTAGCCCAAAAAATATTGATATACCAAGACAAAATACCCTACGCATCTAGCCTCCTTACAACCTTTTTCTAGTATTAATCAGTTGGAAAATTTGGATGATTGAGAAGACAACTCATTAATTAAAGGTTATGATTTAGGAGTCTAAAATGTTACTAAAACTATATAAAAGGATCCTTGGACCTTAGTTGTCGAGAGGCTTATTTTATGGGTGGGGACAAAAAAGGTGAATAATATAGAGTGTGAGAAGAAGAAGAGTAAAGTTTATTGTTCACCCTTGCAACATTAGAATGTCTGGAAATCTAGAAGAATCTTATTAATGGCCTATTATGAAGAAAGATATAGATAAGTATGTGGCCAAGTATAGAGTTTGCCAGCAAGTAAAGTTGGAATATCATAAACTAGTAGGGCATTTGCAATCATTCTTGATAGTTGAGTGGAAGTGGGAGGAATCATTATGGACTTCATATTTATATTACCTATAGGAAATAAAGACAATGATGCCATATGGTTTGTATTAGACAAGTTGACTAAGCATGTTTTGTTTATACCTTGGAAAACTTTTTATCAATCATTGTGTTCATTTTACAAATTAGGATTTAGTTGTAGATTTTAATATTCGAGGGTGTAAAGCTACATTGTAGAGTATGTCATTAAGTATTAAAGATACAAAAAAAAATGTGATGCTAAAATTTAGACCTTAGAACAGTTATGTATAAATGAATAAGATAAAGACTCTCATGAAGAGTGACTATCTTGAATCTTAGAAAAGATCAATGAAAAGAAATCTAACCTAGAAAAACAATCAAACAACAATATAACTTACTTTAGGTAGGTTGTATTGGGGAGACACATCTTTCCCTTTATAATATGTTCCTTTACCTATACTATCGCAGACCATTAGGTTTCCTAGTAGCCTTAATACTAGATGATGACTCTTGAAAATTATAATCATGATTTAATGATTATACAAAATCTCTTCTCAATGCATTCCCATCTCCTAGAGGCTCATGAAAAGCACTATCATGACAAATGGCAACTCCACTATGACTTGTCTGTTCAGATTGAGCTTTGTCTGTCAGGTTGTTTGTGTGATTAATTTTTTGGTCTATTCAATTTTAGTATGAATTTTTACATTTTTCAATGGGTCCTTTAAGACAAAATCATCAGACGACGTTGATCAAGATAAGATGACAGCGCTGGAAGCCAAGATAAAAGTCATTGAAGGGGTAAACTTATATGACCTCATGCAAGCTACATAAATGTATCTAGTCCTAAATATTATACTACTAAACAAATTTCATGTTCCTGAATTTATCAAATAGATTGGAACACAATGCCTCATCACCTATCTCAAATCTTATTGCAATAAAATGGCATAAAATAGTATATGATGAGAAGTTGTTGATGGACTTTTTTTAAGTGATATAAAATTGGTATATGAGACTAAATAGTATCAAAATCCACAACTGAAAAAATCTGGTGGATGCTTTCATCAAGCAATATCAATACAACATGGATATAGTCTCTATATAACAAGTATGTCCAATCTAGAGAAAAAGAACAAAGAGAGCATAAGAGAATATGTTTAGAGATGGAGAGATTTGGCTACACAGGTGCATCCCCCAGTCCTGGATAAAGAAATAGTGACCTTGTTTGCTAACACACTTAAGGAACCATACTATGAGCATGTGATGGGTAGTTCAACATAATAATTCACTGATGTTGTTGATGTAGCTAAATGAACAAAGTAGGAAGTTAGGAGAGGTAAAATTTCCTCACCCGTGGAGATAAATGGTTTTGAAGGAAAGAGGGAGGTTGGCCATGTTGAAAGTGGATAAAGAGATAAGAAAAACAAATTTCAAAACTACCACACCCATTCATCAACATCCACTTTGACTTCCCATTTCCTACTAGAAAACTTGAACCCCAAAATCTCCAAACCAAAAACCAAACTAACTTCCCAAAGAACAATTGCCTCTATTGCCACTACCTTTAAATGAGATCTACCAAATATTGTTGAGCACAAGGCAGGTAAACATTGAACCTTAAGCACCTTTGTAGTCACCTAATCCTTATTACTACAAGCCCGACCTCACCTACAAATACCATGTTGGTGTTGTAGGGAATAGTATTCACACTTGCAATGACTTCAAGAAGAGGATCATACAACTACACAAAGTTGAGTGGATAATATTTGAGGAAACTCAAAATGCTATTCCCAATTATGCTTTAGGAAGTGGAACGACCACTTAACAGAAATGATGAATCAAAGGACCTAGTTAAGAGGTGTGCCAAATGTCCACACCACTGAAATGGCCCCTACAAGAGTTTCTAAATAAGAAGTACACCAAAATCAGAAGATGAAACTTGCTTCTATAATTTCTATTTGTTTGATCATGTACACACATGTGCTTTGGCTTTGTCATGGTTTAACCTGTTTTAGTTTTGCAGGCAATTTAGCTCCATAACACCACAAGACTTTCTTTGTTGAACGAGTCTTTCTTTTCAATAAAGTCATTTATTTTCTTGTGTCTATGATGTGTCTTTGTTCTTGTTTAAATAAAACAATCACACCTTATACCTTTTCGCCAAACTATACATGATCTCATGCTTTTATAAAGTGTTTTGGAAAATCAGAGTCTAGTATGAAAAAAAAAATCAAATTGATGTTTGTTTAACAAATGAGTTCTCGGAATTCATGTGATTCCTTGAAAGGGAATCTCATACCTAAAAAAATTCACATAATAAAGCTAAGGTTTTAGCTAAACAAATAATGAAACCATTTCACATGGAAAAACAAAAGCTTACTGATCCTAAATGCTTGTGTTTGAAATGAGAGAATGCCATATTTGATCATTCCTTCACAACTCTCAAATATCCTTTGCACTCTCTAATCATTACTAAGATCACACCCTATACTAGGGGGGCAAGTGCGAGGATCAAAAAACACTTTAAATCTATAAAATAGTGCTTAGTGACTAAAGGTACCTGAACAAAGTTATGGATATAAAATTCAAAAAGATTTGAGCACACCAAAACAAAATAAGAAACATGATAATAGTGCTCAAATCCAATGATGCGAACAACAAAAGAGAACAAGTATCATAAAATTTAAAGAAAAGTTTCCATCTTTAATCAATTACACCTCCGATGGTCGAGCACAAGGTAGCCAATTGTGCATTGTTTTATTTATTTATTTATTTATTTATTTATTCTTTGAAACTATCATATTCCCTTCCATTCCATACTAATTTAAATCAACCTCTATCAAATAGTTCTTGTAACAATTTCCAAGTATCACCACCTCCTCTTCCAAAACTTGAAGCTTTCACTTACTAAAACACAACCTCCCAACCTCCCAACCTCTCTAACGTTTCTGATGAAGTGGTTTCTCTTGGTAAAATTACATGAAACCACTCTTCCCTTCTAGAATTTTGAGCGAAACATGAGAAAATGAAAAACGGAGAAGAAGTTTTGCATTCTTCCATGACTTTCGGTCGTAGCTTGATAAAGGGCTGTTTTTTTTTTTTAATTTTATACCAAATTGCCAATGCTAATTAACCCATTAGTTATTTTCTATCAATTACACGGCCATTCGAACTTTCTGTGTACGGGTTTATTTCTATATTTCCTTGGAGATTTTTAAGCTAATTTATGAGCCCCTAATTATAACGATTTTTCTCTAAAACCTTTTTTTGTTAAGGTTACACTATTAGCAATAGTTTAGTAATTTTTAGGGAGAGGGAGATTAAATAGTTCCTTTGGGCAATCACTTCTTCCTTGGTCAATTTCCTAAACTTGGATCTTTGTGAACAACTATTATATTATTTAGTTGATACATAAATGTTTATTTTTTTATATAAATAAGAAAAAACATAAATTTATAAACCACTGTAAAAATTAAATTCATAATTCTATACTTAGTTTCTTATCAGTGTTATATCACGTTCCTTTGTACGAAACATAAACATGTGATTTCAATTGGGCCTTGCCATAAATCCTACTGTTAAAGTTTTTTTTAAAAAAACAACTAAAAAGGTTGATTTATTATGCTCATTCCCTTGATTTTCTAAGTTAAAATTTTAAAGTCATCACCTACAATATATACACACACACACACTAGTCATTACCCTGTGCCTCGTCGTGTTTGGAACCATATTTTTTTCAACGCAAAAAAAATATTAAATGTGTGAGATTTTTATTATTATAATATAAATTTGAGAAAAATAATAAATCTATGCAGAATTCTTGTGAAGTGAAAGTTTTCTATAGAATATATGCATTTTAAACCCATATAAATTTATCTGTGTAGTAGGTATCAACGAAATCACTAGTATAAAATTATCATTATCATTATCATTAAAAAGAAAGAACATTTGGATATCTGAATTATTGAATTCACCGTATTAAGATTAGTTCATTTTATAATTCAATTTAAATTAAATATCAAAAAAAAATTTGTAAAAACACTTGCAATATTCAAGTAACAAAAATAAGTAGTTAATTTTATATCTCCAAAAAAAAATATAAATTGAAATTCCATCTCTATGTTATCGTAATTATCATTACTATAACAATTCAAATTATTATCAACATTACTGTCCAAATAATTAAAATCATAAAAATTGCCTCGAAGAATAAAAAAAGCAAAATCTTTTTACAAAAATAAAAAACAATAAAAAAACAATCACTAAAATTATCATTATTATTGTGCAAATAATAAAATTATAAAATCATCTAATCTGAAAAATAGATAAAAATAACAGAAAACACAAAGGAAAGAACAAAGGGAAAAAGGGAGCAATATTAATGATCACCAACATAAATTAAAATTTCAGGACTAAACCGAATGAAATTAAAACCTCAATAAAAAAAATTAAAAACAGAAACTAAAAGCATAGATGAATAAATACGGATAAAAAATAAACATCGACCAAGAATGACTGAAAAACCCAAAAGAATTAATATCAAATAAAAAATGCAAAGAATAAGGACCGAAATGAAAAATAAAATATATAATCAATTTCAATCAAAGAGCAAAATTGAAACAAATATAAACCTTTGAACCGCCACAAATAAAGATATTTTAAAAAAAATTGCAGTGTAATTTAAAAAAAAATAAGAGAATAGGGACCTAAATGAAAAGTACCATATATGACCAATCAATTGGAGGACACAACTGAAACAAATTAAAACCTGCATACAAAAATAATTAAAGTAACAAAAAGAAAAGCAAAAATCAAAAGAAAATGACTAAAATAAAAAACAACATATATAATTAGTTTCAATTGAAGGGCACAATTGCAACAAATAAAAATTTCCATTGCAGAAATGAGTAATAAAACCAAAATCAAAAGAATAGGGAATAAAATGAAAACATCACAAACATTAAGGACGAACATGTATTTTCCTGGGGCATGAGAGAGAAAAGGGCATAAAACCATCCATCAGCGCTTCACCAACCACCGGACGTTGATAGGCGTCGCACCGAGAGGCAAAGGACATGTCGGTGCACTAGGTGACACGATGGACGGTCTGTTTCTAATCCTGAAAGACTCAGCACATGCCACTTTAAGGCGGTGTGTATGCCTTAAAAGTTGCAGGCGCGTCTATACAACGGGCCTGCAGTGTTTCAGAAACGAAATAATAAAATAAAGGTAAATTACCTGAAAACCCTTGGAACCAGCGATAACCATGAAAAAACTAGGGGGAAAGTACCTCAATACCCCCAGCTCTTACGCTTATTTTTTTGTTGTTTTCTACAGCTATTTTAGTAGTTTTAATGTGCAAAAAATTAGGAAAAAACAAAAACACCCCCAATTGTTCCACGTCCTTTTCTCAGCACCCAGAGGTAAAATAGTAGTTTTACTGCGTAAAGAATTTAGAAATATCATCCATGTCTCCTGGAAATGGCCTTGATCCCGGGGGTTAATTTTTTTCAGCCCTGGGGTAAAATAGTAATTTTACAGTCACAATCCACAGTAATCTATATCTATGTGAATAGTAAAATTTGCTACAGTAAATGTGGAACGTCGTTTATATATATACTAGCCAATGTCCCCGCGCATCGTCACTGGCAACACCATATTTTTTCAAAGCAAAAAATATTAATTGTGTGAGTTTTTCAAAATAATAAATTTGTGCAAAATTCTTGTCAAGTGCAACTTTTCTATAAAATATATGAATTTTAAATCGATATAAATTTATCTGTTTAGTAAGTTCCAACGAAAAAATTAGTATAAATTATCATAATCATTAAAAAAGCAAGAATATTCTAAGAACAAATAAAATAAAATAAAAAAGCAAAACTTTTTTACAAAAACAACAATAAAAAAATAATCATTGTTATAGTGCAAACAATAAAATCATAAAATCATCTCATTCGAAGAACAAATAAAAATAATAGAAAACACAAAAAAAGAACATAGGAAAAAGGGGAGCAATATTAATTTAAAATAATCACCAACATAAATTAAAATTTCAGGACTGAAATAATTAAAAATAAAACCCCAATAAAAAAGAAAAAAATTAAAAACAAAAACTAAAAGCATAGATTCATAAATACAAATAAAAATTAAATATTGTCCAAGAATGACAGAAAAAACCAAAGAAATTAATAGCAAATAAAAAATTCAAAGAATAAAGGCCGAAATGAAAAATAAAATATATAATTAATTCTAATTAAAGGACAAAATTGAAACAAATAAAACCCAAAGACCGAAAAAAATAAAGATATTTTTAAAAAAAAAATACAGTGTAATTTTGTTAAAAAAATGAAAAGAATAACAATTGAAATGAAAAGTAGCATACATCACTAATTTCAATTGGAGGACACAATCAACACAAATTAAAACAAACTATATAATTAATTCCAATTGAAGGACAAAATTGAAATAAATAAAACCTTGGGACCGAAATAAATAAACACATTTAAAAAAAATTGTTGTGTAATGTTTTTAAAAATTTAAGAGAATAAGGACCGAAATGAAAGATAGAATATATGACAAATTTCAATTGGAGGACCCAATTAGAAGCAATTTAAACATGCATACCGAAATAATTAATATAACCAAAAGCAAACCAAAAATCAAAAGAAAAGGACTAAATTGAAACCCTACATATACAATCAATTTCAATTGAAGGGCACAATTGCAACAAATCAAAAACTATATTAAAAACAACAGTAATAAAATCAAAATCAAAAGCCCAGGGACAAAAATAAAACTCTTGAAAACAGTAGGGACCTTAGTGTATTTCCAGGTAGCAAAAGAGAAAAAAGGGAGAAAAAACTTAAACCCGTCCGACGAAGCTTCATCGTCCACCATAACCAGACACGTGTCGCACCGGGAGGGAGAGGACATTCTGGCGCACCATGTGACACGTCGAAAGTCTGGTTTTGACCACCAAACAGAGGCACATACGCGTGAAACACTGTAGATGTGTCCGTACGACGCGCCTGCAGTATTTTTGAAAAATAAAATAAAATAATGAATAATTACTTATACACCCCTGTGCCCAGTGATAACTACAAAAAAAACCCACAGTGGAAAACACAACAATACCCCCGGGTCCGAGGCTTATTTTTTGTCATTTTAGGGGTCTAATTTTGTATTTATACTGTGCAACAAATTTGAAAATTTCATCCATGTTCCATGAAAATTTTTAAAATACCCCAATTCCAAGTTTCTTCTATTGTCGTTTTCGGAGGCCAATTTCATAGTTATATTGTACAACAAATTTGGAAATACCATCTATGTCCTCTAGAAATTTCTAAAATACCTCTGGTTCCGGGGGTTAAAAAGTTTAGACCTTGGGGGCAAAATAATCATTTCGCTGTAGTAATCCACAGTAAACTGTGTCTAGTTGATAAATGGCGAAATGTATAATAAATATGGCTCACGGTTTATATTTTAGTTAAGATATATATATTAATTAAAATATATATTAACTAAAATATAAACAGCATGAGTATTTCACTATTTGACGAAGTCTTGATTTTGAGGTGTTTGCATACAATTTTATCCTTGATGATCTCGGGGCTATGTTGCTAGTTGGGGGTGTTTTTGGTTTTTCATTCTTTTTTCTTTCTATCTTTTGTGTTTGAGTTCTTGGTTTCTGTTTTTAAAACCAGTTCATGCAGTGAGGGACGAGAGGTTTTTTCTTTTGTTGAACCAGTTCGAGCAACAAGGCATGGGATGGGACATTACCTTCTCTTTGTTCACCGCCGTAAACTCCCATTGAAGGTCTGGATTGTTATCCGGAGTATTAAGGTGCTGCACCAAACTCCAATTTCATTTCACGGAACAGTAATTTCAAAAATAGATAATGAAAAAATCAATGCAAGTAGTCAAAAATTGTGATAGCGGGGAGGATTAGTGCTTACATAGTTCAAGGTAGTGGAGAAGGATTGTGTTGCCTGTTGAAATGAGATAAATGGAGAGAAATGAGAAGGAGGCGATTGGATGCAGATAAAACAGGAGGAAATTAAATTCAAAGAAGAAAACTAAGGAGTCAAGCGGATAGCTTGGCGGATCTTGAGGAGACGTGTGGCTCCGAGACGAGGTACATTTTCAAGGGGGCGCTGAGCTCAGTGGAGAGTGAAGATAATTTGGTTAGGTGGGACAATGCTGATGAAATTTACCCCAAATTCAAGAGAGAAGAAATGAATGAAGCCAACAATGTCCTTTGAATCTGGATACGTAAAGATTGGTGGATGAGGATGGTCTAAAGTCCCCACCCGTAAATCATAGAGAAGCATTATATATATATAAAATATATATATATATATATATATATATAATAACAAATGAAAAATTTATCAATTTAAATTTGATTTATCAATTAGATACATTAACACACAGGCGATTGGAATATGATTGATTAAAAATTGGTTTTAATTTATTAAATCTTTTTCAATTTTTATACTTGAGAGAAATTTCACATATTAAATTAATTTGATTAAAATATTTTAAAAAAAACATGTTTCTGTGGGCATGAGGTTCTTTTAAAATCATCTTCTTTTTCAAAAATATATTTATTCGTAGATTATCTATTATTTATAAATAATCCTACACTGACCTTATATCTTCGCTATCTATGTTTATTGTGTTGTCAATTCATATTAATATTTGAAAGAAAAAAATTCATCAAAAGTTCTTTCAAGTCAATTTTTTATACCTTAAAAGTAATTTTATAAAAAATAAATAAATTAAAAACTTTTTTTGCTAGGGTTGTATTTACTCTTAATAAATATATATCCTTTATTTACTTCGGGCCCAAGATTTTTGTTTATTGCAATTTTGTTCTTCAATTGAAATTAATTATATATTTTGTTTTTAATTTCGGCCTTTATTCTTTTAAAAAAAAAATTGGTATTAACTTCTTTGGTTTTTTCAGTCCTTTTTGGACAATGTTTATTTTTTACCTGTATTTATACATCAATGCTTTTAGTTTTTGTTTTTATTTTTATTCGGTTCAGTCTTGAAATTTTAATTTATGTTGGTGATCATTCTAAATTAGTATTTCCCTTTGTTCTTTTTTTTGGCGTTTTCTGTTATTTTTATCTGTTCTTCAAAGCATATGATTTTATAGTTTCATTGTTTGCGCAATAATAATGATAATTTTAGTGATTATTTTTTATTGGTTAATTATAAAAATATTTTACTTGTTTTATTTTTGTTGCAATTTAATGATTTTAATTGTTTGGGCAATAATGTTGATAATAATTTTAATTGTTATAATCATGATAATGATGATAACGCAGGGATGAATTTTCAATGGTGTTTTCTTCTTTTTGTAGATAGAAAATGAATTAATTATTTTGTTTTTTTGGTTATTGAATGTGTTTTCACAATTTATATTTTGTTTATTGTGTTTAATTTAGATTTGATTATAAAATATACTAATTCTAATATAGTGAATTTGATAATTCAGATATCCAAACTTTTTTGTTTTTTTAATGAAAATGGTAATTTTATGTTAGTGATTTATTGAAATCTACTAAATAGATAAATTTATATTGATTTAAAATTTATATATTCTATAAGAAACTCACATGCCATAAGTATTCTTCACGGATTTATTATTTTATTTAAATTTATATTATAATAAAAAATCTCACACAATTAAAAAAATTTGCGTTATAAAATATATGATTTTGGCTGCGACGAAACGCAGGTAAATAACTAGTGTATATGTATATATATATATAATGTAACCGTTATAATGGATGTGCTGTTTAACCTCTCTTGTCGCGGAGCAAGCTATTCAGAAGATATCTCTTATACCGAAGCCTAAGCAAAGCAATTGATGTTTCCTTTTAAGCAACTTTGTGGAGCGAGAAGGCGGGGAACCAAAATTAGAATCCGATTAAAAAGGTTCCAATTTTTAAGACCATGAAATTCCAAGCCGATTTCCATGTTTGAATGATTTGCCATTGCCTTTTTTTTCTCTGTCTTCAAGGTACACCAATTATCCTTTAATTCGTTCTTCTTTTTTCCTCTCTGATTCATTAAAATTAGCGAAAACACACGATTTTTCCAAATTTGAGCTTCTATCGTACCCCACTTAATCTCTCTCCATAGCTAATAACAAATGCATGGATTTCGTTTCAAAGTCTTAATTCTCCTTTCAAAGGTAAGACAGTACCGATTCCCGTATCCATTTTTTCTCGTCTTAATCAACATTTTCTTTCATTTGAAGACGTTAATCATCATTGCTTTCGAAGAAACTGTCAGAATTTTGTCTTGGTCGTATAAAAGACGAGTAGGACCATTTACGTGTGTAAGCTTTCAGTCAAGTTCATTCAGCAACGCTTTGTGTTATGCTGTTATTGTGGTTTAGTAATTCAGTGTATTTTTATTTTTAAATTCAAAACCTTGAAAATTAGGAATCTGATTTTGTGAAATGGTGGGAAAAGATCCATATAACCTGCGTGTGGAATTGAGTATTTGTTGTGAACCCTTAAATAGAACAGTTATCTGCTTTTCCTTCTAACTTTTAATTCCAACTGTGGAATTCAAATTCATTGAGGGTTAACGTGCACCCGTTCCTTTATTTATTGAGCTATGCATCATTAATTTAACCCATTTTAAACAATGTTTGGAAATTGGAAATCTCTCCATTTTTCTCATAGAAAAGGAAAAAGAAAAAGAAAAGATCTCCACTTTTGTTAGGAGTTTTGGGTGCAGGAATTTGAACAGTTGAACTGAACCTGGGCAACTTATTGGCTTAAAGCTTTAAAATGAAGGCTTTCATAAATTTCTTAGGGATTGTTTAATTTTTCTTGAGAAGTCACATTGAGTTTGAGGACCTTGTTGGTAGGGTGATTTGATATTTACATGTAATTATCTCAGGCCAGGTATGATGAGCTTGTAGTTATTTATCATCCAAGTCCGAGAAGATTCGAAGAAACTTGTGACCTATGGGAAAAAACTCGGAGCACCATAACTCAAGTGTTTCTTTTGAGAACAATCATCCAGGATGCATGTGGAGCATACTTCATGTACTCAAGTACCATCATTGGCGATATATTAAGAAAAAGCTTCACCACAAGAGTGGTAACAGGAAACATGCCAAGGGTACGTAAGAGACCTTTCAATTAAAATGAATTTCTTCCCCGTTATTGTACTCATCCAATTTTGAATGAAATGTGTGTATTGTATCAAATGTTTGCTGCTGGTGGATATTGTAGTAGATGGATTTTCTGGACTCGAGTCAACAAAACAGCCTTTAATTATCTTAAGGTAGCTGGTCATACATTTGGATAATGCATTGGTTTTATGGGATATACTTATGCACAATGCATTGTTCTTACGGTAAAAGTATTAATATGGTTCTCATTTTACAATTCAGAGTGTTCTTATAGCTGCTTACCAGCAAGTACATCCATACAGGCAGATTTTTAGAAGTAGGCTCCCAAACTTTAGAAAAATACCCTTTTAAATTCTCTGTTACTGTTGAATTACGGATGTGTATCATCTCTTAGATTAGCCATTATCTTTGATAAATATCTAGAATAGACCAGTTTCCTCAATTTCTAATAGATGATGTGTCTTTTTCTTGTCTGGTCATGTTAGGATATCTCGAACTCCAGAAAAAGGCATAAACTGGACACTGCAACCTAGTATAACTGAACCATGAACCTTTTCATCTTTCCATTCAAAAGATCTGATTGAAAAGAAAAAAAAGCCAGAGGATTTCAGAAATGGGGGAGGGAGGAAAGAAAAAACTTACATAGGATTCATAATTAAGTTGACAATCATATTAGAACTATTAATCTCTATCTACAGATCTTAACATTATTTTCTTATTTTGATACTATCAGATGCAAACATTTGCAGTTGAAGCTAGAATTGGATTCTAGCAAGTTTCCATATTGAAAGCAAATATATCCTTGATAATAGCATTAACCAGCTGAGATGGGAACCTTTGGCTGCTGTGCCATGGTTTATTACACTGAGAGTTGAAAAGCGGATAGTTGCTTTATTCCATCTTTACATGCACAATATCATAGGATGCACCAGCATATATGAATCTTCAACTGCTGGTTCTTGTTGTTGATATAATGAGATGTAAGATAAATTCCTAATGTGCAAATAAACATTTTCCTTCGCAGGGGATGGAAATCCAGGAAATATTATAACTGATTCTAAGGATGGAAATCACCATTCAACAGTAAGTTGTAAATGAGATATCTTATCGCACTTTTCCATTCATGATAATCCTATTACTTTGTGTCCTGTTAAGTATAGATTCAACATGCATCACAAAGTAAATGAAAACAAGAACCAGAGAGAGCTTTCATGCACACATAAAAATCTATCTATATATGTGCAAGGTTTCTGATATGAGATTATCAGGTTATTGATAAGAAGACGCAGTCCATTTCAGTCACCAAAGCTTCTGTCAAATCTCGAATAAAATCTAGAATTTCTGATGAGCTTTCCAAAAGGAAGGGCCAACATTGCCGAAGCTCAACTTACCCTATAAGATCACCCTTGATGCGAACTGATTCCTTTCACCATACAGAACTGTCTGATGAGGATCTTGTTTCTGATATAAGATTAAGTGATGGATGTCCCACAATTTCTGTAGAACAAACCTCTTCCACCGCCAGATTACTGGATCCACCGGTACCAACATCCTTGGAGGAGTACAATAGTGAAGATTGTGGCCCCATGCTCACTAGTAATCACCTGGGACATAACCAAGTTGATGTGACTGAAAAGGAACTAATTGAGAATCACTCTCTTCTTCAGGAAAATTCAAATGGTAAAAGGCAGAAACCAGTACATGTAAAGGATCTCAGTATGGATGCTTCAGCCCAACAATCAAAAGCAATTTTGGATGCACTAGATATGATCAACATGCATAGGGACTGTTTTGTGAAAGATTTACAAGAATCGACCACTCCTTTGGCTCATTACATGCACCATCACTATACATTCACCACTAAAATGGGATATTCTGTCTCATTCCCTTTACCGGGTTCATCATATGAAATAGGTTCTAGAGCAAGAGAAGGCAAGCAGAAGCAGGAGGGCCTGGAGAAGTTGCAAGCAGGTAGCCATACACAAAAGTCAGTTGAGCCCAAGTGTAGAGAATATATACGTTCAAAGTCAATGTCATCAATAGCCGCTGCAAATTCCTCTCTGGGTTCATCCCACCATATTAAGAATCATGCCCAGAATCAAGTGGTTGTTAAGCATTTCAAGAATCTTAAGCAAAAAATAAGGCATGCTATTAAAGAGAGCAAAAATGAGAAACATAGAATAACCATGGATGCAATCCTTGACAAGATTCCTCATGGTCACAGGTTTTCCAAGAACTTGGAAAGGATTGGTGTTGATAATATGATGGATCATTTCAATAGTAGTGATGATAAAGACAGTCCCAAAAGTAGCTATGATTATGATCATTCTCTTCCTTCTACCAGCAATAGTGAATTATACCGCATCAGCAGAACAGTATCTTTCAGCGAATCACCGGACAGATATTGCAAGTTGTATGATTCTAGCTTTAACAACGAAGCAAAACAACAGTACCCTGAGATGTTAAAAATGAATGCAGAAGATGGGGTTTCATTTCAAACAAGCGCCGCAAAATCCATGAGAAGGATTTTTTCCTTGCCAGACCTCAAATCCTATCCTTATTGCAGTGAGGATTGTTCTGGTTCCTTCCCAGCAAGTCATGTTGGAACCATCACGGATGGCACTGTGAGCACAAGAGGTAATTTCTGTGAACAAAACAGTCACAGTCATCCTGCAGCTTCCAGGCAATTATTGGGAGTTGACACTGAAAATCATGTAAAAGGGAATAATGTGGAGAGCGCATCAGATTCAGTTGTTGGATATCAACTTGGCACAACATTGATTTCAAATGTCGAGACACATGCCAACTGCACTTTAGTTGGTGATGACTTGAGCAACTTGATGACGGTGGATAAGCAGGATATTCGATCCCCAATTGAAACTATTAATGAAGTGGTAAAACTGACTACTCTGCCTGTTCCTGACTCTAAACTTCAGGATGTGACAACCAGGCCTGCAAACATTTTGGTTACAGAAGGTAAACTTGTCAAATTGGCAACGGTTTTATTTTCCTTTTTCCTTTTTCCTTTTTTTTACCTCAACACAATATTGCATCTTGCATTGAAGTTCATGCATATTATCTCACCCAGAGCGTGGATATGCTTGTTAATTGGTTTCAAACTTTGATGCGGTCATTAATTTTTAACACATAGAAGATAGCGTACTTAAAAGTCAGGGCATATAAACTTGTCAAATATTGTATACAAGAGGTAGCATAATTTATTATATTCAGATACGTGTTGAAATTTAAGTCTCCTAGGTTTGCAAAAAAAATTATTTTCCCTGGTCACTATCATTTTGTTAATTGAGTTGGTGTTTCATGAATAATGTTTCATATGGAGGCAGATCTTAATTATATAAATAACCATCTGGCAGAATGCAACATGGATACACATACAATGACAGTGACTGAGGATGGAATTGAGAAAATAGATTCTTCAAGCAACACCTTGAATAATGGAAGTCATTCATCCCAAGTTGATGCCAAAGACAAAGCCGAATTTGATTACGTCAAGGATGTACTGACGTTGTCTGGTTTCACTGGGAATGCGTTGCATGGAACATGGAATTCTGATGACCAACCAGTACATCATTCCATTTTTGAAGAAGCAGAAGGTTGTATGCTCCTAGATCCCGAGTGCTGTGGAAATGAAGGTGGAAACTGTCATCACCTGCTATTGTTTGATCTAATCAATGAGGTACTAATGGAGATTTATGTAAACTCATACACTTATTATCCGGTGCCCTCATCATCTCTTTCGCATGTCCGTCCCATGCCTGTAGAACGCCACGTCCTTGAGGAGGTCTGGACAAATATAAGCTGGTATTTAAGCTCAACCACCGAGGGTGACCACTCATTAGATTATGCTCTAAGCAGAGATTTAGCGAAGAGTGATGGTTGGATGAAGCTGCATTATGATACAGAATGTGCGGGGCTTGAATTGGTGGACTTGATTTTTGAAGATATTTTAGATGAAATTCTTTGCGCTTGATTTCGTGGCTGAATCATTTTGGTTCTTTCAGCGCTGTACATCTTCTAACTTATACAGGAGATGTTTTTAGCAAAAATCCCTGCGAACATCACGAGGATAAAACAGGGCTTGGAAAAAATAGGGTATACAAAAAATATTAGGTTATACTGTTTCATTGAGGTGAGGCCGGCCTTTTGAGCGGGTGGTCGGTTATTTTTTTATTTATTTTTAATTTTTTAATTAACTTATTAGTATTAAACTCTCAAATTAGATAAATTGATTATCTACAATAATTTCATAATCAATTCTACATATCGTTTAAGTCAAAATTGCAAGACAATTAAAGTCATAAGAGCTTATACTGATTACCAATACGCAAGCGAACTACGTAGAAATTAACAATGACCCATATAACTAGAACAAGTTTATAATAAAATAAAAAGAAACATTTTTAAAGAGAATTATTTAGAAACTAACAATGATGCATAAAGGGAGAAGATCGCTTAATCTCTATCTTTTTTTTCTTGAATTTTTAGGAGTTTTAATAGTTTTAGTATGGATTAAAGGGAGAAGATCACTTAAATACAAGATTTAAAAGTGATTCAAGGGAGAGGAAGGGGAAATTAGAGAGAGAAACTAGAGGAATGACAAAAACATTTGGAGTTCATATAAATAACTAGTAAGATGCTTAGAACTCCTTTATGTAAGTTTTTATAAGTTTTAATTAGTTTTGAACAATTCATGAATCTTGGGGATTAAGGTTCTCAAAGAGATTTAAGGGAAATCTAAAATTATTAGTGATTGAATCAATTGAGTTGCAATAGGTTATAACAAGCTACCTTGCCTGCGCGCTACGCTGAGCTTTTTTTCTATATAAATAACTGATTGATTTTGTGCGTGTTATAATTGATTATTTTAATATTTAATTAGTAAAATTGTAATTGATAAAATCTATGATAAATGTTTTTTTTCCACCTAAAAATGATTGAATGTTGTTTCTATTAAAACTGTTTTGATAATTATTTAATCGGTAGATTTTACAATTAGAATAAAAAAAATTTATGTTAAAATGAACTACGTGTTTCGTGTAACATACTGATTGATTATTGTGTATGTTTTATTTGTTTCATGAATTATTCCATTAGCAAATAGTAAATTATAATCGATGAATTTTAGCACAGATTTGTGATTTGTTTTACGCAACAAACAATTTGATTGGTGGTTTTGTTTTAACTACTTTGGTAATAATTTAATTGGTAGATAGCAAAACCGCAATTGATCAAATTAACTAAAGATATATTATTTGTTGCCTGCAACATGCTAATTGTTTGTTGGGCATGTTTTAACTATTTGATAAATCATTTATTTGACAGATAGCAAAAATGCAACTTCTAAAATTTATCAAAGATTATTTTTTCAGATTTTTTCTTTATATTATTATATTAAAGCATTGAGATTAAATTAATGTGAGATTTATAAAGAAAAGCCAGTTTATTTTTTTGTATATATTTTAAAATGTTAATATCAAAAAATATCACAATATATAATTAGGCTCCGCTATTTTTTAAGGAAAAAGTCCAAAAAATAATTATTATCTTTATTCTAAATGTTTTATCTCTAGTAAAATAAATACATATAAAAACAACAAAATCTTAAAAATTTTAAGTTGATTATTTAGCCAAGATGTATAGTATTTTTTTAAAAAAAATAGGACCATTAATAATTTTGTTACATGTTAAATAAATTGGTGCTAGCTATGACAAAACACAGGGTAATTTTTTATTTTATTATTATAGATAATTTGACATATTTTTCTACCTGTCTTGTCTACGTGTGGTTTCATATATTTTTTTTCATGATAAGAGATCTGAAATATCATATATAAAAAAAGCACAAAAGTTATTTCTTACAAAAATAACATTGACCAATGAATTTTTGTCACAATTATTATAGATGTCATTATAAATATTATTATACATAATTAACATTCTAATTATTATTGGTCATACTATTGATGACACCATAATTATTGTTAAAAAAAATTATTTTATTTTTTAAGATTTGTTTTCCTCATATTATTATATTAAAATTATTTTAGAACACTGATAGTAATTTATTAGTTTTTAAAAAAAAAACATAAATAGGTCATTTATATATATATATATATATATATTAAGGCACTAATAATAAATAAATATCAAAATATATAATTAGTCTCACATATTTATAAGAAAAAAACTAACAAATAATCATTATCATTATTTTTAATGCCTTATCGATAATAATTAGAAATTTTAACACCCTGCAATATTAACAAAAAAGCAATTAAAAACAAAATAAATGACAAAATAAAAATAAATATTATTAGATTTAAAAAAATTATTTTACTTGATGAATAAATAAAAATATAAAAAAGAGAAAAAATAATAAATATAAATTTTCAAATGATTAGCAACACAAATTAAAATTTAAACATTCAATAAAAAAAAGCCTTAATAATAGTGGAAATAATAAAAATTGGAAACAAAAACTAAGATCATGTACATAAACATGGACAAATAGGAACTATGTAAAAAATATATATAAAAAATAAAGGAATTAAAACAAAATCCAAGATTAAAAGTATAAGTGCCGAAACGAAAAAAACATATATAATAAATTTCATTTAAAGGAAAAAATTGAAACAAATCAAAACATTGGTAGCGAAAAAAATCAAGAATTTAGAACAAAACCGAAAAATAAAAGAATGAGGACCGAAATGAAACTGCAATATATAATCTATTTGCATAGAAGGATAAAATTAAAACAAATCAAAACTTTGATACCAAAAATATTAAGGATTTTAAACCAATCCGGAAATTAAAAGACTAGGGACCGAAATGAAACTACAATATATAATCAATTTCAATTGAAGGATCAAATTGAAACAAATCAAAACTTATATAACAAAAATAAGGACCATACAAAACAATTGAAAGATCAGGGACTAAAATGAAATCACAATAAACAGCGAAGCTGACGTGTACTTGCGCACACAGGAGAGAGAAAAGGGGGGGAAATTCAACCGATCACTAAAACATCTATGGCCACTAGGGAACCACACGTGCCGCATCAAGAGGAAGAGAAAATGAATGAGAATCATTCTAGACGCCGGTTAGACATTTTGGGATGCCGTAATACGCCGCACATGCCATCCAAAATCCGCATCAGTGCAGAAATGGACGGCGTGTCCAGTGACGTGCCAATCGTAACTCACCTAAGGGGGTATGTATGTATTTGGCCATTTTAAAAAAAAAAAGTGTGCATTGACCCTATTAACCCCATAGTTTATTGATTCGTTTTGTCTTATATGGGAGCAAATTTGTATTTAACCATTATAAAAAATATGCGCAATTACCTTTATGTCATCGGCGGTTCCTATGTAATTTGTCTTATTCATGGGTATTATGGTTATTGTATTGTGCACAGGAGGTAAACCGGACCGGCGGTAGTTTAGAATTCTTCACGGGACATGGATGGTATTTTTCAATTTGTGCACATTAAAACTGTGAAAGTAGCCTCGAAAATGACAAAAACTAACATCTGGAACTGGGGGTATTTAAGGATTTTCGCCCCTGGTTTTTTCATAGATATAGCCGGGTCCAGGAGTGTATGGGTAATTGATCAATTTTTTATTATTTCTTATTCCGGAACACTGTAGGTGCGCCATTCAATTGAAACTAATTATATATATGGCTTTCAATTTAGTCCTTATTCTTTTGATTTTTGTTTTGCTTTTGGTTATTTTAATTATTTCGGTATGTAGGTTTTAATTGCTTCCAATTGGGTCCTCCAATTGAAATTTGTCATATATTCCATTTTTTATTTTAGTCCTTATTTTTTAAATTTTTTTAAAACATTACACATCGATTTTTTTAAAAAATATTTATTTATTTTGGTCCCAAGGGTTTATTTATTTCAATTTTGTCCTTCAATTGGAATTAATTATATATTTTTTTTTAATTTGTTTTTATTGTGTCCTCAAATTAAAATTAGTCATGGATGCTACTTTTCATTTCAATCCTTATTATTTTAATTTTTTTAACAAAATTAAACTACAATTTGTTTTTAAAAAATATCTTTATTTGTTTCGGTCCTCGGGTTTTTATTTGTTTGAATTTTTTCCTTTGATTAGAATTAATTATTGTTTTTATTTTTTATTTCGGTCCTTATTCTTTGAATTTTTTATTTGCTATTAATTTCTTTGGTTTTTTCTTTCATTTTTGGACAGTGCTTATTGTTTATCCGTATTTATGCATCTATGCTTTTAGTTTTTGTTTTTCTTTTTTCTATTGGAGTTTTATTTTTAATCGGTTAAGTTCTGAAATTTTAATTTATGTTGGTGATCATTATAAAATTATTATTGCTCCCTTTTGTTTTACTTTTTTTGTGTTTTCTATTATTTTTCGGATTAGATGATATTATGATTCTATTGTTTGCACCATAATAATGATAATTTTAGTGATTAATTTTTTTATTGTTTTTTTGTTAAAATGTTTTGCTTTTTATTTATTTTTCATGGAAATTTAATGATTTTAATTTTTTGGGCAATAATGTTGATAAAACTTTTAATTCTTATAGTAATGGTAATGATGGTGGTGTAGGGATAGATTTTTAATTTATGTTTTCTTCTTTTTGTAGATAGAAAATTAACTATTTGTTTTTGTTATTTGATTATTGCAGGTGTTTTGACAATTTATATTTTTTTTATGTTAAATTTAAATTGAACTATAAAATGAACTAATCTTAATATAGTGAATTCAATAATTCAGATATCCAATCTTCTTGTTTTTTTAATGATGATGATAATTTTATGTTGGTTATTTCATTTAAACCTACTAAATAGATAAATTTATAGCAATTTAAAATTCATATATTTTATCGAAAACTTGCACTTAACATGAATTTTGCACAGATTTATTATTTTGCCTAAATTTAAATTATAAAAAAAAACTGACATAATTAATTTTTTTGCATTGAAAAAAATATGGTACCGCCCATGACGAGGCGCAGTCTAGTATATATATAAAAAAAAACCTCAATATTTTTTATTTTTAGCATGTCAAAACAATAAAAAAACAAAAAAAAAACAATTTAATGAATCTCCCAAACAACACGCCCCTATATTATGGAATAATTACCAGCAAGCATAAGCATGAATTGCCTTGTATAATATAATTGTTGAGCGAAAACCGTGGGATCCAAAATCATTTACGTCGTTGGAGAGATTCGAACTCTCATGTGGCAAACCGGCTGGTGCACGCCTTAACCACTCGGCCAAGCAAACTCGTTGTTCTTTTCTAGTATACAAATAATACTTATATTATTATGTATTTTCAGTATTCAAGTCCACAGTGTTTTTTAGTGTAGATGAACAGTGTAAAACAGTGTTTAAAACCGTGAGCTCTTTTAGCTTTATAGATAATGGATGCTAAATCATATAAAAATTAAGATCAAACTAAGGTAACAAGTAGGACTCTATAGCCAACCAAAAGGGAAATTGTTTGGGAGTTTAGATTTTGCAATTACATGTAATTGTGTTATGTTACTGTGTGATGTTGTGTGTAAAGTATTACAAATAGATTAAGTTAACTTATAAAAACGATAATGAAACTTTTAGGTTATTGAGAATAAGGATTATTTAAGAAATAATTGAATTAAAGACAATTAATTGTACTTGTGATTATATTGGACATGAAATTGAGGTTTTAAAGAATAAAAAGTAGAAGAAAATTATTTGCAAAAATTAGTGAAAGTTAAAACTTCATTCCTAAAAATATGAATTATAGTAAATATGTTAATATAATCTATTTATATAGAAAGTGATGACAATCATAACATAAATATGTGGAAGAAAAGGTGATATTATAAGATGAAGAAATTTAAAAGGAAAACCTATAGATAGGGTATGTTATCTTCAACTAAAGAAAATAGATTGATAGAGTGTTCTCCAAGAACAAATGAGTTTTGAGAATTCAAGAGATTCTTGATAGATGATCTCACACTTACAAAAACTCACGTAATAAACCTAAGGTTGTATCTAAACAAATAATGAGAAATCATTTCACATGTAAAAGTAGAGCTTACCAATCCTAAATGCTTGCTTTTTTTAAAGGATGAAAAACCATATTTGATTATCCTTTTATAACTCTAAAATATCTCTTGCAATCCTTGTTTTAGCCTAATGAGATTTTCACTATAATTTACCCTAACTAGGATCACACCTTATATTGGGGGTCAAAAGCAAGATTAAAAAGTATTTCAAATCCACATAAAAAGTCCTTAGTGACTAAAGGTAACCAAACAAGGTGAAGAGGCATAAAAGAATTCAAAACACCAAAAAGATTTTAGCACACCATAACAAAATCATAAATAATAGTGCTCAAAATCCAATGATGGGGGGCATGTTAAACCATTATGCAAGTTAATTCTGAGGCTTTAAAGTCCATAGACCAAAAATAGATATATGAGCAAGCACTAATGATCCTTAGTTCTCAAAACCCTTAAACACCTTTTAAGTCTACAAATATCTTTTTTCTTCATAGCCAAGAACTAAAGCCTACGTTACACGTCTAATCAAGCCTCTTTTTTTTTTTATCAAAGGCAAACAATTTGGATTTGTAAGCAATGTTTTTTCATAAACATTTCACCATACTTGATTTAAACCCTTCCAACTAATAAGACATGAAAAAATAACAACTTCACCTTTCCATCAAGAACAACATAAAACATAACAATGGGGACCACTTGAATTCTTTTTAGCACAAGTTTATTTTAAATAAACGTCAAAATAGTTTTTGTTTTGGAATTGTTTGAGATTCCAAAAAAATTCCATGAAATTTATCTTATGAATAATCAACCCTTTTCTTCATAGTATCTTCTCTAAAGAAAACTTAAAATCCAGAACACTTAGGGGCATGATTACACAAGAGTAGTCCGAGGAGCATAATAGGATTGACTTTATGGTTCTCTATTTAAAAAAATGAGGATATTGAAACTAAAGGTCTTTAAATAGGGGGCATATGGATACACTCTAAAGGTTTGTCATACTTAAAGGTCAAGATCACAAGTTGTGGCTCCAGTACGCAAAAGCGATAAGCCATAAAGCTAGTTACAAAGATCTAAATTCCAAAATAAAAATCATGAAGACAAAAAAGGGACTTATACTTCTCAAGTAACCCGTACACGTATTTTAATGCATTGCATTTGGATTCTTGTTGAGGATCTAAGGAAAGCAATTTGGTGGGATAATAGTTTACAAGCACTCTCTTATCCATTTTGAGTGTGCTTCTGAGCCCTTATCTCTCTCATTCATGAAGTGCACCTATTAGCCCTTATCTCTCTAATAATGCTTTTTCAGCCCTATCTTTCTCTTCTTTTGAGTGCATTTTTTAGCCCTCAACCATATTCTGCCAATGTTAACCTCCAGCCATTCCGACCTAAATATGTTGAGCTATAGAAGTCTATTTGATGCAAACTCAATTGTTTTAGATTCCTGACTCAAAGCCCTATAAGAGAGATATGAGTTTTCTAATATGACACATCAATTTGCGAACACAGAGGTTTTGTGAAGAAACAAGTCCAAATTATGTCCCAAAACATCCAAACCGACATCGAAGTCTTTATTTCAGGATTTAGCTCCTCTAAGTCAAAGTTTTAAGATTTCATGCATAACTATTTATCCTTTTTAGGAAAATAGTTATTGAAGTATTTAAATGTAAAAGTATCTATTCAAGGGAGGACTATTTTGTAAAGTAAGAACTAGAGTTTCCTTTGCTATCAAAAGAAAGAGAGAAAGGAAAGAAGCGGAGGGGGTGACCAGAAAAGAAGAAACACAATCCTCTCTCTCAAAAATCCAAATTCAAGCATATTTTTTTATCTTTTTCAGTAGTTCAATATATAAATTTTGTGTAATTTTCCTTGATTTTTTTAATTCTTCCTTAGTTTAGATAATCACCATCTAAACCCCCTAATTGCATAACATGTAGTATGAAAATCTGAAATAAACCTTCCTCGAGGGATCGATCCCTTATTTGTTATATATAATATTGTGTGTTTTAAGCTAGGGTAATTAATTCGTGTGACCACGACATCATAACAATCTCTCTTCTCTTTTAAGTGCGCTTACTAGCCCTTAATAATTGTGTTTTTAGCCATGTCATCTTTTTTTTAATGCACTTCCATCCCTCTCTTCTTTCCTTCTTGAAGGCATTTTTCATACTCACTTTACAAATAAAGCGCTTTCTAGCGATATCTCTTATTTTGCAACATCTTCATGTTTTCTTCTAAATAGGTCACTCATTAAGATAAGACCAACCTTATCACTTTCATCAAAGTAGGACACTCATTACAATGAGACCATTATGAAACCATCTTCATGTCTTCACCTGGATAGGTCGCCCATTACAATAAACTATCATGTGTTTATCTAGGTAGGTCACCCATTACATTAAGACCATCTTTGTGTTTTTCACTTGAGAATGTCACCCATTACAATGAGTCGATATTCATGTGACTTCCATCCCTTCATAAATATATTATTTTATTTCACAAAATTATTTATTTTTCTTTTAAGATTATTTAGCCCTCAATTCTTAAGTAATGTATTTTCTAGTCATATCTCATAGTTTCCTTCTAAGTCTGCATCCTAGCTCTCATTTCTAATACTTTAAGAAAGAATGATCATATCTGAATATGGTGACTCCATTCTATCGTTCATTTTTCTTCTTCACAACACTAACTCTCTAAAGTTTCTTACAAGACTTTATGTCATAAGCATTCAAAGAGAGGGACAACTATTAAAATTCATTAAGAACCAGCAGTGCACTTTGAGCTCCTGAATTGGAAAAATCAGCGGCATAGAATAATTTTACTTTGACTTTAAGCAAGTTATTGGTTGGAGAGCAACATCTAAGTTGAGGTGGTAGTTAAATTGCAGTCTCAAGATTCAATAATATGAAATCACCCACTAAAAACTGACTAAAAACTGACAAATTACTCAGGTCCTGCTTCTCCAGTGAGATAAGTTACATGCAAGCTTGCCTTCAAAACAAAACCTGGTTAATGATACACGGCAAGAAAATCATCAAAGAGCAATTAGTGCATGAAATTAAAGGAAAAGAGAAAAGAAACAGGACAAATATAAGAAAAGATGAAGGCTGATTTTATACCTGTTGATCTATCATATAACAATTTGTTGCTATATTGTTGTTCCGATCAATTTGTTGCCCTCTTATTTGATTCTTCATTCCAACAAGAAAAAACTACAATTAAAAACTTAATCTTGATATATAATAGTCGATCAAAGACAGCGATATATTGCAAAAAGCTTGTGAATAAAATAGCAAATAGCAAAGAGAAAGACGTATGAAGATGGTTATCGTTGGCTAATTTATAATGTTACATAAATAGAACTGTACATGCAAAGCATATAAGATTTTATATTTTGAATCCTTGTAAAAATCGCACTCCTTATGATATGTACTAAAATCCTAGTTATACAGCAGCATCCACTAGTTTAAATGCTAAAAGCTCTTTTTTTGAATAGGACTTGATAGCAGTCGCTATTGTGACTCCTGATTTCCCTGGTCGATGGTCAATTTCAGCTATCTTTAATGGCTTACAAAAGTAAACAACTACTATTTTTAATCAAATGTTATATGATTATTTATTTCTAATTTAAACAATGCTGGAAGCAGCTACAAGCTTCATGGTCAAATTCATTTTCTCGTGCACCAGTCTTTATCTACCTTTTAGCAAAGCCTGTTTTAGAACATGAAAATATAGCACGTTCCAGGCATTGGCGATGATACCATTGGACAGAGCATGAAATGCTTCCTTTGAAGCTGTTTGTCGTGCTTCTAGCACTTTGGCATCACTAAAGAACTTCAACATAGCTTCTTCAAGCTCTAATTTTCCAGTTACCTGCATGAACAAAACAGAATTTACAGAACTATTATTTTTAATAAAGTCATCACTTTCATCGTCTTTTCGTGGTACTAGGCCACTGTAGAGTTTTCGTGGTACTAGAACAGTGTAGAAGCCCTCTAGATGAATCTCACAAAATTATTATTTATTAATTAATTCATGTGGCTGTTGTCTTGTAATGTTCACGACTAATAAATTGATTGCTACGGTAATTACAACCAATCCTTTTCTCTCAAAATAGATCTCTTCACACAAATTGGTTACAATTGTAATGACATATCGACAGAAAATATAGTTTAATGCTAAACTGGCTTGGTTCAAGTTGTGAACTTGCAAGGACAAAATGAAAATCAATGAAAGTTCCTGACTAGAAGTGAGATGTTTAGTGAAGGCATAATTATCCACACCTATCTTCTGTTGTCTAATAAAAGATCCTCTGAACCTAATTATTATTTATCACATACCATCATGCAGAGGCATTTCCTATCTTTTCAGAATGTAGAGCAGAAACAGACTCTCCAATCAATATGTGATTCAAGAGGTTACAGCAAAAAAATAAGGATTCTTCAAACCTGCAGAACTGATAATGGATTTAATCGTTGCATTTCCCGTATCATATGTGAGAAATGCCCGACATGATAACCTGAAAATAGCCAAACAGGAAAGCCTCTCAACAATGGTATGTTACATGCATCATAAATAACAGATAAGTCCTGACAAAAAATATCCACCGGTCAAAACAGCACAGCCAGCTGCTGCAGCTTCTGATATGTTATGGCCAGCAAATCCCGGGAAGAAGGAACCTCCTATAACAGCTATTGGAGTTAGCCTATACAAGTGTCTCAATTCACCTACAAAAGATTAATTACAAACGTAAATCTTCCCAAGAAAGAAAATAGTGGCAGCAAATTCTGATACAAGGTCTGCTAATCAAAAATATATTGGACATGTCCAACTCACTATTTGTCAACCCTGTAATAAATAATTTTCAAAAGCATACCAATCATTTACCAAAGACTCTTTTTACCAATGTTACTTTCATCTCATGGCACAGCTCGACACTGTACATTACAACAACAAAAGCACAACCCAGTAATAGGCCTTAAACTAATCCGTTTCCTCATTTGATCCCTAACCAGTAGCACCCTAACTTCTCAAAGATGTCTTGATTTGAGAACATTCCCATCATTGCCTTGCCACTCACTTTACAATTTTGTATAAAGTAAGAGCGGTGCACCATCATGAGCCTTACGTCTGAGTTGTCTAGTAATTGCCTAATGAGCCTTTTCATACACTGACAAGCAAATCAGCAGCTAAAAGCATTCACTTTATCTACATTCCTGTTAATCTGAATTAAAAATGCTATTCCATCTCTATTTATATACATCCAGAGCCATTGAGATACGTAGCTATCTTGCCCATTTCTTCCTTTTGTTTTTCAGCCTCTCTATAAATGAACTCAAATACAAACAAAAAAACAATACAACCTGTCGAAATTCATGAATGCCTGGAATAGAAAGGGACTTAATTATTTGTTCTTTTAAGAGAATGAAAATCTTATCTATATAAAATCACTAAAAATATCTCAAATCAGGACTTTTGAGGCTAAATTATATAAACAGCCACTGAATTATGTGCCTTTTTGATTGACACGTAATTTTTTTCTGATTTCAATGTTTAAACAATAGAATGTTTTGATTGGCAAACCCCTTCTGCTAGATTCAGCCTAATTTATCCATAAAAAGTTTACATAAAAGTCATGTATTTTCTTCAATAATCATAAAAAAATCATCCAAAGTCAAAAAAAATTCAAGGGTTGGTTTCTAATGATATTTTGATAATGATGTGGGTGGAGGTTGAATTCTTGACAGTGTTTTAATTTTATGATTCAGTAACATTACATACGGTAGAATGGGTAACTTGTATACTATTTAATGAAAAAATGGAAGCAATCTATCAAAAGATATATATATATATATATATATATGAACCGTTGATTTATAGGGTGTATATATAGTGGCTGCCAGTCAAAAAAGGTCTAGAATCTTGGGGACATTTATACAGATTAGCTGAATGGTCTAAGATAGACAAAGTTCACTGTTGAATACCTAGACACCTCAAGTTATACGAGTGTGAGTGTGAGAGTGTGTGTGTGTGTGTAGTGGCTGCCAGTCCAAAAAGGCCTACAATTTTGGGGGCATTTATACAGATTAGATAAATGGTCTACAACAGACAAAGTTCATTGTTGAATACCTACATACCTTAAGTTATAAGAATGTGATTGATCATGCAAAAAGGATTACTTGGCTAATAATAGAATCAATAAGATGTCCCCAATTCTCATATATTCAATCCAAAAGTGAAAGCAAAATTCTAGAAAAACTTAAGCAAAAAAGTCAAAATAATTGTAGACCTAATGTGTCCACCACATATATGTTTCTTCCTGGTACAATCTTTTGATGTTGAGACCTCAAAGCAACATGCTGCCCTTCTTTCTGCAATTTCTGCATTCCTCAAAACACAGCAAAAGAGCCATTTTATTGCCAACAAATTTGATCAGGGCAATAAGAATTATAGAACAGTCATGACCGTCAACAAAGCAACATATTTGATTTTGTTTGCTAAAAAATTCTCAATGATTTACGAGTTCATTAACTATTGATATAATTCTAATCCTGTGAAAACTTTTAAACTAAATAGCTGTGTGGAAGATTTATTATCTAAAATCGAACATTAACTACCATGGTGCCTGTTCTAACATAAAACTATTATTAAATACTGTGCCTCTTACTCACTTGTTAATAAAAAAAATCCATTTTGATCATGACACAACAGAAATCATCAGCACGCAGAATTTTTCAACATGCACCAGTCCTATGGTAATAGGACATATAAGTTATAGTTAACCATTTCCCCCATTTAAGAGATGGTTATCTTTCAAATTTTGTGCAAGGCTTGAATGTCTAATCTGTCTTTTGGCTTCTTATAACATATAAGATAATTGACTCCAATGTTACACAAATGTATATGCACAGTTGTGACTGAAAAAAACTACCAAGAGAGATACAAAAGAACAGCCCTCTCAACATGCCCATGTGCATGCACAAACATGTTCTAGTGAACTCAAAAAATTGCATCATAAATCAAAATCATACTCGTGCTATATCTTTTCCATGTTGTGGATAACGAGGTACAATAATAGTGACCAGATCAGGATACACTTGCTTGAGCACTTTGTGAACTCCTAGCATAACTGCAAATTTCAACAAATCAAGAAAAGAAAAGAAACCTCAAAACATAAGCATCCTTGATCACAACAAACTACAAGTAGCATACTAACACTAGCATATTTCAACCATATAGCCTGAGACATTTAAGTTGTATGAAACTTTGCAAAAATTACAGTGATCATTGTCATAAAAAGTAGGCAAGGTACACATTAGACTGTGACAAACAAGTGACCCTGGAAATGGAAAATGAATTACAGAATGCAACAGTGGTGGTGGAATAATAAACAATAACCTTCTTCTTCTCCCCTATGAATGGAAGAAGCCATCCAAACTTTTCTGTGCCCAAGCTGTACCTTCAGATCATCAATGCTTCTGAACTCTTCCTTAGAAGCATCATATTCTACCACTGTGAAGAAGCAATGATAACTTCAGACTAGGATAGCCGTACTTTTGTCTTCACAATTTCCGGAACAAATAACAAAGAAACAGAAAAAAAAAACAAAGGAATTTAGATGGTAATGATTTGATTTCAAAATCTATCATCAGAAACCATGTATATATCCTTTAATGCGTACTACATATATAAGTGAGAGTGTGGAGAAATGACTGATGACAAAAGGAGGCTTTATTTTTTGCCCACCTGACAACAATATACAAAGTATTTTACCTACTATGACTCCTACTAATAATCATAATAAAACAACATCCCTTAATGCAAATTCTGGTACAGATAATTCAGATATTCTTTATGATAACTTAAGTTACTACTTCTCACAGTAGGTAAAATAAACTAGCTAGTAAAATCCTTTGATTCGAGGCACCTTTCTATAAAGACAAGAAGACCTCATATTTCAGAAATCAAGCACAAAGTTTAGATCCTTCAAACAGAAGGCAACACAGATTTTGCACAACTCTATTCCAGATTTAAGTCAGTTGATTTCTTTTCTATTCATTTTTTTTTCATATGCAAAAAGTGTGTTTATGTTTTCTATTGAATTTGTGTCTATACTAATCATGGTTATCAAGAGTAATTTCTATATTTAATTGTCTACTTTCTCCGGGATTCAAACCTCATTTGGAGTTTATTTTGATTAAGATCCTTGCAATCCATAGTCTTCTTTGACTCAAATAGCTTTATGGCGAACGAGGATATTTTGATTCTATGTTTCGTCACTGAGGGATACATGAATCAAATTCAAATTATCAGACTAGATAAATCTGAGCAAGGTTTCCCACAGTACTTGTCTGGTTGCTACATTGAAGTATTGTAGCAAAAATAATTTAAAACATGTATGTAGGTTATAATTTGGTGATCATTTTAACAGTGTAAAGTATCTTTTGAATTTCAGTTATTGCAGCCAATATGCCTAATTGCCTATGCATACCAATCCCAACTTCAGTTAAAGGGAGGGTCAAGATGGGAGGAAAGATAACAGAGCAATCATAGTGTGCCCCTTTTCTTGACAGAGGTCTGAGACCTGAGTATTGATCACAGAAAAGGCATAAAAGACTGTTATAGTATAAATGGAAGGGCAAGTTTCAGGGTGGAAATGCTATTATATCATTCTTGTTATCAAGCTCCATACACTAGAATTTTCTCATGTTGTATTTTCTACGTCCTAATTGTGTGTTTTCTCTATGTTATGGAAACTACTTAGTAGATATGGCTTCTAAAATCCAATCATATAAACAAAGAAGGTTAGGATTCATTATCCTTTTTTCATTGTGTATTTTCTTTATGTTCTAAAATACACTGTCAATTATGGGAATATGTTTTAAAAACTTTCTTCTTTCTGAGAAGACTCACTGGATAAAAAACACACATGATCATGTGATTTACACATGACAGAATGACTGTTACCAGTAAATGCTCAAAGTATATGCAAATTTGACAGTACTTATCCACGAAGAACAACCATCAGAGTGATGGACTACTTTTGTAGTCAACTTATTCAAAAATGAAAGGACTTCCTACTCAGAGTTTATCTGCATACCATATTTCAAGTCACCAGCAAAGTTGATGATAAATGGTGGGGCTTGCAAAAGCTGGAAATGGATTCCCTGCATAGAACTCTGAGGCAAACAGAAAGATAAGTGAGAACCGAATGAAAGACAGAAATGGCATGAACACAGAGGAAAACATACCAGTGGGATAATCAAGGAGAACTTAGAAAGCAATAACGAAATGAGTGGAAAAAGCACAGGAGCCGACCATAATTTGAAGGATTTCATAGAAACTCGAGCATTTAATAAGGCCAGTAGAATCTGATATGCAGGAGTATAAACCACATAAGAATTTGCATGCAGAGAAATGCTTTAAAATTAAATATATGAAAAACTAGTTAGCTAAAACAAGCAGGCACAGACCTAGGCAACACGAGTATCTTTTAACACTGTCAGGAAATCAAACTATCCATATCATAGAGGTTGAAAGGACGGGATAACTTACACCCTTTCTCGAAGAAGCCATGATAAGATTTGGCCATAGTTCACACTCTAGTAACATGATTGCATTTGGATTCCAATAGTCCAGGAAAGCATCCATGGCAGCAGGGGTATCGATTGGAGAAAACTTGTTCAATTAGAAAGAATGAATGCATCATGTGGATAACATAGCATAATAATTTATTTAAACACCAATCGCAGCTTCTCATATTGACCAAAACCATAAAAAAATGTACATGTGAGAATCCAAAAGCAACAAATGCGTGACAATAGAATATTAGAAAATCATTGGAATTAAAATTCAGAGGATTTAAATTTCCGAAGTACCTGATGCAGGACACCGGTTGGAAGCTGATTAATTATAACTTCACTGCACAAAAAGGAAAGCAAAATATATATATTATTATTTAATTAATTATAGCTGATTCTTTTATATTTTGCATTCTGATTCTTTAATATTTTGCATTCTGATTCTCTCACATTCAATGCTAATTATTATTATTATTATTATTATTATTATTATTATTATTATTATTATGTACTGGGTTAATAAACACTAAGTACATAATAATAATAATAATAATAATAATTATTATTATTATTATTATTATTATTATGCAGACTAAAATTCCTGCATACCAGTTTAGTTAATAAAGAACAACATTGATTTCTACTTAGTGTTTATTAACCCAGTACATAATAATAATAATAATAATAATAAAATAAAAAAAAAATCGTCTCTTCCGCTTACCAAGCAGACATGGTGGTTGTTGTCAACAAGATGTTCAAATCAGGCCTCCATTTAACGCATTCTTTAATCACAGGAATCGCAGCCATTCCTTCACCTGCAAATACAGCAGCAGCACTTACAGCTTTTCTGATATTAACTTAAACAAAACGTGTCTTATTATTAACCTAAAGAAACAGCGTGGAACCAAAGGAGTGGGCCAGGAGGTCGAGTCAGGGAAGGCCGTCCCAAACGCTCAGGCAAACGGGTTGGGTGCTCGAGACCTCGGATTTTTCGCCAACGTAGGTGAAGTTGCAGTAGCGGTGATACAACGTAGCTTAACGCCCTGTAAATCTCGTACACTAGCATACCTTTTCTTGCCACCCCACCCATTCCTCTTCCGCAAAACGACCTGAGCTTCGCCTCAGCCCCTGCGGCAACTATTTTCGAAACTGAACCACGATAAATAAACCCATCATATACTTACGATAAAATGGCTCCACAGCCCAGAACTCACGGCCCATTATCTAAAAGCTAGACCAGGACATGGTTTAGTTGCTGTTCATAGTGAGATAAATCACCATGGATGGCAATAGTAAAACTCAATTTTTGGTCTGATTCGGTTCACCAGTTTACAGATTTTTTTTATTTTTGTATAGTAAAATATCGATCTTGTCCATTGAAAAAGACAAAAAATGATTTATCCTTCAGGGGCATCACGGTCCTTACAAGTTTTCCGTGAACAGTACACGCATTCAATACCTACCATTTTGCCCCTGCAAACGACAAAATTGTTGATTTGGCATCAGGGGTGACGCCATAATTTCCATTATTTCTTATTATATTTTATTACGAATGAACAGTACCTTCAGTGTGCTAATACTACTATACCCCCATATAACACAAAAATTCATGAATTGTCTGTAGGGGTGATTACGTAATTGATCATGTTTAAAATAATATTTTTGACTGACTGCAGTAGGCGAGTTCGGAGGATGAGCTGCCGCTTTTCAGGCTCACGCCACATTCAGTCGGTGCGTGATGTCTACTTCAGTGATTAAAAATTACCATTCGTCGTGTCAATAGATGCACCTCCATGTCCCCCACCGTATGGTCGAGTCTGTTGCATGGAAAGGTGACCGGAGAAGTTCTAGTTGGTCGATGAACGTTTGTTCCCTTTTTTCTCTCTTTTGCGGGCGAAAGTGCTCGGCAGTCCCTGTTATTGTGGAACTATTCATTTTGGTCCCTTATCTTTTGATTGTATTTTCTGTTCCAGATTTCTTGTATATAAGTTTTGATTTGTTTTGATTTGTTTTAATTTTTCCCTTCAATAGAAATTGATTATATATTGCATTTTTATATCGGTCCTCATTCTTTTAATTTCCGAATTGGATTGAAATCCCTAATATATTCGGTATCAAAGTTTTGATTTGTTTCCATTTTACCCTTCAATAGCAATTGATTATAAATTTAAGTTTCATTTTGGTCCTCAGGCTTTTAATTTTTAATTTAGTTTGAAATTCCTGAATTTTTTCAATATCAAAATTTAGATTTGTTTCAATTATGTACTTTAAATTAAAGTTCATATACATTTGTTTTTTATTTCGACCCTCATACTTTTAATATTTGATTTTATCTTACTTCCTTTATATATATATATATATATATATATATATATATTATTATTTTGTCTATGGTTATATATGCATGCTCTTGGTTTTTGTTCTTAATTTTTATGATTTCCTCTATTATTATTTTTTAAAATATTTAATGTTTAATTTTTAATTTGTTTTGATGATCTTTTGAAAAATGATATTAGTATGTTTTTTCCTTTTTAAACTTTTTTATTATTTATTCTTAAAAAATATATTTTAAAATGTAATCAATTTTTTTCTCATTTCTTTTTTGTTAATATTTGTAGTTGTGAAAAATTCTAATTATTATAGGTAAGGCATTAAAACTATAGATAATGATTACTTGTAAGTTTTTTTTTATAAATATATGAGGCTAAGTATATATTTTTATATTTGTTTAATATGAACACCTTATTATATATATATATATATATATATAAATGACCTATTTGTATTCTTAAAATAATAAAAAATCATTTACTATCAGTATTCTAAAATATTTTTAATATAACAATAAGACAAATAAATCTTATAAAATAAAAAATAAAAATTTCTTTTTTTAACAAAACAAATATGGTGTCATTGATAAGATGACCAATAATAATTAAAATATTAATTATATATATAATATTTCTAATGATAGCTATAAGAATTGTGACAAAAATTCATTGATCAATTTTTTTCTTAAAAAAAAATTCTGCATCTTTTTTATGTATGATATTTCAACTCTCATATTACGTTAAAAAATATATGAAATCACACGTTGACAAGAGATGTTAAAAAAATATGTCAAATTATCTACAATAATAAAATAAAAAATGCCCTGTATTTCACCACAATCAGCACCAGATTCTGTAACAGGTAATAAAATTGTTAATGGTCTGATTGTGTTTTTTAAATGCTATACATTTGAGTTAAATAATCAGCTTAAAAATTTGAAATAACCAATTACAACACGTATAAAAACAATCAGTTTTCAACATAGAAAAAATTTAACATTTATAACATATTTTATCAAAAAAGTTTTAGTAGTAGCAACATTCAATCACTTTTAGGCGAAAGAAACTCATTTCTAATAAATTTTATCAATTACAATTTTACTAATTAAATTTCAAATTAACCAATTAGAACACGCATAAAATCAATCAAATTTATACATAGAAAAAAAGCCTAGCGCATCGCGCGGGCAATTTAGCTCGTGGCATCCTAAAACAGAGCATCTCCAACCCAATAACTATATAAGGAGACAAAATTATTTTTTAGCCATTGTATATATTTTTTATTTTTCCAACCCAATAACTATATCAATAGTTAGAATGATTTTTTGTTCTTTAATATGCTATTTATACATGTTCATGTAGAGAAGCCAATAATTTAAAAAACATTATAATATTGTTTGAGACTAGGAGAAATAGTTATATAATATTGTTTGAGACAATAATATTGTTTATTCTTCTCCAACCCAATAATATTGTTTGAGCCAAAAATTATATGCTCTTGTATAATATTTTATTTATTTATTAAGATAATTTATTTATTTATTTATTTATATTTAAGAATTCAAGAGATATGTTTAATAGGATATAATAATTAAAAATTATCTAATATTGTCAATATAATTTTAAATAATATAAGAAAAACAATGACAAATTATAATATTGTTTGTTCCTGTAAAATTTGTTTTATATTATTAGTTGATATATATTAAAAATATATTTGGTTACTCTAAATGACTTTTATCATTGAAATACATATAAATAAAAAAACTATATTTATACTATTCAACAAACTATTTTATCAGTTTTTTTTTTTTTAAATATGCATCTTAGTTGCTGTTACTATTTTGTAATTCACGGCCCATGCTCTTCCGTTCTTTTCTCAATGACCAATCGTTCAGCAAATCCACTGCATGGGTACCATTTTGGGCCTGTTTGGTATTGCGGTTGCTGTTGTGGTTGAGGTTGAAAAAAAACAGTTTCAAAAAAAGCACTTTTGCTGCGGTTCAAAATAAGTTGTGAAGTGTTTGATTAAAACTGTGGTTGAGTTTGAGGTTGAAAAAAAAGTAGTTTTGTGTGTTTAGTTATCATGTTTTTAATTAATTTTTAGATTATTTTAATATTAAAAATATATTCTTTATATTAATAAACATATATTATATAAACATTATTTATATTTTAATTAATTTTTAGATTATTTTAATATTAAAAATATATTTTTTATAAGAAAATTTTTTAACAGAAAATATAAAATAAATATATATTTTAGATAAATATAAAATATATATAATATAAAAATATAAAAAATAAAATAAAAAATAAAATAAAATAAATATAAATATTATATATATAAATTAACAAGCCACTCCTCTCCCTCTCGTATGCAATTTGTTGCATTGCTGTCAGGATAGGAACGAGAATCATGAAAAGCAGTTCTAAGCTGCTTTTCATGAAACGGAGTTTCATCCGTTTTTGTATGTGGGACCCATTAAAAAAAATCAGCTTTTTTCCTTAACCAAACATCAATATAGCAACTTTTATGCAACCTCCGGTGGAAACTCACTACCAAACGGGCACTTTGTACCAACCAGTTGTTGGGGCCATGGATCCCTCCGGTCAAGTTTAATATTAATTATTAAAGAAGATTAATTGTACTTGGAAGAACATAGTTCGAGCTAAAGTTATTCTGTACTAACAGTATAATGATTATTTTTTGAACTAGATAGGATAGTTTGGTCAAATTATACAGTTTAGTAAAAAAAATATTTATATGAGGAAACTTTATTTCTAAAAAGCATATTCTATAAATCTAGATGAGCGAGTAAATCTCGGTTGTCTCACACTCTTAAAAGGAGTATACGATCTGACTCGAACTTGAAATCTGCTATACAAATCGTAATAATCATTATGAGATAAGAATAATTTAATTTTTTATATTTTTAAACATAGTAAAATGATTGAATTACTCAAAGAAAAATAAACTAATATCTAAATTTATTTTTTTATCTAATTTCTTTAGTTGTAATTGAGTTAGTTAAGGAATAACTTGGTATTTTAATAAATATAAAATATAATTTAAAAAGTTTAAAATGGATGGCACGTAAACCTCTCATATCAAAATGTAGGAGTTGTTCATTGTGTGTAATAAGGGTGAGCATTTTCAGTTCGGTTTAGTTTTTATCAAAACAAATAACAAAATCGAATTTTTTTTAAAAAAAATAACCAAACCGAACCGAACCTAGTGAAAACCGACCATTTTTAGTTCGGTTCGGTTTAGTTTTTATGATTAAAAAATTGTAAAAACCGAAATTATTTTTTGGGCTTTTATATGGGCCATCTAATGGGCTTTCTAATAGGCTTACAATTAATATAAAAAAAACACTGATTTTCTTATAAGATCCCAAAATATTTTTATTATTTTTTCCACTTATTCAAATATTAATGTATTAAATTGTTAATGTTATTATAGTGTTTATTAAAAAAAATTAACTTTCTAATACTTTTGTTTTGTTTAATTTAGCATGAGGTGAAATAATTAGAGTTTCACAAGTGAACAAGTTAAAATTTAAATTACTGAATATTGCCTTCAAAGGGCTTCAAAATAAACAACAAGCAACATTAACATAAAAAACTTCAAGATACTCCCGTTGATTAATGAACTATTATCATCCGTTGCTAGATAATAAGTTGATTAATAAATCATAAAATAAAAATACAAGTGTAGAAGAAAAATAACTTGATTCAAGATTTTAATATTTTTCATAATCATTCATCAAGGTAGTAATGTCGATTGGGATTGATCCATGATGCAACTAATTTTGACAACAAATAAGTGCTTGAATAGTTGCTAGAGATAAAGAACTTTGGAATTGGTCGAGTATACGACCGTCTGTGCTAAAAGCTGATTCAGAAGTATGGTGTGCAACCTTCAAACGTATTTTATATTTTGAACTATTACCCTTCCACCACCCTAAAATATCTAATTTATCATCAACAGGATCCTCACAACCATTATTCAAATACCTCTCACTTCATTTTTATTTTTTACATTATCTTCCTCTTGTAAATGTCTTTTGAATAGAGTAAAAATATTAACATCTATTTCCATGTCATTGCAATCCATATCATTAACATCATGAATATGTCTATTAACATTCTCCACTTCATCAGCTCTTAAATAAAACTCATAGAGCCTTACCAAATATTTTTTCATCTTTTTTTGTTAAAGATTGTGCTTTGTGATAATCATACAACTCACCAAAACAAAACTTAACATATTTCAACTTAAAATGTGGATCTAAAACATTAGCCACATACAATATAAAATTTTGATTTGCATCATAACCCCAATACTTCTCAAACTTCAACATCATTTTCATCGTCATTCCACTTAAAACATTATCTCTACTTTTACACAATTGCAACAAGTTTGTATTCATGTAAATCAATTCATTGAAGAAAGAACTTGATGTCATATGTAATGAGCTAGAAAACTTTAATGTAACTGTGTAAAAGATCTTTAAAAACTTAGACCAAAATTCTACCATTTTCCCAATCCTCCAAACCAGGTTGCCCTATATTTTTTTATTCCCTTTTAGATCAACCTCTAAAAAATAACCCATAGACTAGGTTCCCTCTCACCTAACCTCACAAACACCTTTTCAAATTTTTCAGCAACATTCAACATAAGATAAGTTGAATTCCATCGAGTTGCAACATCCAAACATAATGACTTCTTACACTCTATATGCAATTTTTCTGTACACTTTTTAAATGCAAGCTTCCTTGCAAATAATGATGCGAACCTCGTGATCACGTGGTCACACAACCCACAACCAAGAATGAGATCTGATCTCAGAAAGCCAAAAATAGGTCGGATAGGAGTGTGACACAATGCAAACCTGCCCCAAGGCACCAGCACTATTGGAATGAGTAGAATGACGCCACGAAGCCAGTTAATCTTCGATAAGTCGGATTCAGTTCGTTCAAGAACTGAAGAATGCAAGAATCACTCTCACACATAAACTGAAAAGTTCAAAATTAAGTTTAATCAATGGCTGCCGAAATTAGGGTTACATGAGTTTAAATAGTTATTAAAAGTAACCCTAATGCACCTCTTATGTGGACTTAAATGAGATCCAGTCAAAAGTGACCCAAAATCCTAAATTGAAAGCCCATAACTTAATCCAAGCAAGCCTTGGATCCTAGCTCAAAACAAAGTCTTGATTAAGCCCAAACAAGCCTTGGGCTGTAGC
Source organism: Salix arbutifolia (assembly GCA_025169955.1). Classification (NCBI taxonomy): domain Eukaryota; kingdom Viridiplantae; phylum Streptophyta; class Magnoliopsida; order Malpighiales; family Salicaceae; genus Salix; species Salix arbutifolia. Next base: position 8,817,338 of record CM045917.1, on the reverse strand, counting down.
TAACAAAATTAAATAAAACCCATAAGGCTTTTCTTTTATAGTCTTCCCTCAAGACCATTAATCCCATGTTGTAGTAGGATTCTTTTGGCTTATTTGTTGTCCTCACTTCATGGCCCAAATAAGGTTGTATTGGACCCTTCCTGCACATGGATAAGATGTACTAGGGTCTCCTCTTGATACTCCAATGGTCCTTGCAATTCTAACCTGGTTGAAACCTTCAAAACCAATGCATTCATTGTCTCTTTCAATGCCTTTGTCTTAGATCGCGTCATTGGACCATTTGGGACATGTAATGGGTCCTTGCTTTTGTTTTTGGGCTGGTCCGCATCAAAATCACGGGCAGAATCATGCAGCTAAAGGAAGACCTCACTCAACGGGGTACCCGCACGGTGTTTGAGTTCCTTCATGCAATTAAGGAACTTGTTGATGAACTCTCATTGATTGATGCACCAGTTTCGGATGATGATTTGACATTATATGTTCTGAATGGTCTTGATGGCGAGTTTCATGATATGGTAGCTCCTATTCGCACAAGAGAAACTGCCTTGAACACTACTCAATTGCATGGATGGTCACTCTTCATCACTATTACTGCCAATTCCTCTCAACGAACGTCCTTCAACAACAAATTCAGAAATAACAAAAACCGCTACAAACAAAACTCTAACAACATACCTCCATTTCAGAATTCATCTATTATGTGTCAATTATGTAATAAGCCTGGACACACTGCTAAACATTGTGCCTTCTTGATTCCGCTGTTTCTCATAACATTACATTTGATTTGGCTAACATCGGTTGTACTTCCATTTCTTCTCCCTCTCGGTCTCTTACTTTAAAAGAATCCTTGCATGTGCCTTTTATCCACAAAAAATTAGTCTTTGTCCAGAAGTTCACCCTTGATAATAATGTTATTGTGAAGGATCGAATGACAAGAATTGTGCTCAAGCACGACAAGTGTGAAGGTGGAGTTTATCCAATGGATCTATTGTCCTCCTTACCTTAGGTCCACATTGTCACTTTGGCTAGAACTCGTGCCTCATTTGATCATTGGCATCATCGACTGGGTCACCCCATGCGCAAACTTCTGTCATCACTTCTTCACAATTTTCATTTACCTGTGTCCTCTTCCAAGTCTCTTTTGTCATGTAATTCATGTCAGTGCAATAATTCGCATAAATTGCCATTCAGTGTCACTTCTCTTACGAGCCATGCCCCTCTTAAATATTTGTATGCCAACGTTTGGGGACCATCCCCGATTCCTTCTATCGATGGCTACCGATATTATATTCTCCTTGTTGATCATTTCACCAAGTATTGTTGGTTTTATCCTATGACACAAATTAGATGTGCCATTCACTACTTTGGTTGAAAATCAATTCTCTAGAAAAATTTAAAATTTCTATTTCGACAACGGTGGTGAATTCATCGCACCATATACCCCTCAGCAAAACGGAATTGTCGAGTGTTGTCATTGACATTGTCAAAATGGGAATGACTCTCTTACATCATGCTTCTGTTTCTTCCACTTATTGGTCATATGCCTTATCCACAACAGTCTATCTTAGTAATCATCTTCCATCCCTCTTACTCTCGAATCAAAGTCCTTTTGAAGCATTATTTGAAAGAATTCCTGACTATCATAAGTTACGCACTTTTGGTTGTCACTGCTACCACTGACCGGTCCCTTATCGCAGAAATAAATTTCAATCTAAGTCCAAAACATGTGTCTTTTTAGGTTATTCTCTCACTCAACATGCTTTCAAATGTCTTGACCTCCACATGGGTAAACTCTATCACTCCCGTCATGTTACATTTGATGAAAATAATTTTCCATTCACCCAGCCTACTCCTGCTGCTCCAATTATTGCTCTTCCACTATGCCTAGTTGCCTCCCCTCCTTCTCCAGCTCCTCCAGTAACCATTGCTCCCTTAACAAAACTCCCTATCACACCTGCCCTGCCTCCATTCACGGCCTCTGTCAGTCTGTCTCCTCCACCACATATGTGTTTACTGCTTTAATTTCCCATGGCACATGCAAGATAGTTCCTAAGTCCTCTGCCTCCAATCTTATTTGTTATAAATGGGTATTTCAGATCAAGCGTCATCCTAATAGTATAATGCATCAGTTTAAGGCGCATCTAGTCGCTAAGGGCTGCAATCAACACCGACTACCATTCTCCTTATTTTGTCACTCGCCTTGTCCAACAACTGGCCACTTAAGCAAATTGATGTTAATAATGCATTCCTTCATGGCCAGTTAACTGAGCAAGTGTTTATGCAGCAACCCATAGGCTTCATCTACTCCTCTTATCTCATCATGTTTGTTCTCTTTAGAAATCAATTTATGGTCTCAAGCAGGTGCCTAGGGCCTGATTCAATGCCTCGTGCTCTGGTCTTCTTCCACTTGGGTTCTTTAATTCCAAATCTGATAGCTCCCTGTTCATCTTCAATCGAAATGGGATTGATGACCTTATTCTCACTTGCAACAACACCCAATTTCTGCAAAATGTTGTCCAATCTTTAGGCAAATTCCCCCACTAAAAGTGTTAAAGTGATCTACACAAACTTCTCGGGGTGGAAGTTATCCCAGCTAAGCAAGGTTTATTTCTCTCTAAAAATAGATATGTTACCAGGTTGAAGATGGATGGTGCTAAGGAAGTTCAAACACACCCATGTCTGCGTTTGCTAAGCTGCTGCTGGATGATGGTTTAGTTGGCTGTGATGCTATGGAATACATACGCACCATTGGCTCTCTTCAATATCTCTCCCTCACATGCCCAGATCTTTGTTTTGTAGTCAATTTTCTTGCTCAATTCATGCACAGACCAACAGTCATGCATTGGCAACATGTTAAAAGGCTCTTATGGTATGTCAAAAAAACAATTCATTTTGGTCTCTTACTGCGTCGCCAAACATATATAGTACTTAGGGGCTTCTCGGATGCTGATTGGGATGGTGATCTTGATGACTGAATTGCTTATCAAGTTGCGTGAACCACCACTCCTGCTCTGTGATAATGTTGGAGCAACTCAGCTCAGTCTCAATCCTGTTATGCATTCTCGAATGAAACACATTGTAACAACCCGTTTTTTTTTTGTTATATATATATACCTAACACACATGGTGCCGATAATCAGCGATCCTGATCCCTAACATCATCAAAATACAATCAATACAATCAACATTTCATTTAAAGTGAATCTTACATAAACACGTAATATTATGGTTGCATGATTAGAAGTTCATAGTAAAAATATACATACATAGACACGAGTTTGCATTCCTATCCTACTAATAGCCATAACGAATTTAAACAAAAAGATCTAATAAAAGTTATACGTTCAGTACATTGATTCATATGAATACATTGTGATTTAGAATGCATCTACATGATTCCTTGTAAAAGTAGGTTCCCGTGTATTGGGTTCCCTAGACATCTCGTGGATGTGACGTCCCTGCAGCATCAAAACATTTATATTAACTAAATGGTCTGGTATAAATAGCTTGTAACGCATATAAATGCACCAATTTTTGCAATCGACCATAATCTTCACCCGGGTCATCTTTTTTGGATGCCATTAGCGAAACCTAATCATTCATTTGTCCCAACCATCCATTCGGATACCATTAGCCAAAGCTAATAATTCATTTGTCAACATTTAAGCGTTCGACAATCTAAAAGGAAGGTGCAAGTCACCTACCTGCTCCATCTGTGGGTTGTTCTTCTCTTCACGATGGTCCAATCCCGATTGCACCACCTACGACATCAAAGGTCATAAATCAGTACATTTATATTTGAATCACATTCGTCACCACAATTATTTCAAGAGTTCATATGTTCACATCCAAGTGTTACAATTTTGTTGCAGCCAACTCAACTTCGGCAGCGAATCGTAAGTTCACTGCAGAACATGCCACTCGGCAGCGAATTGTTAATGCGCTGCAGATGACACAGTTTTGGCAGCGAATCACAGTTTCGCTGCACATCACACAACTTGGCAGTGAATGCCAATTCACCGCAGAAGACTCAGTTTCGGCAACGAATCATAAATTCACTGCTGACAACCCAGTTTTGGCAACGAATCACAGTTTGGCTGCGCAACACACAACTCGACAGCGAATGCCAATTCGCTGCAGAAGACTCAGTTTCAGCGGCGAATCCCAAATTCGCTGCACACAACTCAGTTTCGGTAGCTGAGCTGACACAGTTTCGACAGCGAATCAGAGTTTCGCTGCACAACACACATTTTGGCATGAACACACACCACACATGCTGTAACAACCCGAACATATATACACTGTCACTAAGTTCCAGCAGAACACACACATTGAAACCATCAATTTCAGCACATAATCCTTCAACAAATCCCAACAGAAAACACACATGGATGGTGGCCAACCCCATAGTTAAAGTCAGCCCTCTACCATGATTTGTTATTTCCAGTGTATTCATTTTTCTTTGTTAGATGTTCTAAAATTGGCTTTATTTCATTTCCGTTTCCTCGTTCTCCTAGTTAATTTCAGTTTCCTTTACAGCTAGCGTAGGTCTTAAGGAGAAGAGGAAGGGAGTTTCATGACCCATACCTTTCGAATCTAACTAAGTTTGAGGAAGGTTTGACACTATTCTTTCTCTTCTCCTGCTGGTTCTCCCCCTTCCTCTCACATTTTCCATCCCTCTTTTTCCATTCCTCTAGGCAACTGTCCAATCTTCTCTCAAGGTCTCATCTTTCCCTCACACGTTCACAAAGCACTCTCTACTGGTTTGGTTTAGGTTTCTGTTGTGAAAGAGGAAGGGAAGAACGACATGCAGCTGCTGTTTTGGGAAGAGGATGAATCATCTTCTCTGTCCTCCTTGTATTTATACTCCCCATGAAATGAGGTGGGTTGTTTGGGGGTTGGTTTAGATGTCAGTCTAAATCATCTCCATCTTATGCTAACCATTCTACCTAGCGTTCACCTACCCTCTTTGGCAATCTCAATACAGGTTGGCATCCATCGCCTAATGATGCGAACCTCGTGGTCACGCAACCCACAACAAGGACTAAAATCTGCTCCCGGAAAGCCGAAATACATCTGATAGGAGTGTGACACAATGGAAACCTGCCCCAAGGCACCAGCACTATTGGAATGAGTAGAATCACGCCACGAAGCCAGTTAATCTTCGATAAGTCGGATTCAGTTCGTTCAAGAACTGAAGAATGCAAGAATCACGCTCACACATAAACTGAAAAATTCAGAATTCAAATTAATCAATGGCTGCCAAACAAGGTAGTTAAACTCGCGAGCCAATTCGCAAACTCGTACGAGCTTGTGAGTTGGCTCAGCAAACCTGGTTGGACCGGAAAGAAAAATCGAAACCGGTCAAACTCGGTGAAACCCGGTCAGGATCGGACCCGATCCTGGTTTTTTATTATTTTAAAATCAAATCTTACACTGCTTTACTTCCTTATTATTTTCATACTTTAAATTAAAAAAATTTAATGTTTTACATCATTTTCATATCCTGATGTCAAAATAATTTGTTGGAGTTGGAGCTAGTACTAGTAATATTGATGTTGACTGTTGATACCAGTATTAGTAATTTAGTACTGATAATCCTTTCAATAATAATACTTTTGAGAAATGTATTAAAAATAAAGAGGAAAATAACGGACATCGGGAAATGTATTAAAAATATCATTAAAATATTTATTTTACATATATTTGTTTTTACCAAATGAAATTGTTTTGTAATGTGTTTTGAAGTTATTTTACATCCTGTATGAACCTAAACTAATTTAAGTTTTATACTTTTATGTCCATAATTATGCTATTTTGTATTCAGAAATATTTTACATATGATTTTACGATTTTTCTTCTCACACGATTTTAGCTGTGATTTTACGATTTTTACGATCCGATTTTTCGAAGCCCTTTCCGATTTGTATCTCGATTTTGACTACCTTGCTGCTGAAATTAGGGTTACATGAGTTTAAATATGTTTATGGCACATGGAGTAAGATAGACCTAAGAGGATAATTGATACCTATGAAGCTTAAAGGGCAACCTATAATTCATCTAATCCAAGGCCAAAACAGGTTTCATTATGTTCTGAAAAATGCTAATGTGTTACATCCTATGACAACCTTTATATGGGCTTTTTTTTCTTCCTAATATGACATGGAGTCCAAGTCCAGATTAATTCCTAAAGAAGAGAATATTTTTAGCATTCAAAAGAAGAAGTTTCCTAGTCTAGGAAGGAAACCTAAAAGTCATCAACATTCAAGACCATATAAATCTTCATTATCTTATTTTTATATGGCTGCAACTAAAACTTTTTATTTTAAATTTGTATTTTGTGTTTTAGGGTTAATAAACATCAATTAGGCTTTCATACTTAGGGATTTGGGTATGATTGTAAGTGGGCTTTATACAAGTCTATATCTTTGGTATTCTACAGTTTAACTTAGGTTAAAAACACATATGTAACCAAAGTTTCAAATTATGTTTTTTTGCTTAATGAAATTTCGATTATGTCTGTAACTTTATGTGCTTGTGAAGTAATTCTCTTTTCTTTAGTTCTTTAAAGGACAAAAAATAACTTATCAAGGTTCAACTAACAAAATACCACTTTCTAATGGCAGTTCAACCACTATTACGATTAACACTTGTTTACTAAAACTATTAATCTAATTTGTAGTTATATGAAAATGTATTAATAACATAATCACGCTTTCCAATAACAGTTCGACCACTATTATGATTAACAATTGTTTACTAAAACTGATAATTTAATTTGTAGTTAAGAAAAAAGTACTCAAGATCTTATATGATACGATTCAGACATGTTCAAATTTTGGACTTTAACGTAAAGTTTTATTTGTCCAATTATACTCTATTGAGCATATCTTCATAACTAATTGTTGGGTGTCGTTAAAACGTTACCAAAAGCTTCTAGAGTTATGCTTTTATGTGGTAGTGAAGTTTCAGATCAATTGAAGTTCAGGAAGGGCATCCGATATAGGTCATAACAGTTATGTTAAACTCGTGATCATGTGGTCACGCAACCCCCACAACCAAGAATGAGATCTGATCCCGGAAAGCCGAAATAGGTCTGATGGAGTGTGACACAATGGAAATCTATCCCCAAGGAACTAGCACTATTGAAATGAGTAGAATGACACCACGAAGCTAGCTAATCTTCGATAAGTCAGATTCAGTTAGTTCAAGAACCAAAAAAAGTCAGAATCACTCTCACACATAAAACTGAAAAAATCAGAAATAATATTCATCAATGGCTCCTGAAATTTAACTAACATGAGTTTAAATAGTTCTTAAAAAGTAACCCTAATGGACCCCTTATGTGGACTTAAATGAGATCCACTCAAAACTGACCCAAAACCCTAAACTGGAAAAGCCCAAACAAGCCTTGGGTTGTAGCTAACAAAATTAAATAAAATTCATAATATTAAATCCATTAACTACCATGAGAAGAGTAGAAGTATTATAGAGTTTATTCCAGGCTTATTTATAGCCTTCCATCCAGCCCCTTAATCCTAGAAACAAAAGGAAAAGGTAGCCATCAATGTTATTTCCAAGTTGTAGTGGAATTCTTTTGGCTCCTTTGTTGTCCTCACTTTATGGCTCAAATAAGGTTGTATTGGACCCCTCCTGCACATGGATAAGATGTACTAAGGTCTCCTCTTGGTACTCCAATGGTCCTTGCAATTCTGACTTGGTTGAAACCTTCAAAACCAAAAGGAAAAGGTATTATGGTCATTCAAGGCTTATTTATAGCCTTCCATCCAGCCCCTTAATCCTAGAAACAGAAAGAAAAGGTAGCAACCAATGTTACTTCCAAGTTGTAGTGGGATTCTTTTGGCGCCTTTGTTGTCCTCACTTTATGGCCTAAATAAGGTTGTATTGGACCCCTCCTGCACATGGATAAGATGTACTAGGGTCTCCTCTTGATACTCCAATGGTCCTTGCAATTCTGACTTGGTTGAAACCTTCAAAACCAATGCATTCAATGCCTTTTTCAATGCTTTTGTATTAGACCGTGTTATTGGACTATTTTGAACATGTAATGGGCTCTTGCTGGAATTTCTGGGTTGGTCCGCATCACACAGGCTCTACGAGTTTTGTTGTTCAATTCCTTTTGGGCAAGAAAACTTATTTGAAGTGCAAGTTGGGTCTTATTTGGTTCATTGTAATGAGTGTGGGTTTGGGCCAAATGAAGTCCAAAGTGGGCTTAGGTTAATTAAGATGCGAGGATCATATCAATTTTCTAGTGTATTTTAGACTTCTTAGGGATGACAAATTTGTTGCTAGCATATCTAGGATATTAATTTTGGATTTTTATTCTTTTTAGTTTTTGGATTATTATTATTATATGTTTGGGTCAATTTTGTAATTGGACACAAATCAGTCTATATATGGGATCCATTAAGGGTTATTTGAAACATTATATAAGTAAATGTTATAAAGCTAGCACTCATGGATTGATGAAATAAACTTGTGTTTTGCATGATGCAACACATTTTCTTTGTTGGAAGAAAGATCAAATTTGACTTATCAAGATATAACTAATTTTATGGCGTCATTTGATTCAATTTCAATAGTGTTGGTACCTTGAGACAAGTTTAAATTTTATCACACTTTTCAAACCTGATTGTCATTTTTCTTGAGAAAATATCATCTTTGTTAAGGGTTGTTTGACTACGTGATCAAAATGTTAGTATCAATATAACAAATTCATATTGTTTTGAGAGACACCAATTAGAGTAAAGAGCGTAATTGAAACATGGTTGGAAAATGATCGCAATCACTAATACAACAAGTTTTAAAAGAAGATACTTCCCCTGCCTTTGAGATTCTCAGAGGATAGAGTACAATTTTTTAAGTATTTTTTTTTTAAATATATATTAAAATAATAAATTTTATTTAAAAAAAATTAATTTGATTGTATCAAAGATATTAAACAAAAAAATATATATAATCTTGAACAAAAAAATATAGAATTTTTAAAGACCACATTCCCAAGATTCACAAAATCAGATATACTGGGGATCATTTGTACACACTTTCCTAACATAAGAGAATTACTTAGCGTCCATTATAAATTGATAAAAAGAGCAATTCAATAATGCTTTCGAATTTCTACGTAATAAAGTCCATTAAAACCTTCGAATCTTTAAGATTTATATCCTGTGTCAAAAAGCTTTACACATGTCTAATATCATGCTAGGAATTTAATGAAAACACGATTTTTCCTTAGAGTTCGGGTATTTGATTGACCCACTTACTTCTATTTTCTTAATATTAATTACTACGGTTGGAATTTTAGTTCTTATTTATAGTGACAATTATATGTCTCATGATCAAGGCTATTTGAGATTTTTCAATACTTCAATGCTGGGATTAGTTACCAGTTCCAATTTAATACAAATTTATATCTTTTGGGAATTGGTTGGAATGTGCTCTTACCTATTAATAGGCTTTTGGTTCACACGACCTAGTGTGTCCAATGCTTGTCAAAAAGCATTCGTAACAAATCGTGTAGTCGATTTTGGTTTATTATTAGGAATTTTAGGTCTTTATTGGCTAACAGGCAGTTTCGAATTTCAGGATTTGTTTGAAATATTCAAAAAGCATTCGTACTTTGTGCGCTTTCCTATTATTTTCCGGTGCAATTGCTAAATCGGCATAATTCCCTCTTCATGTGTGCTTACCAGACGCCATGGAAGGACCTACCCCTATTTCGGCTCTAATACATGCTGCTACCGTGGTAGCAGCGGGAATTTTTCTTGTAGCTCGACTTCTACCCTTATAGCTTTGATAGGTATAATAACAGTACTCTTAGGAGCTACTTTAGCTTTTGCTCAAAAAGATATTAAGAGAGGTTTAGCCTATTCTACAATGTCTCAATTGGGTATATGATGTTAGCTTTAGGTATGGGCTCCTATCGAGCTGCTTTATTTCATTTGATTACTCATGCTTATTCGAAAGCATTGTTGTTTTTAGGATCTGGATCCATTATTCATTCAATGGAAGGTATTGTCGGCTATTCTCCAGATAAGAGTCAAAATATGGTTCTTAAGGGTGGTTTAACAAAACATGTTCCAATTATATGATGTTAGCTTTAGGTAAGGAACCTCTCGCCTGTTTTTGGTCTAAAGATGCAATTCTTAATGATAGTTTGTCGTCTTCACCTATTTTTCGCAATAATAGCTTTTTCTACAGCAGGATTAACTGCATTTTATATGTTTCGGGTTTATTTACTTACTTTTGAGGGGCATTTAAATATTTATTTTCAAAATTATAATGGTAAAAAAAACAGCGCATTCTATTCAATATCTTTATGGGGTAAACAGGGATCAAAAATGCTTAAAAGAAAAATGCGTTTATTACCTTTATTAACAATAAATAATAATGAAAGGGCTTCCTTTCTTTGTTTTTTTTGGAAATTTCTTTATGGGGTAAACAGGGATGACATGTCCTTTTATTACTATTAATCATTTTGGCACTAAAAGAATTTTTTCCTATCCCCAGGAATCGGATAATACTATATTATTTCCGATGCTTGTTTTGGTAATATTTACCTTGTTTATTGGAGCTATAGGAATACCTTTCAATTAATTCAATCAAGAAGAAATGAATTTGGATATATTATCTAAACTTTTAATTCCGACTTTAAGTCTTTTACATCAAAATCAAAATGAGTCTGTACAAATTCAACTTTTTCAGTCAGTATAGCTTATTGGGGGATATTTATAGCGTCTTCTTTATATAAGCCGATTTATTCATCCTTACAAAATTTGAAATTCCTTAATTTGGTTGCTAAAAAAGGTCCTAAGAGAATTCTTTGGGACAAAATAATAAATGTGATATATGATTCGTCCTATAATCGTGGTTACATAGATGTTTTTTATTCAATAACTTTAACAGAAGGCATAAGAAGATTGGCCGAATTAACTTCTTTTTTTGATAGACGAGTAATTGATGGAATTACCAATGGAGTTGGCTTTACGAGTTTCTTTGCAGGAGAAGGTATAAAATATGTAGGAGGGGGTCGCATCTCTTTTTATCTCTTATTATATTTATTTTATGTATTAATCTTCTTATTAATTTCTTCATCCATTTTTTCTTCTTTTTCTTTTTTGTGATTTTTTTATTCTTGGAATCCACTATAATTGCATTGAATACAAATTTTAAAATTCTTATTCGATCCTCTTCATCCATTTCTAGTTCAAATTCTTGATAATTAGAAATAAGAAGGATAAGATAAATTTTATTTATCCAAAGCATCTCTATGTAATTTTTTATGGAAATTTCATTTAAGATTCAGGGTGAAAAAAAAAAAAGGACTTTTCAACGATTACACAATGTAGTCTTTTTAGGATCATATATTTTAGGTAAGTATTCTTTTTTAGTTTCATCATTACACAATGTAGTCTCTTTTTTCGAGCATATTCAGAACACGAAACCCCTTATCTAGAACTTCTACTCTATTTATAAACTCGTTACTTAGGTTTTTCTTTTTTTGTTCATTGTTATAATTCCAATGATTATACAATTCATCAGAGGAGAGTTTTTCTGTTGTGAACAGAGACATCTTTCTTTGTATCATTTCCAAAAAAGTTGACAAACTGGGTGATACGTAAAGGATATTCTATCTTTTCCATCACTTCGACATGTAGAAAAAAAATATTGTGACATTTCCTTTCTTAGAGCATTCTTAAATTGATCGTTTTTTATATATCGAAATGGACGATTCCAGCGTTTATAGTCGAAAAGAATAGTTACACGAGGTTTTTCAAACCATACGCGATCTTTATCTTTTTTATCTAAAAAGATTTCTAACTTCGAATTTTCTGGATTCCCATCTAAATAAAAAGTCTCATAAACAGGTCTTTTTTTATAGCATGTCTCTTTAAAGTGAAAATGGAATTATCCTTTGTTTTTTCCTTTACATTCACTCGGATCTCTTCCGTTTCGTCGATTTTGTCAGGATTCTCCTTTTCTTCTGAAAAGAGGGAAGAAGAAGGATCTTCTTCGGTGAATCCCTCTTGTTCCTGTTTAGTCCCCTTCGTTTCGGGAGTTGTTTCTATTTCTACATTTGTTTCTTCCTCCGTTTCTGAGGTTTCTTTCAGTTTCTTAGTAGAAATGGGTGACGGTATTCTGCCTAACGAGTAGACACAGGAAATAAATAAGATTCGAGCCATAGAATTTCTCAATTCTGACACAAGGTACTTATTAGATCGAATGTACCAATTAACCAACCAACAAAACTACTTGTTACAAATAACATCTTGTTGTTGCATCGAAACATATAAATGTTGACTAATCTGACTAACATTGAACTTCGTAAAATGAAATGGTTGAATAATTGAAAAATTAGATTATTTAGGAATACATATTGAATGCTAAGATTACGCATTGAATTTCTGGTAGTAGATCCATAATCAAAAAAGTGTTTGTGATTGTTCCAGAAGAAATGAAACAAAAGAATGGTGTAGTAAGTGAAGAAATTTTTACAAGAATCATGGCTTGTAAAACTGCCAAAGAAACTTGGGATAAGCTAAAGGCTGAATTCCAAATTGAAAAGGCAATTTGAAGGGTTGAAGATGAAGGAATCTGACAGAAAAAGTGCTAGTGAGCTTACCTGGAAAGTTTGAGCATAAGATTTGCTCATTAGAAAATTCAAAGGATTTTTCTGAGATGAGCTTTCAAGAGCTTGTGAATGCTCTACAGGCTGTGGAGCAAAGGCAAGCCTATAGACAGGAAGGAACAAGTGAGAATGATCTTGTTGCTGTCTACAAAGGGAAGAATCACACTCAGAATTTTTCCAGAAATAATCAAAGTGGAAAGATGGAAAAAGGAAGAGACTGGAGAACAAATAATCAACAATCTAGCAACTGGCAACATAACCTGATAAGGAAAGAAAAGAAAGAGTTCCCTGCGTGCAAATATTGTCAACAAACAAATCACTTTAAGGAATGGTGTTGGTACAAGAATGTGTAGTGTCGAAATTGGAATCAATTCGGTCACATACAAAAAATTTGCAAAACCATAGTAGATGAAGTCAAACAACTCAAGAAGAGGACACTTCAGAAATCAATGAATTTTTATTTGTAGCCACAATTCAACAGATGTGCAATACAACAAAGAGAGGTGATTCCTCTTGGCTCATTGACAGTGGTTGTTCTAACCACATGACAGCAGACCTCAGCATATTCAAAAACTTAGACAAAGGCAAGTACAAATATTCTAAACAATGTCATATATGTACCTGAACTAAATTAGAATTTGGTTAGTGTGGGGCAGCTAATGGAATCTGGATATTCACTACTCTTTGATGATGGAGTGTGTAATATCAAAGATGTTGTCTACTAAAATATTGAATAGAAGTTTCAATGTTCATTGGAAAAAAACATGTTGGGATGTCAACACATGTTAGGTCATTTCAACTATGCTACCATAAGGAGAATGAGAAATTTGCAAAAGGCACATGGATTGCCTAATATACAAGATGAAGTTGTTTCTTATGAAGCTTGTGAATTAGGGAAGCAAACCAAGATGCGAGTAGGAATGCATTCATCATCTCTGTTTTTCACCAACGTGATTGTAGTATTTTTGGGCACCACATGGATTGCCGCCACCCATTTACTGTCTGTGATGGGGTAAATGACTCCAGCATATAAGAGTTTCAAAATTTCCCATGTTGGTTTTATATTATCCTCCAACAATATATGATGCATAAACATTGAGGGACTAATGCCTATGATGTCGGCTAAAGTCAATCCAATGGTTGTCTTGTGTTCACACAACAACTTCATAAGTATTTCCTCTTGCGCACTTGTCAAACTTTTTACTATGATAACAGGAAGTGTATTGTTGTCACCAATGAATACATACTTCAAATTATTGGGCAAAGGTTTCAATTAACAAATACTTACCATGGGTAACGGTTTGCAAAGCCAATGTTGCTTCGTGCATGTTTTGAGGAACACGTGTGTGCCTCTCCATGTTATCCAATTGGGTAAAATCATAGCTATAGCTCAAAGCTACGCTTAATCCATCCACACAATTAACATCACAAACTTGTTAAACACACTTATCAATTGTCATAACATGTGATAGAATAAACATTGCTCTAAGGATATTTCATTGCATCATGAAAATTAAATTCAATATTTTCATCTCTTACCTCCATAGACAAAGTACCCTTACCAATCAATCTTTATATTGGCAGTTTTCAAGAATGGTCACCCAAACAATATAGGATACTGAAACCACAAGAATCATGTTCCATATCATGAATATAAAAGTCACATGGAATTAGCAAACTATCAACTTTGACTAGGGACATCTTCTATCACACCAGTGGGTAAACAAAACTATGATCTACAAGTTGTATTACAATGCTGGTTTTATTCAAAGGCTTTAAACTAAGAGAATCATAAACATGTTTAGGCATAACACTAATGGATGCACTTAAATCGCTTAAATCTCTTTTAAAATTAGCATTGCAAATAACACATGGGATACCTGGGTCTTTCTGCTTCAAAGACATATTCTTTTGAACAATAGCAAATACGACTTCACTCATACTTCCCATTTCATGACCTTTTAGTTTGAAGGCTGTTTTGGTAGTACACAACTCTCTAAAAAATTTAGCATATTTGGGAATTTGCTTGATATCATCTATCAAAGAAATGTTGAGTTCCACTTTCATGAAAACATCTAGAATTTCTTTTTCAAATATAATATATCATGCGATATCAACCCCAATACACGGAATGTAAAGTTTTAATTGATTCTAAAGTGTTTGTCTAAGGGTTCACTAAGGTAGTGTTTCTGCGGCAGAAATGAACCTCGAAAAACAACCTCAAGAAATCAATATTATAATAAGCCCAAATTTGACCTCTGATCGCATCTCAACCTCAATAAACGGAATATGAATTTTCAATTGATTCCGATGTGATTTGCTTATGTTTCCCCAGAGTAATATTTTCTGCGGCAAGATTTCAATGATAAAGGCTTTTTTTTTATAGTCTTCTATCATGCCCAAATAAGGTTGTATTGGACCTTTCCTGCACATGGATAAGATGTACTAGGGTCTCCTCTTGATAATCGAAATTGTCAGTCTAAATCATCTCCATCTTATGCTAACCATTCTACCTAGCGTTCACCTACCCTCTTTGGCAATCTCAATACAGGTTGGCATCCATCGCCTAATGATGCGAACCTCGTGGTCACGCAACCCACAACAAGGACTAAAATCTGCTCCCGGAAAGCCGAAATACATCTGATAGGAGTGTGACACAATGGAAACCTGCCCCAAGGCACCAGCACTATTGGAATGAGTAGAATCACGCCACGAAGCCAGTTAATCTTCGATAAGTCGGATTCAGTTCGTTCAAGAACTGAAGAATGCAAGAATCACGCTCACACATAAACTGAAAAATTCAGAATTCAAATTAATCAATGGCTGCCAAACAAGGTAGTTAAACTCGCGAGCCAATTCGCAAACTCGTACGAGCTTGTGAGTTGGCTCAGCAAACCTGGTTGGACCGGAAAGAAAAATCGAAACCGGTCAAACTCGGTGAAACCCGGTCAGGATCGGACCCGATCCTGGTTTTTTATTATTTTAAAATCAAATCTTACACTGCTTTACTTCCTTATTATTTTCATACTTTAAATTAAAAAAATTTAATGTTTTACATCATTTTCATATCCTGATGTCAAAATAATTTGTTGGAGTTGGAGCTAGTACTAGTAATATTGATGTTGACTGTTGATACCAGTATTAGTAATTTAGTACTGATAATCCTTTCAATAATAATACTTTTGAGAAATGTATTAAAAATAAAGAGGAAAATAACGGACATCGGGAAATGTATTAAAAATATCATTAAAATATTTATTTTACATATATTTGTTTTTACCAAATGAAATTGTTTTGTAATGTGTTTTGAAGTTATTTTACATCCTGTATGAACCTAAACTAATTTAAGTTTTATACTTTTATGTCCATAATTATGCTATTTTGTATTCAGAAATATTTTACATATGATTTTACGATTTTTCTTCTCACACGATTTTAGCTGTGATTTTACGATTTTTACGATCCGATTTTTCGAAGCCCTTTCCGATTTGTATCTCGATTTTGACTACCTTGCTGCTGAAATTAGGGTTACATGAGTTTAAATATGTTTATGGCACATGGAGTAAGATAGACCTAAGAGGATAATTGATACCTATGAAGCTTAAAGGGCAACCTATAATTCATCTAATCCAAGGCCAAAACAGGTTTCATTATGTTCTGAAAAATGCTAATGTGTTACATCCTATGACAACCTTTATATGGGCTTTTTTTTCTTCCTAATATGACATGGAGTCCAAGTCCAGATTAATTCCTAAAGAAGAGAATATTTTTAGCATTCAAAAGAAGAAGTTTCCTAGTCTAGGAAGGAAACCTATGAATCTGCAAAATTTGGTTAGTAGCAAAATATATATATATATATATATATATATATATATCCTCACATCTCTCGTGTGTCACACACAAAAAATCAAGGGTTTTCACTCTAATAAGCTCACTACGCCTTTTACCTCACAACTATCGTGATTTCTTACGCAATCTTTTACGTTACGAAATTGGAACCCAGACTAAACGACCTCGAAATA